>OAMR01000597.1:490489-566226 GCA_900205405.1 Echinochloa crus-galli | reverse complement strand
GACACTGTAATATTTTTCGTTTGTTTGTGGTAAATATTGTCCTACCATGATCTAACTAGGCTTAAAAGATTCGTCTCGTTATGTAACTAGTTTTTTTATTCACCCACGTTTAGTACTCCATGCATGAGGAGAGAGATTTGATGTGATAGGTGAATAGTGAAGTTTGGAGAGAGAATTTTTAAAAGTTTGATGATGTGACCGAAAACTAAACAGGACTTCGTAGGGACCCGCACTGGGCAACTCATAGATATACCCGCACTGGGCAACTCATAGATATACCCGCACTGGGCAACTCATAGATAGTGAGGTGAAGCGAGAAACAAAAATCTGGGAGTGCAAATTTGGGACTTTGATGTCTCGTCGTAATCATTGCGTCACTGTAGCATTTCGTTTGTATGTGCGAAAAATTGTCCAAAAGTTAATTAATTAGGCTCAAAATGTTCGTCTCGCAGAGTACAACAAAACCGTACAATTAGTTGATTTTATCTATATTTAGTACTCCATGCATGTTATGACATTTTGATGTGATGGGGAATCTTCTTTTTGCATAGTGAATCTGGGAATAACCTTTTGCATCTAAACAAGCCCCAAATGACCTCGGTCCTGCCTGAACCAAATCTTCCCTACGCAATCAGACGTAGGGACTCGCACTAGACAAGCTAGAAAGTGAAACACATAAAGCCTGTTCTAATCGTCTCTCCAGCTTAGGCAGCTATCATAACAGCGAAGCAAAAATACTCAAACCTCCCCACAAAAGGTTGGTACAAACAGAATAGTATGGCATTATAAGCATTGCCTTATATTATCATCCTCTTAATTCTTTGACAAATGGTTACTTGTGAGGAATGAGAATGGGAATGTAGCATTTCTGGTGCTTTCCGAAAAGCAGCAACGACCTTGGGTCCTTGGCTTTTCTTGGCGCCGGCATCAAAAGCAAGAAGAAGAAAATGTGCAAATGGGTTCTTTTGCAGGCAGCACAAGTTTTGGACAATAATAGAAAAAACTTCTTTTTGGAAAGGCAGAATATACATATATTTTTACTGCTTTCACCTCACATCCTATCATGTTGCTTAGCAAAGAGAAAAGGTGGCACATTCTCTTTTTTTTTTTGCGGGTAAAGGCGGCACATTTGTTGGCCAAGGTTGTATGTGTAGATCTGGTCTAGCTGAGGCATTTATGGTGGTGCTGAGTGTAGTGAATCTATTCTAGGCTGGACATGTAGCTGTGCTTCGTCTGGAAATTCTATGAGCAGGAGGAAGTATGTGACGATCCATCGTCACCTCCTGCGGGCTTGTTCCCCTTTGCGTCTCCTGTGTTCCGGGCACGCCAGTTTACCCCCGGAAAACCAGCAGCACAATCAGGGCTTGCAAACGCGCAGAGCAGCAGGAAATTATTGTCCCGTCAAGCTTGGCCTTAGCTCCCAATTTTGTACCCTAAATTCACCGTGTAAAAATAAGATTCACATCACATCAAAACAGCATGTAATACTAAATATAGATAAAATAAAAAATTAATTGCACAACGAACATTTTGAGCCTAATTAATTAATTTTTGAATAATTTTTCATACATACAAACGAAAACAAAATGCTACAGTGGCGCACGTACCCCAAAAGGCCAAATTCGAGGTGTAAATTTGGAAACTAAACAAAACAAACAAGGGGTTAGTGAACGTTGCGGTTATGAGTACCATACTGGCGTCCAATTGGAAGAAAATAAATCAGCCCGTCGTTGTCACGAGATTTAAACGGGTCGGTGAGTGCATTAGAAAGGACTGCACTGGCGGTGATGGACGACCTGATCTTCTGCGGATGCTTCATGAGCCGAGAGTTGGTTGTTCCGTGGATGTCCAAAGTTTCAAACTCAAATTATTTGTATCAAAGAAGGACAAAATCAGATGACCAAGATGCGACGGCACCCCTTTGGGAAAAAATAAATAAAAGTAACCCTTTAAGCAAGCATGGCAAATAATAGATATTTAAAAACAATTAGCAATGCTATGCAGAGATTGTATATGATCAGTATATGTAGTTGTTGTCATTTTTTTTCCTCAAGATATCTTCAGCCGTGTGATATTGGTAGCTTATTTTGGATCAGTACCATTACAATTCTCAGAAGTTGGAGATATAACACTACAATTCACCTATTTGGAAACATATCATTGCAATTTCTTGTTTCCCATAAAAATACCACATAATACGTATGGAGACACCTTGGTCTAGCTGCAAGCGTATACAAATATGTATACTTTGTTGCAGCTACTCTCCCTATCACTGACACGCAGGACCCACTTATCATCTTCTCCCTCCTTTCTTCTTGCCAGTCCATCCCTCTCTCCCCTATAAGGCGGCTGGTGCGTGCCTCCACCGCCCACGCCTCCAACCGCGCGGGCGAGGTGGGCGCCGGCGCCGCGGATGACCTGGAGGCAGAAACCTCCTCCACCGCGACGGCGAGCACCCCTCCAAGACCATCGGCGCGGACAGGGGCGGCGGCGTCCGGCGGCGCGGTGGGGAGGCCGCGAGCGGTGGCGGGCGGGTGCGGTGGGGAGAGTGCGTTCAGGGGCGGTGGCGACGGGCGGGTGCGCGCAGGGAGGGCGCAGCCAGGGCATGGCGGGAGGGCTCCGGCGGTCCAGCTCCGTGGGCTTGAGTTCGCCCATCCGCAGCCAGTGGGGCGCTGCACGATCTCTGGCTAGCTCCGCGGCTGGTGAGGCGCGGCCTCAAGCATCGGCCGAGCGAGCGTCGTGGTAGGGGGGAGAAGAAGTGGAGGGGAGGGAGAGCTGGGGCGGACGGGGCGGGTGAAGACCGGGCGACACTTGGATATGGCCAGTCTCGAGCGATGGCCGACCGGCGGCAGCCACTGGCGCTGGGGCGGCGGTGGCGCCGTCAGCGGCGGCGAGAGGGAGCAGACGGAGGGTGGGGGAGGCGTGCGGTCGAGCTGCACCGGACTCCGGAGGAGGAAGATAACCTTGACGTCCGGGTCCCACACGTTAGCGAGTAGGGGAGAGGAGAGGTAGAGGAGGTATTTTGGACCATACGAAAATACGGAGGTCTTCGGTGGGTCCAAAGGAATCAATGACAGGTTTAATGGAATTATAGACGTATATAATGGTACGGTTCAAAGTATAGAAGAATTGTAATGGTATGTTTTCAAATAAGTGAATTGTAATGGCATATCTCCAACTTTTAAAAATTGCAATGGTACCAATCCAAATAACTCTCTTATTAATACTGAAACTATGTAGCCGCACCCGCACAACATCAAGTCCGGGTAGCGGAAATACTCATCACACGAGACCAATCGAAATGGAATGGTCTCTTTTAAGGGTAAAAAGTATATATAAGCCTTACACTGATTATCCTTGTTTAAATAATCTTTTTTTTTGCGTGGAGATTTATATACTCGTACCTCCATGTAATAATTACCATTGTCTAAAAATTACCAGGGCCACACTCTTTTCACACACTGGTCAGCAAAACATTTACTAACTAAACCATGACAAAATAATTTGAAATGTTTCTAAGTGCAGTGTTTGCAAACATACATCGGGAAACGAAAGATGTGTCTTGGACTGAAATAAACTCTCTTCACATGCTCCATCAAGATGAGCGGCCGCAGCAGATCCGCGTCGTCCCCACCACCGCTGATCTCATAATTCGCGAGTCGGCAGCTGGAGTTAAGGGCCCGTTGGGGACTGCTCTACTCTAGTTTTTCCAGCTCTGCTCCACAAACTCCACCATGGAGTAGCTCTGCCGTAGAGTTGGTGGAGCAAAGATCCTGTTTAGCATGCAACATAACTCCAGCTCTAGAAATACAAGATTTCCCTAGAAAAAGTCTAATATTCCCCCCTCTTCTCACCTCTTTTCCTCTGCTCACCGCCATGGCGCCGCGGGAGGGAGCGACCGCGCGGCGGCGCTCACTGCCATTTGTGGCCTTATATGTAATGAGACGGATCGATTTAAGATGCGTGCTAGATCTAAACTAGAGAAGCTTTGCATTTGAGGAAAAAAAAAACTCTTTGCGTGCATGTTGAGCTGATCATCTGATCGACAGCGAGGACATCAATGGAACAGGAGAGGTGAGGCACCCTACTGTTTGTTTTTTTTAAATTACACAGTACAACACAAACGCTCACACATGCACATTTACCCCTATAAATACACGTACGCAAACCCTGTCCCTATGAGCACCTCCGAAGGACTGAGCGCACCCGGTAGATCTGGAGATTCCCGAAGTCACCATTGGCGGCGGAAGACGGCAGGGAGCACGCTGGGACACCGCGGCGGCGACATCGCGACGGCGGAGCTCGGCATCTGCAGTGTCGCCGTCGAGGACAGACAGGGCCGCGTGGAGGATGGGGACATCGACTCCCTGCGTGTCGACATCGCGACGACGGAGGCTCAACCGCCGCCCCAAGGGCTCCGTGGCGGCGGGATCCAGCTAGGCGGCTCCGGCGCCGGCGGCCTCGTCGTGTCATGGTCCCCGCAGGCCGCCTCCGTTGCGCACTCTGGGTGGGGATCGTTCGTTGAAAGAATGGTCGGCGGCGTGCCCATGGCGGCGGCGGCGGTCTCATGATGACGCAAGGCGGCGGGCTCGTGATGACGCGCGGCGACATGGCGGCGGCGTGGCGGCGGCGTCGCTGCTCGTCGGGGAGGACGGGCCCCGATGAGGGCAAGGGTGCGGGAGAGAGGCGACGACGACGGGGGAGAAGCACGGGCGCGGAACAGAGGCGTCAGTGGGGGGGGAGAGAAAGAAAACGATTCGTTTTTTCGTGTGTAACCAGTGGCAGTGGTGGGTAATTACCGCCCAACTCCATGAGGACATACGAAACGTTGATTTCGGGAGTACCTCTTGAGAGCTCCCTAGAAAACGTGGAGTTGGGCCTCAACTCCACTTTTTTTTAGAGTGGAGTTTGTGGAGCTAGACCTGTTTAGCTAGATAGTTTGGGAGCAGAGTTACAAAAGGTGGAGTGGAGCAGTTTCAAAGAGGCCCTAAATTAACCAGCAAAGCAAAATCCAAATGCGTGAAGTCTGTACCCCAAAGGCCAAAGCACGGGAAAAAGAAGCAACAAAACTTAAAACTCAAAAGCGGAAAAAGAAGCCGATGGCGCATTCCGCAAAAACGTTTTATTCCTTCACACCCCCGCACACACTCGTCCCCCTTCCCTTCCCCTTCCCTCCCAATCTTCCTTCCCTCCTCCTCCCTTCGACGCTCTCCCCTTGCTTCTCGCGCACACTAACCAATCCGAGCACCCGACGCCGCGGCTCCCGATCGAATCCACCGGAGCCGCCCGCCTGGGGCCCGCCCGCGCCATTGCCCGAATCGGGAGGCGTTCGTCCGCCCGCGCTGCTGCCTCCCCCACCCCCGCGCCGTGGCGGTGGCGTTGGCGGCATGTATGATCGTTAGAGGGGGAGGAGGAGGAGGAGGAGGCGCCGGCGGCGGGGATTAGGGAGGAAGTGGTGCCGGTGCCGGGAGGAGGAGGAGGAGTCGTAGCCGATGAAGGCGACGGCGCCGCCGGCGAAGCGGCGGAGGGGCCCGCGGCTGGCGGTGCTGGCGCTCGTCTTCTGCTCGCTGCTCGTGCCGATCGCCTTCCTCTTCAACCGCTTCCCCGCTGGTGAGTCGCACGCCCCGCCCCCGCCGCGACCTAGCGCCCGCGGAGACCCCGGATTCGGGGAATGCGGGCGGCGGCGCGGATCGGATCGGCGCCATGCCCCGCGGATCTATTCCGGGGAGCGCTGTTCCGTCTGTTGTCGCCTAGCGTGGCGTATTGGCGATTTTGTTGTTGCGCTGTTCTGTTACGTTGGTATTTTTGGAGGTTCGGTTTCTGATTGGTTCGATCGTCTTCTGTTGTGCAGTGTATGTGACGGATGAGCGCCCCCAGCAGGTAACTGCTCCTTTTGCTCTCAAAATAATACACGCAAATTTTCGTCTGTTCTCATGTATGTGTTTCACTCTGTGTTGAATGCAGGAGATTGACTTGCCTTCATTCGATCACCCGGGCTTCGAAAGAGGTGGCGCCGTGAATGAAGTAAAGCGGGACAGTGCTGGTGAGGCACAGGTTAGTGTCCCTTTGTAATCTTTTGTTATGTCATGATAGCGACTACTTTGCTTAACTATGCATCTTTTGCTAGCTCGGTGGATGTTGACATGATCATGCAACGTAGGATTACATGTATTTGTTCTGCTGCTCCTGTTTTGTTGTAGCTATTGTTCTTATTTGCTCCGTGTGATTGCCAACATTAGTCATAATTAAAGACTTGCCAGCACCAGTGGAACTAAAACCAAGACATTTCTTAAGATGATAATGCCAGATATGATAGTATATCTCAAATGGCAAATTTCAGATTTGAACTGCATTTTCACATATATTGGCTAGACCAAATGTCCATAACAAACATCACTAAGTCTACAAAGTTAACAAATGAGAGCACAAGTTGGGCACACATTCTGTTCTCTAATATTACTTAAAGCAACTCTGCAGCTCAGTGAATTCTGATGATGCAGCTTAGGAAGCTAGTCACATTTAGCAGAGGTCACTTATAAAAAAAGGGTTATGTTCCGCGTGGCTATTGATCCTTTTTCTCCCACGTCTTAACATGCGTCATCTATTGGTTGTCAGCAGCGTTGAACACTTGAACCATCGTATCTACTGTTAGAAAAGGTGGTTCAGGGTTATATTGTATTCCCATCCAATTGATTCTTGTCCATTCCTTTAAATTCAGAAGGCACCATAGCAAAACAAATCTACATAACTCTGGAGGCGTGAGCATATTCAAGTTGGAGAGTGTAAAATTTTGGTCAGCTTCAAGATATGTTTTAGCATTAAAACCATTTGTTGTGCTTGTGGCTCTTGGGAGTAAGTTGTACGATTGAAAGTACATTCAAAAACAATTTGGGACACCAAATCCAACAACTACAAACCATCCCACAGAAGCATGTGTTTAATATCTTTTCTACCCTAGTCTCATCTCCATGATTGTGGATTATGTTGTCTGGGGAAAATAATATAAATCTTGACTAGTAAATACATTATCTTCTATTTTTGTCAATAATAGTTACATTCAGTAACATCTCCAATATTTCTATTGAACTCCCTAATCTCTTCCTTTTTTTCAGGATTCTTCTGACAAGATTTCCAGCAGTAAAGACTTGCACAATGGTATTGATAGTGTCCCTTCTAGCGTTAGCACCAAACCAAAAGGTATATGTTGGTAGAGCAGAACACCATCAAATGAAGTTTAATCGATATTGGATTAGTTGGTGTTTAACTCTACTTCATTTCAATATCTTAGTATGTATTTCGTACTTATGCAATATTTAGTCTTACACTCATGCATGCAACAGTCCAATACACTTCACCATAAATATGTTAAGGTAAATCAGTAAATTTGAAATGAATGTCTGTGTCTTTACGTAGAATATAATGATCATTATCCATAAGTGGTCTTTTGCCTTAGGCCCTTCACTTGTATTCCATCCATTTCATACTTTGTTTTTCCTTTTACGACATACTGAACCTTCACCTTGGTATGTGTGCTCTATGCAGTTCTCCCCCCTCCAAAAGTTGAAAAACCAGTTCTCCCCCCTCCATTAGTTGAAGAACCAAAACCAGAAGTGAAGCCGGTGCCAGTTCCAGTTCAAGTATGAATGCCTCTCAGCTTGATATTTTTTTATCAACTTAGTTTTGAAGCTTAACTTCACTTTATCATCAATCTGTAGTTCTGTACACTTGCTTCCTCTAACCTTAGCCCAGACTTGAATGTGGCTGTTTTTGAATGAGAAGCGTATTGATACATTATTTTGTCTAAACATAAAACATGTATTGCTTCCAGGGTGACCGTGTGAAGATTAAGCCTCCCAGAGTTCAAAATGCTGATGAAGTGGAAAAGGCTAAAGCTTGTCAACTTGAATTCGGGAGCTACTGTCTCTGGTCCATAGAACACAAAGAAGTTATGAGAGATGCTGTTGTGAAGAGGCTGAAAGATCAACTATTTGTAGCCAGGTCTTACTACCCAAGCATTGCAAAACTTAAAGGAAAGGAGGCACTGACTCGTGAATTGAAGCAAAATATTCAAGAACATGAGAGGGTTCTCAGTGAATCCATCGTCGATGCTGATCTACCATCCTTGTGAGTATTTAGCATTTGTGGATGTCGTTTCACGTCTTCAATGCATTTCACTGTTGATCTTGTCAATTGCAACTGTTTCAATTAGTTTAGCCATGCCTTGCATAGGTTGCTATTGTAGATAAAGTCTGAAATATCCTATTTTGATTATGTATTCCAATACTCTACCTAGCTGTTCTTTTAAATGTACATGCTTCGGTTTGGTGTGGATTGAAAAGGACTCGAATGGATCGAGGGGGAGTATAAATCCAAAAGATGTAAAATTTTCCCATCATGTGGCTCTTCCGATATTTAATATCTGAGTAATCCTTGACATGTTCTTTCAGTATAAAAAAGAAGATAGAGAGGATGGACCAATCAATAGCAAGAGCCAAATCATGCACTGTGGATTGTAACAATGTCGACAAAAAGCTTCGTCAAATTCTTCATATGACAGAGGATGAAGCTCATTTTCATATGAAGCAGAGTGCATACCTATACAACCTTGGTGTTCACACCATGCCCAAAAGTCATCATTGCCTTAATATGAGGTTGACAGTAGAATATTTTAAATCCACACCATTGGATCCAGATGACTCTCCTGCCCATAAGTTCAACATTCCAGACCATAGGCACTATGTTATCTTATCCAAAAATGTTCTTGCAGCTTCTGTTGTCATCAACTCAAATTTTTAAATGATCAAGATTACCATGAATACCCATAGCTGTTGTATTTGCCAGAGAATTCCGTGTCTTCATCAGTAGCCTTGAGCGGCCTACTGAAAAAGAGTAGAATGGAGTATTTATCAGTGTTCAGTCATTCACATTTCTTTATTCCTGAAATATTCAAAGATTTAAAGAAGGTAATTATATTGGATGATGATGTGGTTGTTCAACGTGATCTCTCTTTCTTGTGGATCTTGATATGGGAGATAAGGTCAATGGTGCTGTCAGATTTTGTGGTTTGAAACTTGGCCAATTAAGGAACCTTCTGGGTAGGACAATGTATGATCCACAGTCATGTGCATGGATGTCTGGGGTGAATGTGATTGATTTGGACAAATGGAGAGAGCATAATGTTACAGAGAATTACCTGCAACTCGTGAGAAAGGTTGGTTTCTTTCCTATCCAACCCTTGTTTAAGTTCTAGTTGCTTTGTTCCATAATTTGTAGCTACTATGTTTGCTGAGTACCATGAAATCATGACCTATCTATGATACTTAGAGTTCTCATGAAATTGTGACTTGTTCTTAATTGTATAAACTAAGTTGTTCTTAATTGATTTTGGCATCAGCTTCTGGAAGTTGTATAAACTAACTAATATATTTTTCCCTTCTGGAAGTTGTATAAACTATCTAATGAGTTTTGCACCAGCTTCTGCAAGTTGTATTATACAAATCCACTAAATTGTTAACTTATTTTGGCATCAACTTCTATAATATATGTGACTTGTTCCTCATGAAGTTGTATAAACTAATATCCTTTTTCACTCTTGTGTTATAGTTTGGAAACAATGACGATGAGGCCTCACTGCGAGCTGCAGCTTTGCCTATAAGTTTGTTGTCCTTCCAGCATCTTCTATATCCACTTGATGAGAGATTGACTTTATCTGGACTGGGATATGACTATGGTATTAAAGAAGAAGTTGCCCAGATTTCCACATCATTGCATTACAACGGAAATATGAAACCTTGGCTTGAGTTGGGTATACCAGATTATAGGAAGTACTGGAAAAGGTTTCTTACACGAGATGAGAGATTCATGGATGAGTGCAATGTAAGTCCATAGTGCACTTGAACCTGGGAGCCGGAACGATTTTGACAGTAGATTTTCAGTCTACTGCTGTACTATATACTAAGAGGACGAACACTTCCATTGAGAAAAGACCTGGGAAGCAGTCACTGGCCATCAATTTTGACAGAGTAGATCCAGCACCATCTGTTCATTGAACTAGTGAGCTCGATGGATGGTTTTTTCTGCAGTTAGAGGAGTTAGTCTTAAGTTTCGAAGGATAGTGCAGTAGACGATGACGGCGATGTGTGGTGGTGAGGCTCCAGGTAAGAGGGAGCATCACACTCAGCATCTAGATTACGGGACAGGAATGATCGATGGTGGATTGTGGCACCTTAATTGAAATTGGTGCCTTCCGCCTCATCGATGCAGGTTAATTCTTTTCTTTGTTGATTTTTTTGACCCCCTCCATGCTTTGTCCTTCTGTCAATAAGGACATACACAGGTTAAAATTCAAATTCTTTGTTCTTAGTTGTTGCACATTGATTCTTCTATCATTATTATGTTGATGCAAAGTATATTATGATGTCAGAGGCTCATCAATTGCAAAAACGAGATTGACCGCTGCTCTGTTTGGATACCTTCTGAGCACTCGCACTTTTTTTTTTCATGTCCCGGCAAATTTGTATTACGTCACATATGTTGTGTTCGTGACTAGTCAACATCCGTGATTTCATTCATGGGATCCAATGGGGTCCCAGAAAGCGTTAACAAATGCAGTTACCAAAGGAAAAAAAACGTTAACAAATCCTAAACTTCGGCATAGCGCACATACGAACATACGGTTATAGCCACTGGGGCCAGTAATCTAGCCCACGTGTGAGGAAATCCTTGTCACTGTAATTCCACTTTTCAATCATGCTGCGATGTGACGTGGAAAACTGTAAAGTGAGAAGGTATCATTGATTTTGAGGCTCGAAGAAGTTGCAAACATGTGATCTACGTGAGACGTAGGGTAGAATAGAATTATGGGACAAAAATTCTTCGTAACACATGTCTAATTTTTATTTAATAATCTTGTAATTTGTGTATATTTGTCTTATATAAGTATCTACTTATGTTTTTCATTGATCAGGTCTGGGTGCTAACATATAAAGTAGAATTATAGGGTAAGACAACTAATTTTTATTTGACCTCGTGATTTGTGTATATTTGTTTTAGAATAAATCATATCTTTGATAGCAACCATATTTGTTTGATCTAAGATAAGAGATGTACGTTATGTCTTTTGACTGTGTTTGTGTTTACAATAGCAAATGGTTATTATGTCTCATTTCATATTTTTTGTTTGAAATAAAAAGTTTTTAATATAATTTTTTGAAAGTATTTCTCAACGTGTTACTATTATTTCAACGAGGCGCGATCGATTGAGAGTTTTGTGTATGTGGTTGTGTGTGTGTGACTGTGGGTGTGGGGGGGGGGCATATGCCCTTACATTATAAATTTGCGCATAGATATATTTCTATTGTATGTACAATGTGGACGTGAAGTATGTAATGAAATAAGCTAAATTATACATTTTTTCTACATTTTATTTTACATAAGAATCTTATGTTATATATTAGATTGGTGACACATTGCACTATGTAGTAAATTCAATATGAAATATTGAAACAATTTTATTTCAAATATATTAAATCTAATACTAAGTTAGATTCTTATTGGTATTAAAATACATTATGACACATGTCTTTTAATACTCCCTATCTTTGATAAGAGTAAATATTTTCATAAAAACTCTATAAGGAAATTTAAGATTCGTTAAAACTCGAGATCTCCTATTTAGAGACTTCCACCAAATAATATCCATAGAAATAATCAATTTACTAAAATTCCAATCATTGTGGTTAGATAACTAATATTTGAATGGCATGACGCTAGTTTTAAAATGGAGAGCCAAGAGAAGATTATTAAACTATATATATGAAGTATAGTAGCCACATATAACGATGCAATAGGGTATATGAACATACTTCACTATATCATGTACTTTAACCTTTAAAATGCTATATCACGAGGTTAAAGTCTTAAGCTATGTTTCATTATACTAATATTATATAATATTTTTATAAGATATAAGGTGCAAACTTATTGTTTGGTACTTTTAGGTGGAGTTTGGATACTTTTGATCCTTGATTAATATGCATATGATTCACACCCGAAGCAGTAATTAAGGGCGGAGCCAGGATTGGCATAGGCCCCTGGCTAAACAGTTCGCTAGCTACGCAGATGGGCAAGAAATAAAGTCAAGAAGCTACCGAGCAGCACATTCACATCACCGCCTAGGCCAGTGCAGGCTTCCTGGGCCATTTGCAGTAATGAATGAGACACACTATTTGCTTGTTCACTACATTGACTCTCAGCTACGAATGCCAGGTGCTCTGCATGTTGTTTCCCAAAACAAACTTCTAGACTAGCAATACATTCATGACATATTTGGAATGCAATGGAGGAAAAACAAAATTTGTAGTGAAAAGGTATGCTGACATGAGCCGCAACATCGTGAATATGTGGTAAAACAAATATACACTACTATGCACGAGTGCACCGCAGCGTCAAATACGTGAAAAATATATACATAAATGAAAATAAAATTATACAAAAATACATATGCATGGATATATAGAAATGAAAACATAATGCTCATAAAACGTGGCTAGGATTTGAACTTCGTAGCCCAAATGCTAGGAAACTAACCATCCTAAAATTATACTCACTGGCCATGGTCAGAACTCCAAGTATTTAATAAGGATAGAAGATAGTATTAGAAATTATGTCTAAAATATCAAGATTTAACAATTATGAAACTAAAGGGAATAATTAAACATGTAGTGGGTGTCTGTGTTTTAATAAGCAATTGACATGCGTGGTAGATTAACTAAAGTTTGGGTTTCAACTTCAGTTGTATAATTTTAGTTGTACAATTTTGATATTGCCATAATGTATTAAGTGTTTTTTTTCAAATAACGTAATAAGTCTTATTGGTCTAAGCCTTAAATGTTTTTAAACTAAAATGTTATTACGATTACACGGGGCATATGCCCATTCCCCACTGTTGCATTCATTATGTGTGTAGTCCAACTTGAAGAACAATTTGGCCGCTTTGCAAAACTGGTTTGAGTGGGTTTGGCCTGGTGTTGATCTTCTAAATGACGAAACTTTCTCATATGAATTCTAAATCGGATGTTCTGTGTATGTATTTCGATCACCTCGATGAGGGCTACAAGTCCAAGCATTTTGACATTATCACTAAAACCGGTCTAACTGGTTTCGCCTAAACCAAGTAATGTTGCGAACATGCCAGCGAGCCACTTGGTTAGGAGATGCCTTAATAGCATCAACCTCCCTGGAGGTCCTGAATTTGATCCTCGGTGGGGACGAATTTTCCATGATTTATTTCTAGGTTGTGGTGGCTTGGTGACCGAGATCATCTCTATAAGGTGGGCATGTGAGTATGAGTATAGGATGTAGGTTTTAGCTTGCGCATAGGAGGTGTGCGTGAGGTGTGAGTGTGTGTGTTTATGTGTAAAAAAAAACAAGCGATGTTAATTTTGGTCATCACCAGACATATAGAGCATTTGGAGTACTGATCATGATAATTTCAGGGTTGATAAGAGATCACTTGATTATGCAACAAATGAACTACATGCAGAAAGATAATACATCTCGTTAGTTTTGAGTTGTTTTCACACAATTCTTAATCATGTATTACTAATGTCAAATAAAATGACGCCAATCCTGATTGTCAAACTACCCAAGTTGTTTAGCGAAATGGACATAAAATGAGCGGATAAGAATAGACACCCACGTTGTTTAGCGAAATGGACATAAAATGAGCGGATAAGAATAGACTTAACACATCATGTTGCTTGGGCATAGAAGAAGCCAGGATAAGGGTTCCCGGCGGCGGCCACATGAATCGTGATGAGAGCTTGGCGGTGGTAACGGACCAAAGGTTATGTTATGAGGCTCGTAGATTAAATTTGAAGAGTTTACAACATCACGGGAGCAGCGATTTCGAGGAGTTTGCAACAGCATGAGAACTCATTTTCTGTCCTGTGTCCTCATGAGTATGCTGCCAGAGTAAAAATTCAAAAAGTTTGCAACAGCATGAGAGCTCCTTGTCTGTCCTCATTGCCGGTGGCAACGGTTACGAGTGTGTTGCCACCCCTGCCAAGGTATTCCCCATTGACAATGACTTGTACATAAAATAAAATTTTTAACGCTGACTCCTTTCTCCTCTTACTCCTTGCGGAATAAATTCCACATCAAACAATGCTACGAATTTCTATATTTGGTTCCTATACCGATAACGCAAACACGATTTGATGACCACCTGACGATCCACCAAACAAAACCTCACCGCCCAACCAAACAAAAGAAACAGTAATCATCGCCAAGTCTTATTGTTCCCCAAATAATTTCGGGGATAACTCTTATTACTAATGCTATACACACGGCTACCAGAAGGTTCACTTTTTTCTCCTTGCTTAGGTCCTTTAAATAGCAAGAATGGCTCAACTAAATAGACTTACGGATCACTAGTAGAATCCAACACATGGACGGTAGCAATTTTGAACATATATAATCTGATGAATGATGCAACCGATGTGTTAGCTATCTTGCAGTTTGCGACGCTTCTCTTGGGAGGTCTTAGCTCCGCCATCTGCAGATGCTTCAGAATCAGAATCGATTTCTGCAATTTTCTGTTTGACACCTAATTGGGTCGATCGTTCTCCCAGTTCTGCACTTCCAGGGCTGTCTCCTATTCTGTTTTGGTCCATGGATGTACTACTATCCTTGTTTGCCGAGTGCCTCAGATTAGATGATGGGTTTGCTAATGTATCTCCTGAGGATGGATCCTGGACCTTCTCCGTGCTGGATTTACACTGCTTTTCAAACATCATTTGCAAATACTTTCCTTGTTCTTCAATCCGCAACTGCAATTTTCTCTGAATCTGCAATAGGAATTATATATATGTGGTTTTAGTATTAAGTGAATTTCATTTACATTAATGTTAAGCATGTGCATCATGTTGAGAGCACAGCGATTATGGGGCTTCTAGTTACAGCTGCAGGCAACTCCCACAAACAGGTATGCAACAAAGAGCACACAACTGTTGCATTTCTTACTCCAAGAATATAAAAAGTGTGGCATGCTACTTTCTAGGGCAGCATTTGGCCTAAACCAATCATCGACTATATTTATAAATAGTACCTCAAGCTGTTCATGAAGACGTTTCTGGACTTCCATCTGAAGGCGCAGCGCTTCAGTAAGATCCATGCTCCTATATAAGAAAATCAAGGTCATTCCATAGTAATAATCATGCAGTGACAGTTGTATAATTTTAGTTGTATAATTTTGATATTGCCATAATGTATTAAATGTTTTTTCAAATAACATAATAAGTCTTATTGGTCTAAGCCCTAAATGTTTTTAGACTAAAATGTATATCACTATATCTAAGATTACACGGGGCATATGCCCATTCCCCACTGTTGCATTCATTATGTGTGTAGTCCAACTTGAAGAACAAGTACAAATCAAATCTTAATACAAATCTTCAAATTCTATTTGGACTGCACTAATACCAATTTGATCGCTTTCCAAACTGGTTTGAGTGGTTTTGGCCTGTTGTAGATCTTCTCAATGACGAAACTTCCTCATCTGAATTCCAAATCGGATGTTCTACGTATGCATTTCGATCACCTCGATGAGGGCTACAAGTCCAAACATTTTGACATCATCACTAAAACCGGTCTAACTAGTTTCGCCTAAAAACCAAGCAATGTTGTGAACAGGCCAACAAGCCACTTGGTTAGGAGATGCCTTAATAGCGTCATCCTCCCTGGAGGTCCTGAATTTGATCCTTGGTGGGGACGAATTTCCCATGATTTATTTCTAGGTTGTGGTGGCTTGGTGACCGAGATCATCTCTTTAAGGCGGGCATGTGAGTGTGAGTATAGGATGTATGTCTTAGCTTGCGCATAGGAGGTGTGTGTGAGGTGTGAGTGTGTGTTGTGTGTGTTTATGTGTAAAAAACAAGCGATGCTAATTTTGGTCATCAACACACATATATAGCATTTGGAGTACTGATCATGATAATTTCAGGGTTGATAAGAGATCACTTGATTATGCAACAAATGAACTACATGCAGAAAGATAATACATCTCGTTAGTGCTGAGTTGTTTTCACACAATTCTTAATCATGTATTACTAATGTCAAATAAAATGAGGCCAATCCTGATTGTCAAAGTACCCAAGTTGTTTAGCGAAATGGACATAAAATGAGCGGATAAGAATAGACTTAACACATAATGATGTTGCTTGGGCATAGGAGAAGCCAGGATAAAACTGATCAGCGTTCCCGCTCGTAGATTAAATTTGAAGAGTTTGCAATATCACAGGAGCAACGATTTCGAAGAGTTTGCAACAGCATGAAAACTCCTTTTCTGTCCTGTGTCCTCATATGAGTATGCTGCCAGAGTAAAAATTCAAAAAGTTTGCAACAGCATGAGAGCTCCTTGTCTGTCCTCATTGCCGGTGGCAACGGTTACGAGTATGTTGCCACCCCTGCCAAGGTATTCCCCATTGACAATAACTTCTACATAGCATAAAATTTTTAACGTTGACCCCTTACTCCTCGCGGAATAAATTAGAAGAGTTTGCAACATCAAACAATGCTACGAATTTCAATATTTGATTCCTATACCGATAACGCAAACACGATTAACGATCATCTACATTGATGACCACCTGACGATCCACCAAACAAAACCTCACCGCCCAAAGAACGCCCAAAGAAACAGTAAGCATGCATGCACAAAGATAACATCGCCAAGTCTTATTGTTCCCCAAATAATTTCGGGGATAACTCTTATTACTAATGCTATACACACGGCTACCAGAAGGTTCACTTTTTTCTCCTTGCTTAGGTCCTTTAAATAGCAAGGATGGCTCAACTAAATAGACTTACGGATCACTAGTAGAATCCAACACATGGACGGTAGCAATTTTGAACATATATAATCTGATGAATGATGCAACCGATGTGTTAGCTATCTTGCAGTTTGCGACGCTTCTCTTGGGAGGTCTTAGCTCCGCCATCTGCAGATGCTTCAGAATCAGAATCGATTTCTGCAATTTTCTGTTTGACACCTAATTGGGTCGATCGTTCTCCCAGTTCTGCACTTCCAGGGCTGTCTCCTATTCTGTTTTGGTCCATGGATGTACTACTATCCTTGTTTGCCGAGTGCCTCAGATTAGATGATGGGTTTGCTAATGTATCTCCTGAGGATGGATCCTGGACCTTCTCCGTGCTGGATTTACACTGCTTTTCAAACATCATTTGCAAATACTTTCCTTGTTCTTCAATCCGCAACTGCAATTTTCTCTGAATCTGCAATAGGAATTATATATATGTGGTTTTAGTATTAAGTGAATTTCATTTACATTAATGTTAAGCATGTGCATCATGTTGAGAGCACAGCGATTATGGGGCTTCTAGTTACAGCTGCAGGCAACTCCCACAAACAGGTATGCGACAAAGAGCACACAACTGTCGCATGTCTTACTCCAAGAATATAAAAAGTGTGGCATGCTACTTTCTAGGGCAGCATTTGGCCTAAACCAATCATCGACTATATTTATAAATAGTACCTCAAGCTGTTCATGAAGACGTTTCTGGACTTCCATCTGAAGGCGTAGCGCTTCAGTAAGATCCATGCTCCTATATAAGAAAACCAAGATCATTCGAGAGTAATAATCATGCAGTGACCGACAATGAAATACGATGCACTCTCATAGTCCCATATAATGAATAAACCTCAAAATTAGAATTTATGCTGAACACACAATGGACTCAATATGCATCATGACTCCAGCGCCAGGAGAGATAGAGTTGGCAGATGCATTATCTAGAACATGATCTACACCGTTGAGCATCAATAACCCTTTTCTTATTGATTGCTAGGTATCAGACCATGTAAAAGCATTTCTTTTATGTACACATAAGCAAGGTTTCCAGAACAGATTTGAAACAGCTTGTAGGCAATTCATGGCCCTCAGCCTCCTTTACTGCACGGGACAGTATGCAAATCAGTGGATGCGAATGTTTCAGCTTAGAACAGCCTGAGAATGGATCACTTTTGGGCAGTAAAACTTGCCTGCCCAGACACAGTTGTCATTAAGGACAAAGGGCAAATTTTATTCCTCAAATAACTATTGTCCAATCACACCTGTGTAAACTAGCCAGTTGATCTAAACAACGCTATGGGCAAATTGAATATCTTTTAGGGCCTGTTTGGTTCCAGGGACTAAAGCCAAAACGGACTAAAATTAGTCCCAAAACGGACTAAAGATCCAAACTCTAGGGACTAAAACACCTCAAAGGGACTAAAATCCCCACTTTCCACGGGATGCCCCTCCCCCCACCCCGTACCGGCCCCACTTTCTCTCCCCTCCCCCGACTCCATCCTGTCCGGCGCCGCTGCTCTCTCCGTCGCCGGCCGCTCTTGCTCTTGGTCGCCGGCCGCTACCTGCTCCGTCGCCGGCCGCTCCCCGCTTCTTGACCGGCCGCTCCCTCGCCCTCCTCGTCCGCGCGCAGCGCCGCGACCGCCTACAGCTCGTCGGAGCCAACCTCCTCCATCGGGATTCGGCCGCCCGATTTGCCGCTTTAGTTGTTGTCGGGACGAGCCGAAGCCGCCACGACGTTCACTACGACGAGCCGAAGCACCAGCACTGGTCCTCGTCGCCGGATTCCCGCCGGAGAAGCCCCTCCCCGTGAGGCAGCCGCCGCCGGACTTAGGCCACGGAGACTGGCCGCCCTTTCCACGCCGTTGCTGCGGGAAGGAGGGGCAGCTGAGGGAGGGCAGAAACGTCTTTGCCTATAGAGTTAAAGCTATTTTAGTCCCTTTTAGTCCAGGGATCCAAACAGCAATTTTAGTCCTTAAGGTACTAGTTTTAGTCCCTTGATTTTAGTCCCTGGTATCCAAACAGGCCCTTAATAGTCTGTTATCTGTTTGAGAAATGTATGAATAATCTTCTATTTTCCATATTTAAGTGCTTCTTTAATTTGTGACCATCCTTTAGATTCCACAGTAAAAAAACAACCATATGCAAATCTAAAAAATATAGATAACATCTTTTTCTCAAGGCAATTATGACTTAGTCAACACGGCAATGGTCCTGATTCTGAATAAATTCCTGAACTTAGCTTTGATGCATGTTGAATCACAGTAACATAATACCAGTTACCACCAAAGGAGACAAATAGCGCATCATACAGTGAAAACAAGGGGATATAGCATGAGTATAGTTATCCACTGACGTTTTCAGGTCCAGGGACAGCTCTTCAGTGGTGGTCCTTTTTTCGGATGTACCTGCATGAGTTATGGACATGTTCCATTAATATTAACAATTCACGCTGATTTTAATGCAGTTACATGTATGCATGCTATTTGCAACATAGTTCCTCACGAAATGCCTATCATGCCACCAAAAAAAGATGAATGTTCCACGGCCCCTAGACATTGCAAATGTATCCAACAATGAAAAGAGGATATCTAATGCAAATGAGAAGAGTCCAAATGAGAAACCTTCAGACAGTTCTGGTTTATAGCGAGCCGTGCGGTACTTCTGCAACACAAAGTAGTAGAGATAAGAAAAATGAAAACATCTCATTTAGGCAATGAAACTACTTAGAAAGCTAAATAGCAAACCTGCAGATGACTTTTGACATGATATATCGTCAAACCATCAACTTTCATAAGCTTGAGCACACCCTTAGGAGTAGCTTCTGAATAGGCATAAGACAAGACAAATAAACAGTCACTAAATGATGTAATATAGGGTTCATAACTTAAATCATTTGAGGAAATTGGCAACACAAGAGACATACTTTCGCTTCCGCCAAGCTGATTTACAGCATCTACAAAACATTCATGAAGTTCTGGGGTCCATCTCATCCGCTGTTTAGCTGCAGAAGCATTCCCGCTATTTGGAGGACTAGCAACAGGACAAATCTCCCCACAATGAGATGGAGCTGACTGGTTTACTGCAGGCAGTGATGCAGTTGAGTTGGAAGGTTGCATCATGGCCTATAAAATAAGGGAGCAATAATGATAAAAAGAAACATAAGTTATCGGAACAAGTGTCACACATATGGGTCCATCTTAAAAGTTAAAAGCACTTGAGCCATGAAAGTCTATTTTTGTACCAAAGAGGAGATGCAACAACATCACTTTAAACTTCCAGCAGTAATAAACACACAAATAGTCCTTACAAGAATATAAAATTGTAGCGCAAATGGTTAATCTACAAAGATTCTAACATGGTAGCTCGAGTATTCAATCTAACATGTACAACGCAATACAAAACAATATACATGGAATCATTCTGTTCTCTTCACCATCACTTCAACAAGATACCATAACAATTATAACTGAAGAGCTGACCTAATTACTTGCATAACCTTATGAGTTCTCAACTTCTCATAAGGAAATGGCAAGGGGGCCTTCATTTGCAGATGTATGTCACAGCAGTAAGTACAAAGTGAAAACTTTTGCAACTTCAATCACTAACTACATAATATCTACACAGACATTTGCTGCTGAAAGGACTTAGTATGTTATAGTAAAGAGAAGAGTATTTATAGAGAAGATTACAAGTTTACTCATTATGATAATGCTATTTGTGTACCTTTGACTGGGAATCAGTAGCTGTTGCATCTAGAATATCTTTCCAATCATCATTCATTATCTCTGCCCACCAATCGTTTTGTTTAGCAACCCCATCAGATGTCATAGCAGAACTGACACTCTGAATCTGATTATCAGGAACAGCACCAGCAATATTATCTGTGTAAACTGGTAGAACATCCACAGAAGATGGGAACCAGGTTGCCTCAGTATGGGCTCCTGAGGTATTATCAGATTGAGACTGGAAAACATCGACATTGGATGACTGAGAAATAAAGGGAGCAACCATAGACTGTGTCTCATGGTTAGAAGCAGAACCGAGTGGATTATCAGAGTAGCCTGAATATGATGCTCCAGTAACACCAGGTCTGGGGTGCAATGTAGCAGACTGAGGTGTGCCATTGCACAAGGGCATAGAATCATCAGACAGCTGCCTTGACATCGGAATGTGCTGGGGGTTACGAGGCCTCAGGAAGCTCTCTTTCAAAGAATTTGGCAAAATAGGTAAAGAGGATGACATTGCCCCCAAAACTCTGCTGTTTTGTGACTGCATTAGATTAAAATTCCACATTTGGAACAGTGCACAAGCTTTGTTTTCCCCCCATACGTTGCTTTTGGTAACTTTGACCTTACTAAAAGCATTAGTCCATTACTCTGCAGACAGAAAAAGAGAAGTGAAACTGAATAAGGGTAACATAATTAGAGGTGTGGAAATAGGTAATATCAACAAACATAGCTTATATGCCGCAATCGTGACATGCAGATCAAATATCCAGAAAACAAGAAATGGTACAATCATGAATTGATTAGCTACAGTCACAAAGTTGCAAGCTCTTTTACATGTATGGACAGCAACAACACTCCTCAAGCTCCCGCTTTTCAGTTTTTCTTTAAACAAAAATAAATTAGGAAAATTGCCCACTCTGATGTCAAATGTAGATTACCATAAAATCGAATAGAATGGGATTAAGAAACCCATGGCACTCGTGATTGGTCATAGGTAATGCATAATTTGATCACTGCAGATTCAAGAGAATTTCAATTTTGGCAATAAGCAACAAATATTTTTGCCAACACCAAGGTATAGACACTACATTTTTTTCAGACAGCATTCACACATGCACAATCCTACTGTGATCATGATGCCATAATGGTGCCCTGACATTATGGCACTGAACCCAACTCTCTTCCTACTACCAAGGAAAAGAAGGCAAAAACATAACGTTTTACTCACCGTTCCAAATTAAGGAGAAGGCTATTGTTTAAGGACAATCTGTACAGAACAAAGAAGCACATACCAATCTGCATGCGCAATCACTTCACGAGACTAGCACGTCTTAAGCCCTTCAAGACCCTGATTGCTGGATTAAGAACTAAACCCCCTTGGGGGCAAGCAAGGGGGGAGGACACGGCATGGCAGATGATTGCAGCAGCTATCACAGTACAGCACCTAATAAGTAATAATTGCCCGGAAATGACCCCCGTTTCTATCCTACCCCACATACCCACATCGTTGTCTGTACCGCAATCACGCATTCACACCATCACAATCGACGAGCACGTGAGCTAAAAACTGCTCCCCACCAAACTCGCACGCCCGGAGCGCTCAAGCCCCGCATCCCCTGTCGCGATCAAAAACCCTAAGCAACCCCTCCGGCCTCCACTCCTGTTCCATCTGGCCGGCCGGAGTCCGACGACTCCGGCCGGGATCGCCCCCGCGAGCCCATTCGCTCCGGACGGACTTGGGGCTTCGTCGGGCGATCGAGACGGCGGGGGCTTGACTGGATTGGAAAGACGAAGGAATCGGGGGTCGTACCTGGGGCGGCGCCGAGGAGGCCGGCAGACCGCGGCGCGATCGGGGCGATGCTAGGGTCGGCTGGATTGAGGAGAGGGGGAGCTTGGGAAGGGGGGAAAATCTGGGTGGAGCGATCGCCTTTTTGCCGTCGATCGCGGTGGGGGAGGAGAGAGAAGCTGCGGGGAGGGGGAGGCGAGATCCTGGTGCGCAAAGAGGACGACGACGCCCACCAGTTGCCCGGCTCATGGGGAGGCGCACCTAGCCCAGCAGGACCATGGTAGGGTGGAGTTTTTTTGCGGATAGGCCCATGCAGTCTCGCCGTGGAACTTCTTACCTTACCGGTATGGTGCGTACTTGTACGGCTGGGATGGCATGTGAAATAAAAGGTCATCATTCAGTCGGCCATACGCGAAAAAGAATCTTCTGTTTCGAGCCACTATACTTTTTTTTGACGAACGAGTAGCGCGATGTTGTGGAGCCAGAAAACAAAACAAAAACCAAGAAAATTTGGGCACATTTTTTAGTTCGTTGTTGGTTTCTGTATTCTCTACATGCAGAAGTGCAGAACCAATTTATTAGTTGTTGGTATTTGACAAACACTTCGTTGCATCATGTGTGCGCCTTATAAACATACAAATATTTTTATGGTAACAAGAAACGTGAACAATAAATCTCTTGTTGAGCTAAAATCCATATATTAAAACTTTGTTAACTGTATTAGCAAGTAGAATCTCGCATAATGTCTATGTGAAATTTTAGTTCAAATTATAATTTAAAATATTTAGTATTTTGAGATAATGCATGCGTAAATCAATTTGATATAGCAACTGAGTATATCAAACTGGAAATAAAAAACTAAGCTCAGGTAAATTCAATTTTGCTAGTGAGTAAGGCATCAAAGCTCGTTATAGACAACTTTGTGCATAACTTATCTGAGCTTAGTCTTGAATAACTATGGTCAATAAATTTTGAATAACAACATGAGTATATTAACAATGCATTATTATCTCCACTTGTAAATACATAACGTTCTGCAAAAAAAAATTGTAGTCTTAGAGCAACTCCAAGAGACTCTCTAAATTCATCATAATTGCTAGTTTTAGAGATTTTGATTAAAAAGGCACCTTCCAATAGCTTTTTTATTTGGTTATGTAAACATAGCCACTCTCTATTCCGGATTTCTCGCTCTTCAGATATAGAAAAGAGAATAGTTTTTCAGAGTGCACACAAGATATAGAAAAGCTGTTGGAAAACAAAAACATATAGAAAATGATTTTTATGCAAATGACTCTCTAAATGATGATTTAAAGAGTGGGGTTTAGAGAGACTCTTGGAGATGCTCTCTGATCGCCCGCCGAGATCCACAGGGGCCAGGAAGGCTTGCCAATGGCGAAGCCGAAGAAACCCCGTGCCCCAGATCCGGCCGCAGTCGCCTCCCGGCTCCCATGGCAACCCCCAGCGCCGCCGGTCCCCACGGTCCTCCTCATCTCCCTCGCTGCCCTCCTCGTCCGCGTGCTCGTCTCCGTGGGCCCCTACTCCGGCCAGGGGGCGGCGCCCAAGTTCGGCGACTACGAGGCGCAGCGGCACTGGATGGAGCTCACCCTCCACCTCCCGCCCTCTGACTGGTACAGCAACACCTCCGACAACGACCTCGCCTACTGGGGCCTCGACTACCCGCCCCTCTCCGCCTATCAGAGCCTCCTGCACGGCCGCATCATCAACGCATCCCTCCCCGACGCCGTCGCGCTCCGCTTCTCCCGCGGCTACGAGTCCCCGGAATCGTACGCTCCCGCTTCAGTAGATGGTTTACTGCTCGTTGCGTGTATAATCATGTTCTGTTAAGACTTGCTGTTGTTTTGTTCGCACCAGGAAGTTGCTGATGCGGTGGACGGTGCTGCTGTCGGATCTTCTGGTATTCTTCCCTGCTGCATTGTGGTTCTTGTGGGCGTACATGAAAGATGGAATTGGTATTAGTGGGGATGAGAGGCGCGAACGGTGGATGTGGCTGCTGGCCATGGTCCTGATCAGCCCCTGTTTAGTGTTGATTGATCATGGCCATTTTCAGGTGAGTTGTATTAGTGATGTATGCAATTGAGGTGGGCAGCTGTGCGTTCTGTTTTGCATTGTTCGTTGACTGATACCTAGCTGTTTATTTCAGTATAACTGCATCAGCCTTGGACTTACACTTGGAGCAATTGCTGGTGTTTTGTCGAGGAATGAGCTCTTTGCTGCAGCTCTCTTCACTCTTGCAATCAATCACAAGCAGGTTAGCCTCTGTCTAGAAAATCATGTTCAGGCCATTCATAGGCTTTGTTACCATGCATGTGAGGTCAAACTTCCTAGAGAACACTTTGTTTTTGTAAGTCCATACCTTTCCAACAATTGGCATTGCAAAACGGTAGTTTATTTTGTTTAAGAGGTTGTCACTGTAAATACAGAGCAGACCTCATCCTCCAGCTATATAAATTGTATAAAAAGCCAACGGGATTGTTAACTTATTGTTTGCCTTGGGATGCTTGGGGTCCCAGCGAACAGTTATTGGAGGCCTTACGTAACTCTGGACTTCCTTTCTCTTTTAACATCTCGCCGGGACATAATAGTTAATACACTATGCTATCTTAAGGTATGCGAACAGTTAGTACTTTTGGTTCCTGCTTACTGGATTGTAAGCTGGCTCAAATTGGCATTAGCCAGCGAGTGGAAATTGAACATCTTACATTCTAGCAATAATTTTCATGGATCATGGAAATAGACTAAGCCATGATGTGTCACACACGCACACATCTACCAATCTAACGAGTGAACTTAGTATACTGTATCTTTTATGATCCTTCTAGGTAGCCAATCTGGGGATTTTATCCCCATTAATACACTTGTGGGACATACTTTCAAGTTATAGTATCACATGGTTTTCCTATGTATCTTATAACTGTACGGTGTACTGCAGATGAGCCTGTACTTTGCACCAGCTTTTTTCAGCCATCTTCTGGGGAAGTGCCTCAGACGAAAATATCCTATTGTCGAAGTCATGAAACTTGGTTTCGTGGTCTTGGGAACTTTTGCTCTTGTCTGGTGGCCATTTTTGCATTCTTATGAAGCTGCCCTACAGGTGATGGCCAATTATACCCTCCTAGTTCAAGGAAACCATGTTCTATTGTTGAGTTACATCAATACAATCTGTAGATTTTTTTTTTGTCTTGCTTGATACTTGCTTTATATTTTTGTGTATAGAGCTAGTACACTGCTTGTCAGTTGAACTGAACTTGTGAAGTTTGTATTATCAGGTGATCTTTCGGTTAGCTCCATTTGAGAGAGGTATATACGAGGATTATGTTGCCAATTTCTGGTGCAGCACTTCAGTTATTATCAAGTGGAAGAGATTGTTTGCGATAAAACCACTGAAACTTATGAGTCTCTCTGCTACCATACTGGCTTTCATGCCTTCATTTGTTCAGCAAGTCAAGTCTCCAAGTAATCTTGGCTTCCTTTATTCTTTGACGAACAGCTCGTTTTCTTTCTACCTATTCTCCTACCAAGGTATGTTTTACTGCTAAATCGATAGGTTATTATTTTTTTTGTTGCAAGCTTAAAGTGCCTTATACGGTTATACCCCCACTTGTTTTGTATCTGCAGTTCATGAGAAATCAATTTTGCTTCCTCTTTTACCTGCAAGTCTTTTCCTATACGGAGGGAGTAGAAGATTTTTATTTTTTTATTATTATTTTTGCATAGAAGAAACCGGTAATTTAGGCATACTAGCATCTTTCCCTTAAGACCGTGGGACCCGCCTGTCAGTCTAGTCATACTCCCCTCCCTTCCTTTCCCTTGCGCCTTCGAGCCGCACAGTCGCCGGCTCGCCGCCGCCCGTGCAGCACCCGTTGCCAGCCTCGGTACCCGGCCGCGCATCCCCCGCGCCGCTGGCCGGCTGCCCTGCCGCAACCAGCCTCATTGTTATTCAATGAAAGGTTTTCCTGATTGAGCATTTACATATTTATATTCGAAAATTGGAGTAAAAGTTGCCATGTACTACCATGATCACTTAAAACTAGAATTGAGGTTGTAGCACCTGTTCGGCAGAGAGAGCTCTATCAAATAATCTGGAGTTTATATGAAATTAGAAGTGCTTTATATATGCATGATCCAAAACAAGAACAAAGTGGCTCATGTATACACCCTCATTCTGTTCACAACTCAAAGAATTTTTGGGGTTGGAGCTGGAGCTCTGCCAAAAGGGCTGTAGAGTCAGCACTACCTTTTATAGTGTTCGGGCCCTTGAGTGCCAATGATGGCGCACGCGTGGAAATTGTAGCCTCCCTGACCTCGCCCAGCTTCCTCGCTCGGAAAAGGGCAAGTTCCCTACTTCCATTTGCCTCCCTGTCCTCTGTTTCCTCTGTTATCCAATGACTGAAACCATTCAGACGGTGTGGTGTACTGCCCAATTTGGGTGGAAGGAGTTTGAATCGAAGTGAGGAGTCTGATTTGATCGGATGGGAGCTCGATTCGGCCATCAAGGTGCTCAATCTATCAGTCGTCATTTAGTTTCTTGTCTCGGGATTGAAGCTCGGGACTTGGGAGGAAGCCAGAGCAGCAAGGGCGAGGCAACATTGCCCATGCAGGAGGAGCCAAATCCCTTGCTCGAACTGATGAAATTGCTGAGTAAAGGGTCACTACCAATAACGAAATGAGTAACCTTGTCAAGGAGGGGAGGCGATGTTCCGGGTAACGCCTAAGGTTTTGTCCCGGTCATCTTTGCTGTTATGAGTAACAGTAGTAGCATTTTAGAGGCAGATAGGTTTGCTCTTGATGATTCTTCTAGCCATACATTAGAACCAACTCCATACAAAATCACTAGTCTCCCAAAAGTATTAATCAAATTCTGTAAAAATAATTCTCCATATCTCTACATATATATTCGTCAAGCCAGTTGCTGGGGGGTTGGAAGAAAAACGCCGAGCGAAGAGAACCTCAACCCAGAAAAAGATCAGCTACTTCGGTTCGACCTTGGATTGGAAAGAATACCCTCCGCTGTATTCGAACGAGTCAGTGCTCACGTCCTTGTCCTTCTTCATCGGGAGAGGATCGTTGTAGGGATGGCGAGGAGGAGCCCCCTTGGTGACGTCGAACTCGGTCGCGGACGTCGAGGCCGACGTCGACGAGCTGCCGAGCCCCTCGCTCTGCAGCATCACCTCGATCTCCTTGACGACCTCGCTCATGGACGGCCGGGACGTGGCCACCTCGTCGACGCACCTGAGGGCCAGCTGGACGAACTTGCCGAACGCCGCGAGGTGGTTGGTGTTCATGATCCTGGCGTCGACCATGTCCCTGAGCCCGCAGAACTCGGCGTCGGAGGCGTCGAACAGCCGCTTCGCCTCGCGCACGACGTACTTGCCCTTGTCGATCGGCTGCTTCGCCACGATCAGCTCCAGCATCACCACGCCGAAGCTGTAGACGTCGCTCTTCTCCGTCAGCTGCTGGGACATGTAGTACTCAGGGTCCAGGTAGCCCTGCAGGTGAAGGAAACAATCAATTATTCAATGCAAGGTCAGTATCACCGGCATGGCAGTATGTAGCCTGGAAGAGTCTTGGGCGGCGTACGTACCAGTGTTCCTTTGACTTGGGTGCTGACGTGGCCCCTCTCGCTGTCGGAAACCAGCTTGGAGAGGCCGAAGTCGGCGACCTTGGCCGTGAGGTGCTCGTCCATGAGGATGTTGCTGGACTTGACGTCGCGGTGGATGATGGGCGGGTCGGCGAGCTCGTGGAGGTAGGCGAGGCCGCGCGCCGCGCCGAGCGCCACCCGAAGCCGCTTCTTCCAGTCCAGGTGCAGGCCGCTCTTGCCGGAGAGGCTGTCGCGCAGCGTGCCGCCGGACATGAACTCGTAGACGAGCATCTGCTCCCCCTGCTCGAAGCAGAAGCCGACGAGGCCGACGAGGTTCTTGTGGTGCACGCGCGAGAGCAGCTCGATCTCGGTCTTGAACTCGTGCCCGCCCTGCATCGACCCCTGCTGCGCCCTCTTGATGGCGATGAACTGCCCCGTCGGCAGCATGCCCCTGTACACCTTGCCGTAGCCGCCGTAGCCCAGCTCGTTCGCCTCGGCGAAGTTGTTGGTGCTCCTCTTGAGCTCCTCGTACGAGAACCATCTCGCCCCCTTGAGCCGCGGCGCGCCGCCCCTCTCCTCGCTCCGAGCCCACGACGCTGCATGCATATGCCGCAGACGATGATGATACGGTTCTCAGTGCCCGGCCGTCATTATATTGTCAGGTCTCGATCCAAGAACAAGAAGGAATAGCAGTACGAACCGAATGGGCCGCCGAGCTCCTCCTTGGCCTTCTGCGCCCGCCGCCTCTGCACGAAGGCGTAGGCAGCCGCCGCGGCGAGCGCCACCAACAGGACGCCGCAGCCGACGGCTATCCCGATGATCACGCCCTTGCTCTTGGACGACGACCCGCCCTCTGCACACAGTGAATCGCAGATCTGTCTCAGTCAGTGTCGTCTGATCACGAAATGAATCCCGCCCGTCAGTCACGCAGACACAGCATATATGCTCGATCAGTAGTAGTTGATCGACCTGGGAATGGGTAGGGCGATGCGATGAAGTAGTAGGGGCCGAACTCCTTGGGCGGCTTGAACGTCTGGTTGCTGAGGTCGAAGCCGATGCGCATGACCTCGGAGCGGTTGAAGTAGGCGCTGCCGCCGGAGGGGAAGAGCTTCACCTGCACCTGCATGTAGGAGTCGCTGTTGAAGAAGGGGTCCTGCAGGGAGACGGAGCCCGGGGTGAGGGCCAGCTTGGCCCACAGCATGCTCTCCAGCGCCTGGAACGCCGTGTCGTTGCCCACGTCGCGGAAGAAGGGCGCCCGGAAGTACATGATCCCCTGGTACGGGTACGCGCACGCGCAGCTCTGCGGGCTCATGCTCTGCCCCGCCTGGCACGACCCCGAGAAGCACTTGACAAGGCTCGTCGAGTAGGGCGCCGACGCCGCCCGCTGCGTCACGTTGCAGTAGGCCGTGTTCGGCAGCCGGTCGCACACCGGGTTCCCGGCCAGCCTGAATGGAAACCCAGAGGGATCAGCTTTAGCTCAGCTGGTTGGAAATGTCACCAGAAGCGTTTGCGTCGTGTCGTGGGGCACTCACGCGAGGGTGCCGTTGTAGCTGGAGGTCACCGTGACGGAGGAGAACTGGTTGTCCTTGAAGCTCACCAGGCTCAGCTCGCCGCTGATGCTCCTGCCCATGTCCAGAGTGCCGTTGAACCCGTTGCCGTCGAGGATCCTGCAATGGAAAGTCCCAACCAAGCTCATTCCAAGTTCGTCACTTCATTTGGCAGATAAGTGTCATCGGATTTCGATTTGATTCCCAAAGGCTGGTGAGAGAGCTCTTACACTTGATTCAACTGCGGGTCGCTGAACAGCCTTGCCGGCACGGTGCCGTAGAGCCTTCCGGACTGTATGATCCTTGATGAACATAGCAAAATCTAGTTAGTTTAGGGGCATATGTTGTGTGTGGATCTGTGAGGTTTGAGGGGAGGAACTTACAGAGCTGAGAGCTGTGGCAGCTTCCAAAACCACGCTGGGCACGGGGAAGGATCAAATGTGTTGTTGCTCAGATCACTGAGGTGTAATTAGACCAGAAGAGTTTCAGATTAACCTTGTCCAGTGATGGGTTTAAATTAGCATAATAAATCTTCATGATACTAATTGCTTACACGTAATTCAGAAGACCCATCCCAGATAGGAAACAATCAATTATTCAATGCAAGGTCAGTATCACCGGCATGGCAGTATGTAGCCTGGAAGAGTCTTGGGCGTTGTACGTACCAGTGTTCCTTTGTACGCACAAATGCACTGGAACTAAGAAGAACGTGTTTAGTTCCAAAAACGAAAAGGAAAAGTTTGGTGAAAATGTCACATCGGACACTGTAGCGTACTGTAGCACTTTTCGTTTGTTTGTGGTAAACATTGTCCTACCATGACCTAACTAGGCTCAAAAGATTAGTCTCATCGTGTACATCAAAACCATGTAATTAGTTTTTTTTATTTACCCAGAATTTTTGGGAAGTTTGGGGAACTAAACACAGCCATGGTATTGTGCAGCTCTTGAACAACTTACAGCTCATTTACTTTGGTGAGGTTCTTCAGATTTGAAGGAACTGGGCCAGAGAGGGAATTTCTGTCCAGCCGTCTGTTCAATCAACATGCAGAGCAGAGGAATGTCTGTCAATTTCACATTTGATACCGAATTATCCATAGGTTCATCTGAACCATTTCTTATAGCAAAAGGACACTTACACTACTTCAAGTGTACTAACAAGCCCAAGAGAGTCTGGAATACTCCCGGTGAATTTATTTCCGTCAAAGAGCCTGCGGTGAGTACCTTAAGTTGTCAGTAAATTTCGTTGAATTGCAAAAAACGTCTTAGAAACAGGAGTTTCAGGAGCTCACAGATGGATCAGCGTCATCTCTGGGCTGAAGAGAGCATCAGGGATTGGACCAGACAATTGGTTCTTGTTGAAGTGACTGCAGAGAAACATTCAGAAAGAACGAGCCAGGGCACTTTGGTTAGTGACAAATTCCATTTCAGGCTGGTGACTGATAGAGGAACGGCAATCAACAAAATTGTTTGGACTTACAAGTGTTTGGTTTTGATAAGCTTGTCTAGACCCATTCCATCGCTTGTCGAAATTGGCAGGGGACCGCTCAGTTGATTGTCGGCAATATCAAACCAGTAGAGGTTGGAGAGACTGCCCAGCGAAGCTGGTATTTTTCCAGAGAACTGATTTGAATTCAGTGCCCTGAAGGAGAGATGTCAAACTTTATCCGAAAACAGTGAACTTCAGAAGAAGAAGAAGAAAAGAGTATCATCCGCCTTACATGTAGGACAGCTTCGGCACACTCCCTAGCTCATCCGGGATGGTGCCATGGAAACTGCAACCGGCCAGAATCCTTCAAAATAAGCGGTTCATATTAGCATCTCAGAAGGGAGAAGACGGAGGCTAAAAGGAAAGAGAAGAACACCGACAGAACACGTCAAAAGCTTACAAAGTGGTGAGCTGCTTCAAGTTTCCGATGGTCGGAGTGAGCACGCCGCCGAGGTCCTTGTTGAACGACAGGTCCCTGCAAACCCATAACTTTCTCATGATTCACTGCTGCAAGCTGTGCTAGAGCAGAAGGGTCAAAGCTGGGAAGGATGGTGCTACTTACAGGGATTGCAGGTCACTGAGTTGCCCTATGTCAGCAGCTAGAACTCCTTTGATGCCCATGGTGGACAGTTTTCTGAAAGAGTAGAGGACAGCGGCAAAGAGCCTCAGTAGAGTGATTGTGCAATGGATTTTCTTGCTCACGAGTTCTGGGTGCACCTACATGGAGATCACTTTGTTGTTGGCGCACGTCACTCCCTCCCATGGCGAGTCGCCGCAGGGGTCGTCGGACTGCCCCCAGGTCGGCGGCGCGTTCTGCCACTGATCCATCAACGCCCGGAGCACCGAGGCTGCAACCAAAACTCCATGGTTAATTCCATTTCTTACTCCACCCAAACCTATTACTACTCATTAACAGAATTCCTATAGCTGTTGCCTGATTATATCGACAAAGAAATAGTAAGCCGGAGCGGAGCAGCTTATTAAACTTGACAAGCACAAACAGTATCTGATCTGACAGCAAGTGAACATGGCGAGATCAGCGAAGGCACTCACTGTCCTGGGTGTCCGTCGCGCCATGGCACGCCCGGACGCACGCCGCGAGCACCACGGCCACGGCTAGAAGGAGCCCCATCGTCCTCCCACCACCGCACCCGGCTGCTGCCTCCATGCGCGCGCGCGGACGAACCCCAACGACGCCGGAGCTCGCGGCCCGAGGTGCGGTTTTAGGTCGGCCGGACACTGCCGATCAGCAAAAGGGCGCAGAACAACCACCGGCACCACAACCGAACGGCATGATGCGCCTCATGATGGGGTGTGCACCCAACGGGAGCCAAATAGGCGAGGCCGAGGCCGTAGGAGAGGGGGCTGGGGCCAAGGGGGAGGGAGGTGGCGACGACTTGACTTGAAAGCGAAGCCAGAGCTCCCATGGAATGGAATGGAACACTGCATCGCTGCACTAGGCAGCTTGTGAGTTGTGATAGCTCGGCTAGTCCAAAGCACGCCCGGCCGGCCCGGGCCAACCAGGTCGTGTCGTGTCGTCCCCATCCCGCTGTCTGCGCAAGAAACGCACGCGGGGGCATCAGCATAACCCTTGTTCTACGGCAAGTCCTGAGCCCTGCTGACGAAGGGGTGCAGCGACAGTGCCGCCCGTACTGCAGTAAGGCAGTAGTAGCAGTGCTTGTTCCTGTGATGCTGCCTGGAAAGTTTGCTTCCATTTCATGGGGATTAAAAGGCGATGATGGGGAGGATTAGTGATGATGAGGGGTGTGATTCAAGGGACGTAAAGAGGAGAGGCCATTAGGTGAGGACTAAAAAATATATTAGTGTCCATCATTGGCATGTTCCGGCCTGCAGGGGATCTTTTGCTCTGAAATAAGACTTTGCACAAACAGAAGGAATTTCAGAAAGAAAAAGATTGTTCTGGTTCTGGGTGGGCGTAGAGCACGGGGCATTTGGGCGTGTAGGAAATCATACTTGTGTTAGAAGCAAGTTCCTAGTGAAAAAGGTTGGACGGGATACTGTAGAACGACTTGTTATGCATGGCACCGCACGAGGAGAGACGTTTTTTTTTTAACGGTAGGAGAGACTTTTCTGAACCGGAACGCGCCGAGAGATTGGTCCGGCGGCAGGGAGCCCCCCATCTGCAAGAGGGTAACGGTCGTTGGAATGTGACTCGCTGATGCTGGACTGATAGTCCTTGTGACGACAGTGAAGTCAAAATGTCGCTGTTGGCTGGTGCAGCAATTCCAGATTAAACGACAACAAGCTGAAGGTTTTCTCTGATCTTTCTCATGGAAAAGAGCTGACTTCGAGTCTTCGACTCTGTGTTTCTGATCTATCTCTCTGTTCTTTCGTCACAAATCACCGTGGCTTGTTCGTTTCTTTGAAGAGGAACATATACGCATCCACATACTGCTATTTTGTTTTCATGTACTTTCCGAAATATGTTCTCAAGTTGTGCGTGCTGCTGGAATGGGATGCTTGGAGAATTATAATGCTAAACAAAGAGAAACTCTCTTTACCATTTGCCTCCAGGAGTTTTAACTTTTAAGAACCAGGGTGACGATTTTCTAATGAATGAAGGGTGTAAAATTAATCCTTTCCTTTCCCCTTTAGTATTTTGTATATTTACTTTCTTTTAATATATACGAGCAAATATATCCATGTGTTGCTATAGATGAAGGGGATTTCATAGGCGCGCATGAGTCATCAACGCCGCCGATGCCGCATCCGATGAGGAGCATGACAAGGAGAGATCCTCGGTAAACTTCAATTGGTAAGGTTACCTATGGCGTATGGTACGCACCAGGTTTTGAGTACTCTATTTAGTATTGGTGTCGTGTTTTTCTAGATTTATTTTAGGATTCAGCACTGCCAGTGATATTCTTTTAGTGGTAGATAATGTGCTCACCGATAAGACGATAGCGAGATGCATGTGGTGACTATCTGCTGGTATGCGTGCATTGTGAGCGTCTGCGTTTGTACACTTCATGGCATCAGTAGGACGCTTTTGCAAGAATGCTTAGGCTATAATGTTGGTAATATATTAAGTAATTTAGTCTGTGCTATTTTTTTTAAAAAAAATAATACGCTTCATGTAGTTACCTGCTGACGACTCGAGTATGACTGCAAGAACAAAATACCATAAGCTATTTTTTAATAGGAAAAAGTCCAAATTACTCCCTTAAGTATAGCGAAAGTCCGGATAACCCCTAAACTATGTTTTGGTTTAATTTACCCCTTAAACTATGCTATTTGGTCCAACTTACCCCTTAACACAATTTATCTTTTTTGTTTCTCCATGCACAAGGTGAATTTTAATTTGAGACTTTGTAGGGAGGTAGTGAACACCATAATCTATATTAGAAATATTTTACAAATTTTTCATCACTACTTTCTATATAATATTGTATTTTAAGGATAACTTTATTATTAAATATATTACCCTATCAAAACAGTGACAAAAAAATTATGATATATTTTTTTAACATGTCTTATATTGTTAAGGGGTAAATTGAACCAAATAACATAGTTTAGAGAGTAAACTGAACCAAGAATTACTTTAAGAGGTTATCCAAACTTTAGCTATACTTGAGGAGAGTAATTTGAACTTTTTCCTTTTTGATAAGCACTCTCCGTTTAGGTACCTGCTTAGTCTGGGAGCGCACAGAAGAAACAATCAACATCAAGGTTGCACAGCAAGTCTCGTGCCTTTGATGGCACGATGCCGATGTTGAAACAACGTAACAGTACATCATAGCCTTTTCGTGGAACTTTTTATGCCAGAAGGGAGAAGGAACAATAACCAATTTGTGCAGCAGGTTCGACGAAAGAAACCTCGACAGGAAACACACTGTACTAGCAACTTTTCCCAACAATTTGTTTGCAATTGGCCGAAAACACACTGGCTGTGGGTAACAAGTTTGTTGGATTTTTCTTTCAAATGAAATTTATTAGCAATTATGTCGGTAATTTTGTAAAAAAAAACAGAAAAGATATGAGCTACGCTAATAAAAGGATCGGCCACTCGAGAGAGTAAACACGAAGTTGTGCTACAACTGTTGGGCATTCATAAAGAAACTGTCTTTGGCTCGTGACCTAGAGGGTCTCGATGCAGACGGGTCGGTGTTGGATCCGCTCGTGGATTGGTGCTTCATTGTAAACTGATAATCTCAGTATTTTCTTTATGCTTTTAAGCTGGCTTCGGCCTTTGAAGGATTCATAAGGAAACTGTTGGAAAACACTTAATATCTTTGGTCTATTTGGTTTGCTGCTCAAGACCATCCAAGCTTGCTTGATGAAATTTTGGCTGCTTTTAACTTAATTTGGCTACCGAGAACGGATTGGGTGCCCCTGTTGAATTAGGGTTCTATCGTGCTACCAGACATGGATTCAATCACCTACGTGGATGCATAATTAGAGCTTGAATAAAGATTTATGCAAGGAGAAACAAGAAGAAACCAGAACATAGTTATGGATTGCGATAATTTCCTTCCGGATCAGGTGCTGGAATCGGTGGACCACCTATTTGTTGGTTGCAGCTACACTCGCCAAATCTGGCACCAAGTCTCCACGGTGCCTGGCCTTGCCCTCCCACAACCTGCTGCTGATGCTCAGATACTAGAATGGTGGCTGACCCTCCGTGCTGGCCTCAGTAGAGCTAAGCAGAAAGGTGTCGACTCGGTGTTCATGCTTGTCACTTGGTGTGTTTGGAAAGAGCGTAACGGCCGAACTTTTGGTAATGAACCAGAACACAGCGTGGCACAGCTGGGGAATAGGATTATTCAAGAAGGCCAGCTATGGACAGTGGCTGGAGCCAAATTCATGGCTGCCCTTGGATGGCTTATGCCTGTAATGGTTGATCCGCGACGTAGCTTAGCTGCTGCCACGTAGTCTCCTTGGGTCGGAGTTTCAGGTTGTATAGTTCGCCGTATAGTCCCAAACTGTAACGCGTGCCGGAGTGTGTGTGCCCTGGTGGCCATCTTGTATAACTTCTAATTGTTTCTCTTCTTAATACAAAGATACGCAGCTCTCCTGCGTGTTCTTGGAAAAAAAATCCTTCCACAGGTTTTTGCTTAAGCTCAAATTTTATATGCACATAATAGGTGATTGAATCTCTATCCATCCATGTTTTGTTGCAATGATTAATGCATTGGTTTAGTTGCTATTAGGTAGCATGGTAGCGCCTGATGTGCCCTGTTAGCTACCATTTGGGTGCAATGCAAACATTTTGTGAGAGTGAGATATCTCATTTGGCAACCTAGTTCATTTACGAGGACAAATTAAGCTAGTCAACACGAGCCACCGATTTTGGGACATGCAATTAGTTTCATTAGGATAGAGTAAACAATCTGATGGGCACGCCGTATGTTGGAGACTCACCAACATGGTGATCTTCAGCAGGTATGGATGAGAGCCTTCTTATTATGGTGATGTGCAATTGCTGGTTTCTGTAATAAATATAGCTATATGGGCTGGAATGTTGGTTTTTTATTATCAAAGAAAGTTGTATGCAAACCAAATTCAAAGTACAAAGTTTGAGACTGTGTTAGGAGAATCAATACATTAACCATAGTCAAGTGGGAGGTCGCCGTTCAAAACAAAGTCAAATGGGAGGTCAGATAACACTATTGTACGTATAACCATTTATGTACAGCTCAAATGCATGTTTATCGTACAGATGAATACGATTAAATACTCCTGCATTTCTATATGGTGTTTACGTATCAGATAACCCATGTCTTAGATCGAACAAAAAACAAATACACAGATCTGATGCATACAGTATACTCATGGGCAATAGGATCGAAAAGCAGAGCGCAGTTTCTCACTTGTGACCATCAGAGCGTGCAGAGGGCTTGTATCATTGTTATGCGAGCGAGCCCTGGCGCTATAAAGTCGGTTCTCGATGGGTTTGTAGACGTGGTCCACGAGCTTATCATAAGACTAGGTCAGGCTTGATGTTCATGATCTCGTTTTCAACTTCAATGCCTATTGCGATGGATTTGTAAGACGTGTTATTGTTGGTGAGACTGTCAGAGAAGTGAGGGAGACTGATGGTTGGATACATCCATTCATTTGCTTTACTCAGCCTCCCATATTTGCCAAAGAGCATGACCTTTCATCATATATTCTGTGTGGAGGAAATAGATTGAAAAAACACCCCAGCTATCTCTTTGTTTCCCGCTACTCCGCTAGTCTTGCTAAGAAACGAGGCTGCAAGAGCCAGCTCACTCTTCACCATCTTCTATATGCAAACAACAATGAATTAAAACAAGTAAGAGACAATCTTAGATAACATCAATGGTGTCAGAGTTAGCAGCAGACTCTATTGTCAGAGGAGGTCGACAAAAACGAAAACAGAATGCCAGATGCTTCAGGCAGGCGATGAGATGCCCCAGTGGGGGATGGGTACGTCACTTGTTGGGCTGGACAAAGAATTGGGCCCTGTGCGGTCATCTTCCTATTGGGCTGGTCGGCTGGACGCCTGGATATACTTGGGGGCCTTTTTCTGCGCGAAATCCACCACCAGGCTAGATTGAGAGAGATTTGGGCCCTTCCCGTGCGCTGCGAAGAGACGCAAATGCAGGCCGGTCGCGTGCTCGCGGCGGCCAGCCACCTTCGGTATCGGTTCGGTCTGTGCCCATGGCAGCGGCGTCACGTGAAGACACTAGCAACAAACCAGCCACGGCCCCTCGCTCGGCGCGCCTTCACTCAATGCTCGGGCAGTCGGGCCCCGTGTGCACGCGGTTGAATGCACCGAGCCCCCTGTCGCGCGTGGCCCGTGACGCCGCCGCGGTTCCTGGCACCTCGGCTTGCCGGGCCGCCGCCTCGCTGCCTGTCTCCAGCTGTCCGAAGCGCAGCCATTCACGCACCTCTGCCGGGCCTGGACTCGGAACACGGGACGGGACCCGGCCACCGCCATCCGACGACCCATGCCCATCGGACGGGTTTCCTGCGGCCAACGGCAAACCCGTGGTCGTTTTGCGTGCGCCGCGCACCAGTTCCCGTCGCGGCCGCCGGGAACTGAGACTCTCGAGAGCTCCCTCCAAAGACGGCGACGCGTGCGGTTCGAGTCCCGGCTGCCGATGGCTTGTTGCTTTCACAACGTTCCAGAGTGAGAAACCACAAACCAGAACGTTCCCGGATCCCGTTTCTCGTCGCTAGGCCGATTTTCTAGTTTGTTTGAAGAAACCTCTAATGGCCGCTACTCTTGCGATCCAGTGTGGTACGTACTAGCTCGCCCTCAAAAGTCGATCTGGACCACGGAGAAATAAGGCCAGGTTCGGTTTCCTCTACCAGACCAGCAGGCGAGGCTGGTTGCAGCACATCCATCCCATCGTGCCACGGCGCGCCGGGCAGTGACAGCTACACGGGCGATCGAGAGCACACACTTCATCGTTGTGTTGGAAAGAACCAAAGGGAAGGTGCTACGCAGAAACAGCAGCTGAATAACTTCAGCGGGAAGTATTTCACTACTGTTCGACACGCCAAAACCGGCACCGTGGTGGCCTAAAAGTAGAAACGGGAAAGTGGCGCGCTTTCGGCAAAGCCGGATGGGGATTATGGCGGTTCATCCTATCAGCCGCGTCGCCCTCCCGTTTGCTGCTCCGTTTACTTTTGCCGTGCCTTGCACGAGAGAGCCGTCCCGTCACTCTCAGTCTCAGCTCCTCACCCTTCCCGTCTTTTCACGAACAGACTAATCTAAACGGTCTGATTCCTCGTTAACCTAAACCTCGTTAGCTTAAATTAAACGAACTGAATGGCTCGTGCCGTCGTGCGTGGTCTCCGTCGCCTTTCCAGCGCAGTTTCACCAAACCAAATCCAGGCACTTGCAGAATCCAGATTATTCCGCCCAAGTGCTGGATGCAGGGATGATCAAGGTGTCCTGCAGGCGCTGCCAAGCATGGTTCACCGAACCGCATTCACAACTCGCGTGCCTGCATCCTTCCATCTACAGTACACAGAATACGGTAGGCAGTACTAGGCGCAACTGTTTTAGGACTGCTTCTGGTACAACTGTACAACACAATCTAGCGAGACAACATTTGATAACGAAGCGCCCACGTTAGCACTTTGGGTCACTGAGAAAACATTTTATTTTACTATTATAAAATGAAAGAGCCAACAACTCAGATTCTCCTAAACATTCTAGACGAACCAACCAGTTCCTAAACAAATACTGTATTCTGAAGCCGAAACAGTTAAATCTCTGCCGAAACCCCTTTTAACAGCGAAAAAACAAAGACCCCGCACCAAACAGGTGATCACAAACCACGCGTGGCCCCATTCGGGACGAGGAAGACCAGGGTCGTGAGGCAGCAAGAAAACAAAAGCTGCTATCCCGTAAGCAAACAGCTGTAGCATTAGCATCCGTCGCCGTCGCCCCCGCACCCAACACCACAACTCCAAAGTCCAAACGCGCTCCGTTACCGGACACGCCGGCAGCCCAAGTACACAGACAGACATGCGTCCCCATCCCTGATACCCCTACCCCCCACAACTCCGGCCGCCTCTCAGCCAATCCCACTCCACCCAGCCCACACCTCCAGCTCGCCTTCCTTCCTCCCTCCCGGCGCTCCCGCACCCCTGCGTCGCCGGGTACGGGCGCCGGAACATCACCTTGCGGCCGAGAGGCGTATATCGGCGCGGCGGCATTTGGGAGTGGGAGGAGATCGAGGGCCACACCCGCCGGCAGCTTGTAGGCGGGGAGGGGCGGCGAGATGAGCATGTACGTGAGGGACCCGTGGGGCGGGCCGCTGGAGATATGCCCCGACTCGGCCACGGACGACGACCGCAGCCGGAACCTGGACATCGACCGGGGCGCGCTGTCGCGGACGCTCGACGAGACGCAGCAGAGCTGGCTGCTGGCGGGGCCCGGGGACCAGGGCCGCAGGAAGAAGAGGTACCTCGACATCGGCTGCCTCGTCGTCAGCCGAAAGTTCTTCGTCTGGACGCTCGGGGTGCTCCTCGCCGCCGCGGTGTTCGCGGGGGTCGTCGCGGGGATCGCGAAGGCCATCCCCAGCCGCCACCGCCCGCCGCCGCCGCCCGACGACTACACCGTCGCGCTGCGCAAGGCGCTCATGTTCTTCAACGCGCAGCGATGTGAGTGGCCTTCTGTTTCGTTTGGGCTTCGCGTTTTTTTTCTTGTGGGAAATGGTCGTGTTTTTTTTTAATGTCCGAGGGAATTACTTTTGTGATTCGAGAAATGTAGGGCCTGGTTTGGTAGATTTTGATGTCAATGGCTGATCTTTGGGACAACGCTGTTTTTTTTTTCAAGGTAGAATTGTAGAATTCGATAGATTGATTTTTTAGTGGTGGTTTTAGAGATGCTTTGCATCGCCAGTTCGAAAGCTGGAATTTTTTAGGCGTTTTAGCTAGGTATTCTCGATTCATTACATGAAATGGGAGAGAGGTCGAGCGCGTCCCGGTTCTCTTATCATTCAGATCCGTCCTTAAAAGATGCCCAAACTGCATTTTGAAGATTGATTTTCAAATTTGAAAGGCGCATTTCATTCATGTCTTAGTTCTTCAAATTTGCTACAGCCGGCAAGCTTCCGAAGCACAACAATGTACCATGGCGTGGTAACTCTTGCATGAAGGACGGACTCTCTGACCCGGCAGTCCGGCGAAGCCTGGTCGGCGGGTACTACGACGCCGGCGACGCTGTCAAGTTCAACTTCCCAGCTGCCTTCTCCATGACACTCCTCAGCTGGAGTGTCATTGAGTACAGTGCTAAGTACGAGGCTGCTGGGGAACTTGGCCATGTCCGTGACGTTATCAAGTGGGGAGCAGACTACTTCTTGAAGACATTTAACTCCACAGCCGATAGCATTGATCGTGTTGTTGCACAGGTGAAAAAATAAGCACCACAAATAGGGATGCACTGGATGTTTTGTTCTTGCTAGTTCCGACCAGGCCATTGCTAATCTAAAAAATTATGTTGAGGGTGCAGGTGGGAAGTGCTCCAACGTCGCCTGGTTCTACACAGCCCAATGATTATTATTGTTGGATGAGGCCAGAGGACATTGACTACCCACGTCCAGTGCCAACTCGCTGCATCCTTGCATCTACAGTACACAGTACTAGGCGCAACTGTTTTAGGACTGCTTCTGGTACAACTGTACAACACAATCTAGCGAGACAACATTTGATAACGAAGCGCCCACGTTAGCACTTTGGGTCACTGAGAAAACATTTTATTTTACTATTATAAAATGAAAGAGCCAACAACTCAGATTCTCCTAAACATTCTAGACGAACCAACCAGTTCCTAAACAAATACTGTATTCTGAAGCCGAAACAGTTAAATCTCTGCCGAAACCCCTTTTAACAGCGCATTCCCTACGTTGACCCACTTGCATTTACTTTGGTTGCTTATTTATACCTGGTGTGTCTAGTACTACCTCCGTTCCAAAATGCTATTCGTTGTTCGTTGCGAGAAAAAGTCAACAACGAATAGTAATTTGGAATGGACAGATTACATTTCATTATAACATCTACCCTATCTGTTGAATCATTATTTTTTTCGATAAGTATACATCAATTTAGTTCAGCTGCGGTAGTAGTTTAGTGGCAAGTCAATCTCCTGTCATATTTAAGTTACTAACTACTCCCTCCGTCCCACAATATAAGGCGCGCACGTAATTCAAGATTCAAACTTTGAAAGTTTTGACCTTTAGTTAATCTTTCATAATAAAAGTTTTTCCTAACCCTAACAAAAATAATACCATTAGATTTGTATTTAAAAGTACTTTTATATAACTATGATTTTGTTGCTTCAAACATTGTAGTATTTGAAATATCAAGAGTCAAATGTTGGTATGGGAGACTGTGCCAAGTTTGACTGCGCCTTATATTTTGAGATGGAGGGAGTATTGTTAAACAATAGGATGTTTCCAATTATTTAGCATGGGGCTCAGGATCTTGTTGATATATTAAGGGTGATGTGGGCACATCTTCATCATTGTCCTGTCCTGTCCTGTAGGATAGGAATGTCTCGACCTTAAAATATAACTGCCAGGATAAAGACAGTCTTCGGCATGAACCATGCGGTTCTGGACAATATGAATTCTAATACCGCCTGTAACATCTGAACATACCAAAATTCCCAGAAGTCCCAACCCCCACGTGGTACATGCCTGTGCATGCATAGCACTCTTTCCCTTTACCCAAAGGAGTTAATTAGATCCGGAGCAATAGGTACTAGTACATGCTGGAGTCCATCATTTTAAACAGGCAATGTTGTACTAATAGCTGGTGTGTCACACTCTTTCAATCTCCAAGCTGATTTCTACAATAACACAACACTCTTTATAACTTCTTTTCTAAAGTAAAACTTATGTAGTCATGGTAATCCAGTCCTTTTTGTAAATAGAAAAATGTAGTATTGTTGTTTGCTGTTGAATAAATAATGGTTTTTGACATGCTTGTCTTACCTTTTTATTTATCTTCCATGCAGGTTCTTCTAAGCCGGTTAAGACTTTTCTTGAGTCCTGGATATCCGTATGAAGAGATGTTGAGGACATTCCACAACCAGACTAGCATTATCATGTGTTCCTACCTTCCCATCTTTAAGTCTTTCAACAGAACAAAAGGTTTTATAGGCATGAACTCAGTGTATTACACTATCTCTGCTGCTGAGAACAGTTTACTGAAATTTCTTTCATTGCAGGTGGTTTGATTCAGTTAAATCATGGGAAGCCACAGCCCCTTCAATATGTGGTCAATGCTGCATTCCTTGCTTCTGTGTTCAGTGACTATCTTGAAGCTGCAGATACCCCTGGGTGGTATTGTGGCCCTCATTTCTACTCCATTGAGGTTCTTCGCAGTTTTGCGAGGACCCAGGTAAGCTGGCAGCATTTTAATACTACAACCTTCTTTCCAGTAGTTCCTTATGCTAATTTGCTACTCTATCAGATTGGGTACATCTTAGGAAAGAATCCTTTGAAGATGAGCTATGTCGTTGGGTTTGGACACCATTACCCTAAGCATGTTCACCACCGGGGTGCTTCGATCCCCAAGAATGGTGTTCACTATGGCTGCAAAGGAGGGTGGAAGTGGAGGGACACAAAGAAGCCAAACCCTAACATCATTGTTGGAGCCATGGTCGCTGGCCCTGATCGTCATGATGGATTCAAGGATATCCGCAAGAACTACAACTACACTGAAGCAACGCTGGCAGGCAATGCTGGTCTAGTGGCAGCTTTGGTAGCTTTGTCAGGTGAAGGCCATGGGGTGGACAAGAATGCGATGTTCTCTGCAGTGCCGCCCATGTTTCCTTCACCGCCGCCGCCACCAGCACCATGGAAACCATAATGGCTACTAGTAAATGATTCTTTTGTATACTACGTATTTTAGATTAGTGTTTTCTTTCTTATCACAACTGTGGAGATCTAACAAGTGAAGATGTAGCATCGCCATGTTTTGGTTTCTTTTTCAGTGTGGTACAAGGCCGTGCTGTGTATGGACGGACTAAGTTGTGTATGAATCTCTATGTTCTAATTCAGTAATAGATTCCAAGATGATTCGTGGGAACTCTATCTAGGCTATGGACATTTCACTAGCTGACTATTAGGCTGGAAATTGTTGGAATTTATATGGCTTTCAACATTGCTAGTATATTATGGTTATTGTTTAACTCAAGTGGAGATGCAGAATTTACTCGAGAAGTAATACTTAAGGTGCCAAGGTCGTTTATGCTGGACACAATTAAGATATACTTTACTAGAACATTCATTGTGTACAAATATGACCTGAGTATAGTATGACGGGAGTGCTGGGTTTATCTGCAGGACGTTGGCCCACATGACTAGATTGGAATTGATCCCGTGGCTGGTAAGATGGTTTAGGAACTGCACGGATTTTTTAAAACAAATGTGAAATATATTGTAACACCTGAAAGTGAAGTATATAAATAGGTCCTTACCTCGTTACGCACTGTGAGTCGTACCATAAATATGGCGAATACCGCAGAGGAAGGTAGACTAAAAAGATACACAAAAACCCACAGAAATTACAAAAGCTCATTTATTGTTTTTGTCGCACCGTTGTAACGTGTTCACCGTGAGAGGGCAATCCAGGGTGGATCCCTGATAACTTTGGACGAAGACTTATATTGTAATCTAGATATTAATATTATTTTATACTACGTATAAATTTAGTTATACTTCAAATTAGTTAACTTCTTTCTAGGCGAGAATTATATTCTTTTTTTAGATTACTAGAATTATATTCTTTTTAGACGGAGGGATTAACAAGTGCTAGTAACAAGGCCCACGACGGACGAGAGAGCTAAATTTGGGCCAAGGCTTAGTAATCCTTCAATTTGTTGCGACATGGGCCTGCCATAAGCCCATGACGTTCGGCAGCCCACGTCGGTTTTCCGTTCCCAGAGACGCCGAGGGCGCGCGCCTCGAAGCGTGTCGTGGAACCCGGAATCGTGCGTGCGTGTGGGGTGGCTCACGCGTGCGATCGAAGCGCAGCGGGCGGAGCGTGACGACAGGCATCGCAACCGTGCAGTGCGCTGCGCGGTGCTAGCACTAGCACGCTTCCCCCAGCACCGGAGGCCGCGCCGAGACGGCAAGGGCACCGCCGCTGCCGCAGCGGGCGGGGCGCCGCGACCGAGGACGAGGAGGACAGAACCAAACCGTACAGGCCCCGCCGCTGGGCAAGCGGACGCGCCGCGGAAGGGAATCCGTCAGCCCAGCCGGCCCGCGCACGGCATCCCGCTCCCGCCGGAAGCAGGCGCACACGCGGTCTCCCACGCACGGTTTGAATAAACCCATACCCATCCGCGCCTGCCTCGGACCCCGCGACCGGACGAGAGAGAGAGAGAGAGGTGTTTGTTTGGCAGGGTTGGTGGATACTCTCCTCTCGTCTCTCTTGTGCTGTTTTTGATGACCAGATCTGCAGATCAGGCCCGTCACTAGTGCTACACGCGGGCGTAAGGGCATGTACAGCCCTTAGACACTAAGTCATCTGTAGAAGCTCGAACTGCGTATACAGATAGATATATAGACAGCTCATACAACCCATAGACAGAGAGCCCGTCTATAAGCTGTTTAATGCTTTGCATTAGCTTAGGATAAACTACATATATTTATGTATACGATTGTGTGGCTATTTGATAGAAGAAATAATAAAACATTATGCGACTAAAACCAGTTAAACTCGTTGACATGTGGACACAAGGAACATAAACCCACCAGCAAAGTAACACGCTAGTTGTTTACCCGTTGTTTTTTTTTATCAACCCGTTGTTCTTATCCTCTCCCTGACTTTATCCATTTTGCTCCTCTTCTCTCTGCTCCCGAGCACGCTCGCTAGCTCCACGAGCGGGGCCTCCTGCAGTCCTGCTACTGCCCTGCTATGCTCCAGGCCAGCGCCCTCCGCCGGCCAGCGCCCTCCGCAGCTCCCTCTGCCGGCCAGCGCCGCATCCTCCTTCCTCCTCTCTCTCTCTGTGGACACAAGGAACATAGACCCCTCCTCGTCGGCGCCGCCCCGGGCTGCAGAGGAGCGAGGAGCAGGCCGGCCTGCCTGCGGTGGCCTTCCTCCGCTCATGCGCGCCTGCCGGCGGAGGAGGCTGCGCCGTGCTGGAAGAAGGGGATCTAGCGCAATGTTTGGCGGGGAGGGGGCGGAGCGTGGTAAGAAGGGAGTCGCTTTGGCGGGCAGGGAGCGGAGCGCGGGAGGTAGACAGTCGATTTCGCGGGGGCGGAGCGCGGGATCCCGCCGGCGATGACTCGTGGAGACGGTCGTTCTACGGCACGGCGCCGCGGCGTCTCTTGAGCGTCGGGGAACGGGACGAGCCCGTCGCCCGGTCTAGCGACGCTCGGCCCGTCGCTGGGTATCTGCGGGGGGGTTTTGGCAAAAATGCCGGTCTAGCGACGGGCTCAGGCGCCGGGCTGTACATGCCCTAATCCCCAACCAGGTCCACTGCCACTTTTGGATAGGCATGTTTGAATTTGGTCGGCGCCACCCTTGAGTCTCCATGATCGCAGAAAACCATTGTTTTGTACTCCCCAGAGTTACGAAACGCAGTATTTAATATTATTGATTTTTTTCTCGAATGTTAGATACTACTACAATATCTTTCAACTAAATAGATATTTACCGTCTAAAGTGTTTTAATCATGTACTCCGTATTTCATATATATCTATAAGTATAAACATTTAAGATAAATAGTCGACTGAAGAAAAATGTTATTAGTGACAAAAGGCTTTTATTCATGAATCCAATAAAAAAAGATTACTTTCAAATAGAAAAACTTTTTGATGAATCCAATATCATCGATGCCGAATGATAAATACTAATATTGTATTCATGATTAAAAAGTAATAAAACTTGCTATCATTATCTATGATCATTATGAGTATATCTTGCCCCGGCCCAGAGTTCATGCAAAGTCAATTTTTATCCGTATTTATTCTTTTCGTATTTTTTATTTCTAAATTCTGAAATTATAGAAGATTTGCCTGAAGTGTTTCGGAACATTTGAAATTTCACCACCTAAATTGATTTGAATGTTGCAACCTCATTGAAAATTTTAAAATATTGACTTGGGACAGAGGACTCGGTCTAATCTGGTGAGCCAAATGATATTTTAAATTTAGATGAAACCGAAACTTTAATGAATTGAATGCTGTTAAATTACTCTAGAATATTAAGGAGCTTCTCAGAAGTGTTATCGACAACCAGCATCAACACAGTGACTGTATCTAAAACGACACTTTGTCTTGCAGTTTTTACAAATTTATAATTAAAAATTAATTTACTATAAAAGTTTTTTACTGTGGATTTGGTGATACCAACCATGTTGTATCAATCTATGTAACTAGGAATGGATATCGAGCGAGTTCGGCTCGTTTTGGCTCGGCTCGTTCGAGCTCGTTAGCCAAACGAGCCAGCTTGGCTCGGCTCGTTAAGGAAACGAGCAAAAATACTGGCTCGGCTCGGCTCATTAAGATCGCGAGCTGGCTCGTTAAGCTCGCGAGCTAGAGTTAAATTTAAAATTACCACAATAATATATATAATATAACAAATTATAATATTCATTTAATACCTCCAAATCCTACTCTATTATACTATAATAATAAAATATAACTATAACATCACATAAAACCACGTATATAATATACGCATATTATTATTAATTAATAATTTGCTCGTTAGTCTTTAAACCTTCTAGATCGTTTGGCTGGCTCGAACTCGCTCGTTATACTAACTCCGCACCGCGCCGAACCGAGTTGAGCCGAGCCGGCTGCGATCCGAGCGAGCTAACGAGTTTCGAGTATTTTGTCCAGCCCTATATGTAACTATTACGTATTGAAATGTCAAATCAAATAGCCAACTAAAATCCTATAACTCCCTATATCTAGAATGGGATCAGTAGTGGCATATGGAGTACTCCTGTTAATATCTCATATTTCCATGATCAAAATAGGAGCACGACTGCGCACAAGCAAAAAGGGCACATTATTACTTCATTTGTATTCTGGCGGATCACTGTGCGACGGTCGCCGGCATCAGACTGTACAGTAGGTACAGAGTATACGTACATACATACGCTGCGATCGAGCTCCTCTCTGATCGCTTTCGATCGACACACAACCAGCTCACCGGCCGTAGTCCGTAGACCACCGCGCGACAAGGGTGCGTGCGGGACACACCGTGTCGTTGTACCCTACAGGCTACAGTTTGCATAATGCACGATGGTGTTAGCTGTTATTCCTGTTGCTCGCGTACGTACGCATGGGCGGGCGTGGGCGCCCACTGTTCGGGCCCGTCGTCGTGCTGGTGCAACCGGCAACCCAATCCGCGAGCTCAGCACATCTGCACATGTCTGCATGCATGAACGACGATCGATGTACATGTAGCCCAACACCAGTCAGCAAAAACTCAAAACGAGCATCAGCTGTTCCCTCAACGGAAAGGGGAGATCATGAGCCCGCTACAAAATTGTAGTCCACTCCCAGGACCAGGCTAGCCGAACCCGCCGAACTCAACTCACTGGCTGACTGGCATGCTAGTGTCCCCGTAGGACGGGGTGGGTAGGTGACGTTTGATCCCCAAAGCTCGGCTAAAAAAACAACAAATGTGCCAATTGTGGAATGGAGCAAGATCAAAGAAATACTAGGACGGAATCAGATCGCATCACGCTTTGACAAAGCTTTGCTGACGAGAGATAAAAATTCACAAGCACCTAAACCTACCACTAACCTAGATGGACACGAACGGCTGGCTACTGGCGCGGCGCGCTGGGATCGCGGAACCGATCCCGGGTCACAGATTACAGCTGCAGCAGAAGAAGCCATAATCAAGTGGCGTAATGTTACATTGTTACCGTATGCAGCGATCGGAACAAAACGAGGATCGGGCGAGATCATCCCCAATCTTAAACCCACATGCGGGTCAGGTGCCCGGGCCGGCGATCCGCGTCGGCGCCACGTACGGGTGGCGAATCCGGCCGGAGGGGACGGACTGGAGGGAGGGCGCCTACGAGGGACAGGCGGGGGCCGGCCGCACATGCCGGCACATGCGCACGCACAGAGCCGGAGCGCGGCACGGCACGGCGCGGCAGCCGGGCGGGCGGTACCACCACCACCGCCACGGGCTGTATCGCCTCGCTCTTTCCTGCTCACGAGCACGGAACACATCTCCACTCGTCTCAGGCATTCCAGCAGCTCTCCTCCTGCCCTACCACGCTGCGCGCGTACGTGCGCACGCAGCGAGCGAGTCGGACGAGGAGCGGAGCAGGAGGGAGGGGAGCGGCGTGCCTGGCACTGGGCACTGGCAGGCAAAACCACGGGTGGGTGCGGTGCGGGTGGCCGGGCGACACGCGGGGGGTCCCGTCCCGGGATGTGATCGCGGCAGAGGGGCCGCGGCGGCTAGCGCCCCGACTTGTCCCGCTCACAGCGCGCCTTCTTGTCCTGAACCCCTGACCGCGGGCATCCGCGTATGGGGGGCATGGCCGGGGGCGGTAGGGCACGCACGCTGTTAATTGCTCGGCGGCCGCAGCGGCAGTGGCGCAGAGCTACTAGCACTAGTCCCCGGCTTCCCGTCGTAAAGGCCAGTGCCCACTGCCGAGTGGAGGGAGATGCTACAACGGATTGGCCCCGGGCCGCGGCTACCGCCGCACTAATGATCCGATTTGGTCGTGGCCTCGGGTTTGACCAGCGTCGAGGTGAGGCCCGGCCCCTTGGCTGTTTGGATTGTTTAGTCGGGCCGGGGTAGCAAGAGGAGGCGAGTGTTGTTTTGTGGATGAGAGTAATCTACTCTCTGCGGATTCGTGCGCGCCTTGGCGTTCGCGCCCTGCTTTAACTTTGTCGTGTCGCGCCATCTGGCCGGCCCTGTTCATTGGGTAACGATTGCCGGCTGTGTGCATGTGCAGGGATTCAGAGGGCCTTACAGGCTTTAGTTTACTGCTATGAGCCTACGACACTGCTACAGTGCCGGAGAGGGGCTTTGACAGGAAAGGCTTTTGGACCGAGCCTCGCTTTTCGAAAACAACTTTCGCGCAAATCTTGCTGCTGATTACGAGCGATCATCGGCACTTCCCTTTTTTTTGGTCTTTGATCGGATGACCATCGCCCATCGCCATCGGTGAAGTAAAGCCAGAACGGGTGCTTGAGCTGGCAGCTCCAGCTCCACCAAATCAGATCAAATCACCAGCTATTTCTACTGGAACGCATTGTGTCACATGCCAAACAGCACGCTGGGGTCTGGGGACAACATGCAGCGTTGGCTTGAGATTTTCGTTCCGAGAAGAGAGACGGTTTCAAATTTTGAAAGGGGGAGTGGTGAGACTGATGAGAGGGGGGAAAAGCCAAAATGTACCGCGGCGTGACACAACGCCATGCATGTGTGTGCAGGCGCAGGCTGGGGGTCCTGCGAGAGACCGGTACGTGCCGGGGGCGCCGCGGACCGGACCAGACCAGGGCTAATGGGCAATGGCTATGGCACGTAGGCCTTGTTTAGATGTTAAAATTGGGAGGATGAATTTGGGAGTATGATGTCACTTCGTAATCACTGCGTCACTGTATCATTTCATTTGTATTTGTGAAAAATTGTCCAAAAATTGATTAATTAGGCTCAAAATGTTCGTCTCGCAGAGCACAATAAAACTGTGTAATTAGTTTTTTATTTCATCTACGTTTAGTACTCCATGCATGTTATGATATTTTGATGTGATGGAAAATCTTCTTTTTACATAGTAAATTTGGAAGTGAAATTTGACATCTAAATAAGGCCGCAGTACCCGTTCGGTTGATGGGCTTGATAAAAGCTGCTGGGGGGCTGTGGGGGCACACGCCGCAGGCCACATGGGCGTGACTCGGCCTGCCAGGGTGGGGACGGACGCCCTCACCTTTTCGCCCCCGGGTGGGTGTCCTCGACCGGACCGGACCGGACCTTGCTTCGCTTCGTCAGTTCGTCTCGTCCGTCTACCCCTGCCTGCCTGTACGTGCTGAAATCTGGCGCGCGTGAAGCATACGGACACGGTAGATACTGGTCAACTCCAGTGCGCGTCATGTACCGCGGCAAAGGACACCGGGTAGTGGCCGCAGGAGTCACGATCAGCGGATACTTGTGTCCGTAAAACGCACAAATGTCGCGGTAATTTGGCATGAATCCCACGGTATTATCCATCAGTGGGGCCTCATATTATGATCTTTCGTACGAAAATTTAGGCAAGCCGACGAAAACATTGGCGGGCCGACATACGTAGCTGTCTACTCCGTATACAAACCACCAGGGAAAGAGTGGGCTGAATCACAAAATCAGAACGTTTATTCGTTGCTCTTGATTTCAGCAATACAAAGTTTTAATATTTGTTGTGGATAGTACTACACATTTTGCTTCTACTGCATCTTTGCGGCGTAGGAACAAACAAACAACAGGTTGGCCGTAGCCATGAAGGCATCCGGGTATTAGCCAAGACAACCAAACAAAGTCCCAAGATGCCATCAAGCAACCCCAACGCATGCAAGTAGTCACTACTGCACGACATGCTTGCATGACATGGATCATGCTGATGTTGATGGTTGCAATTGTAGCCTCAAGCTTTGCACCAGGCCAACAAAACAGCCATGGGCTGTGTTCAGTTCCAAAAAGAGAGTGAAAAAAGAGGTAAAAAAGTCACATCAGACACTGTAGCACTTTTTGTTTGTTTGTGATAAATAGTCCTATCATGACCCAACTAGACTCAAAAGATTCGTCTCGTCATGTACATCAAAACTATGCAACTAATTTTTTTATTTACCCACGTTTAATGCTTTATGCATGAGGAGAGATATTTGATGTGATAGGTGAACAGTGAAGTTTGAAGAGAGAATTTCTGGAAACTAAACACAGCCATGGAAGTTCTGAAAAAAAAAACTCTGGACAAACAGAACCGCCAAAGATGCAATCCAGATTGGACTGAAGAATTAGCCATCCAGATTGGACTGAAGAATTAGCCGATCAATATTCAATCTGCGGCTTTATCAGATACCGACAGCCATCTCAGGATGTCACAACAGCAACACCAGATGAGGTCCTATTGACTGAAATGCAGAGAAAGGAGGGCAAAACACTCACAAAATTCTACAAACTTTCTTTTTCACTTTACTTCCATTCTTTCTGTAGAGGTGTCAACTACACTGGATCCACTCAACCAGATGGGAACAAAAGCAAAACAATCATATATTTTGTAGCAACCTGCCTCTGCTGATCAGAGGTTGATACTAGGAGACACAGACAGATACAGCGACTGAAGATGATGAACATATGAGATCTCACACGTACAGCTGGGGGAGCTGTTGTGGTATACTAATATCCATAGGAATGGCTTGGGATCTTGCAGTTAAAATACCTCAGACCACTGCCATGGCCATGTGCTCCTTCTCCAGTCCGCCCCTGTATACAATATCTGCAGCTTGCAGCAGGCTGTAGCTCTGTACTGGTGTTACATGTGACCTGTGGCTGTGGCTGGTACCAGCATTGTGGATTAACCTCACATTTAGTAAACCTACTAGTGGAGGTGGCTGTAGTTGCAGGGTACATCATGGATCTTGGAACAGTAACATCATTTGTGCTGATGGAATCAACTACTGGTAAATACTAAGGACAACTAGTAGTATATATGTCTTCTAAACTAGGGGTAACACTGATTGCTTCTAATAACTACTTTATATATTATATATATATATATGGCAATACTGCATATGCCGCCATTTTTCTTAATCAAGGCTAATGGCATCTTCTCCTGTGGTTTAGTAGAGCTATCCACTAAAAAGGGAGGGACTAAAAAGAACAAAAGAAAGGGAGCTAACACCATGCTGACACTTCACTCCTTTTTTCCCTATATTCCTTCACTTTTCTTGGCTGCTTGTATTCCTGTCACGAACACAAAGAACCAAAGGAGAAAGAAAACAAAAAAAGATAAGCAGGAAAGGGCAGCATAATTAGTAAAGCCAAAAGGTTATTTGAGAAACATAGTCAGAATAAAGAGAGGCATTAGTGCTTACTATGATTAGGCTGGGGTATCACTCCCTTCCAATGGTGAACTTTACATCCCCATCGCTCCGTGATCGGAGGACAGCCTGCTCATTGCATTCAACAAATCATTTCATCTCATCCCTGAATGACAGAATGTTCATCCGCGCCACACAAAGTAGAGGCCTAACGAACCTGTGCATGGGGAAGAAGTAGGGCCTGGGCGAAGGAATATCCAACGTGGGGGGACGGAGATGGTTAACACCACCGGTGGTGCTGCCGGAGTCCACAACGATACCAGATGCGCCTTTCTCAGTCTCAGGGATGATGAAACTGTCATGCACAAATGCGGAGGACTTGGTCGGGGAAGCAAATGGACTGTCTGGCAAATTGTGCTCCCCACTGCAGATTTCATGGAACAGGTAACGATCAAGCCTTGACACAATCAAATGTTATTTAACTTTTCCAAGTTGAATGTCTATTGGAACATGAATCATGAAAGCTAAGTGTTGGAATAATAAGCGAGCAGAATGATGATGATGCGCTGTTTAGTGTATTTAAATCCACCTTTGGTCGCTATCGGCAGCATTCGGGCTCGCCTCGCCAGCAGATTCCTCCTTATCAGCACCGTTGACCTTCCCCTCTGGAGCAAAGTTGCCGCTCAACTTGAGCTGCTCCCCTGTCAACGGCCGAGGAGAATCACAATGATCAGTAAGATTTTAATGATTTGTTTTACTGAAGTGACCAATGTGCTCTTGCGGCAACGCATACCGGACTCTGGTGGCGACTCGACTTCGGTGGTGCTCGCGGGTTGGCTCGAGGCAAATGCATTGGCAATTGGTGTGGGCAGTGGCGATATTGTCGCAGTTGCAGCTGTGCGAGCCTTGAGGTCAAGCAGCGGAAGGCCCATGAGGCGGCGGCTCTGGAGTTCAATGGCCTGTTGCAGCTCAGCAACCTGCTGCTGTTCCTCAAGTTTCCGCCGAAGCAGCAGCTCGTTGGCGCTGTTCGAGTGTTGCAGTATTCTCCCGCCTGACATACAGGAAATGCATGAATGATCAGGGCAAATGTGAGAACGTCACACCAAAGATCAAGCAAATATCCAAAGAAAAAGCAACTTTGACGAAGCCGAAGTTCTAATCTTTTACCGAGTTGGTGAAGCTCAAACGAGTCCCTGGCGTCTAGCCCGGTGGGCGTCGTGCAGCCGGAGAAGTCCCCCTGCTGCTGCTTCCTGTGGAGGGACGAACAGCAAATCAGTCAACCCGATCAACCGCATTTGCATGCACGGACGCCATTGCCATGGTCGAAGGCATAGGATTGATTTGTTATGCATGCCTGTACTTGTCGGGGACCTTGCCCTTCTCCTTGTAGGGCTTGACGAGCACGCGTGCGTCGCAAATGAAGTGCGGGTTGCCCTTGGCCAGGATGAGCTTCACCGTCTCCGGGTACACGAAGGTGACGAACCCGAACATGCGTTTCTGCTGGTAGGGGATGCGCACGTCGTGGACCGGCCCGTAGATGCTGCACCGCATTGCCAAGAAAGGCGCAAGGGTCAGTCAGATCGCGTTCCATCGAAGAAAAATGCAGTCTTGGAGCAAGATTGCAGCATCACATTAGCATGTGTGCGCATGCATATGCATATACCTGAAGTAGTTGGAGACGTCCTCCTCGCGGAACGTGCTGTCGGCCGGGAAGGTCAGGTAAATCTGGCGCGATGCCGGGTTCATCATGCTCGCAAAGTCGGCACGGTCCAGGCGCGGCCTGCCCATGAACTTGTGCGCGTCGTCGCCGCCGCCGCCCAGCATCAGCGCCGCGGCCGCCGCGGCTCTGCACGAGCACAGGCGAAAAAGGCTAGAGCTTTGGTGCGAATGATTCGAGTTTGGGGGGTCAGAACTTGTAAAGGCTGCTGCTCTCTACCTGTCGTGCTGCTGCTGCTGCTGCTGCTGCTGCAGCAGGAAGCTGAGGCACTTGCTGGCGGCGGAGGGCGAGCCTGGAAGGGAGCCGGTGGGGGAGTAGGGGAAGGCGGCGGCGCCGAGGCGCTGGCTCTTGGAGCGGAGGAGGAAGTCCTGGCACTGCTGCTGCTGATCGGCGGCGGCTTCCATCTTGGTGGCTGCGAGCGCGGCCGCGTCGTCCGGGAGGCCGCCGTGGACGAACCTGCAGCTGCTGCCGTTCTTGCAGAATCCGCGCGCGTAGTAGAGGCAGGGCTTCCACCCGAACCCGTCACCGCCGCCGCCGCCGCCGAGGCAGAGCTCGTTCACCGACGCGCTCCGGCGGTGCACGGGCCCGCCGTTGGGCCACCCGAGGCCGAACGGGAGCATCCCACCGCCATCGCCGGCACCGGGAGGGCTCCAGCACTCCCCGCCGGTTGGCGTGGCCGGGCCGGACGCCGGGAGCAGGCCGAGCTCCTTGCGCGCCTTGGCCATGACGGTGTGGAGCAGCGCCTCGGGGCCGAAGGCGAGGCGTATCATCTCCTTCTCGCCGTGGTCCTGGATGAGGAGGAGGCCCATGATCTTGGCGGCGTGGTCCGGGTCCAGCGCCTGGATCCGCGAGAACACCACCTTGGTCGCCTCGTAGGCGTCCATGGCCGCGCCAAGAGGAGAAGAGACGAAACCCTCGCTCCCCCTCTCCTTGCACCGCACCGCGCAGCAAGCTCCTCACGGGCTTCTCGCTTCTCCCTCCCCCTCACACGGACGCCTTTACCTGGCTGGCTGGCTGCTCCGTCTTACCGCCTTCACGGCCTTTTGTACACACACTGCACTGAGCTACTAGTTGTAAGCGTAGAGGCGATGGATAATGGCTAGTGCTCTGCTCTGGCTCTGGCTGCTCGCGAGCCTCCGCTTCCCCAATCCCCCGCTGCACCACTGAGCAGCTCCATTTCCCCGAGGTTTGGTGCTTAGCCGCGGCCTATCAAGGAGCAAACTCTTCTATTACTAGTGCTGCGCACCTCACTCTCTCTCCCTCTCAGTTCTCGCTCTTTCTCCCTCGTCGCCTTCTTGGGGGTTGGTTTCTTGGGCTCTGGATTCGGCTCGGGGGACCGAGTGGGGTAGCATGCAGCGGGAGCAGACTGGGAGAGGAGGCGGTGCACAAACTTTCGAGGGCACAATGGCCGTGTGCACATACCAGTTTGGTTTCTTATTGTCACTGTTGCTCAGGAGGACCCAGAAAAAAACAATGGGTGTTCAATTCAAAGCTGCGTGGCCTGTGCATGGATCTTGATCTCCCCAATTCGCCATTTTCAAAACCTGATTATGGGCATGGATTCCATCATCCTGAATCGAGCCTTGTCCGGATCATCGTTTCTTGCCTTCTCTTCTCCCTCCCCTCCTGCATCCTGCCGTTGCAGAAACCCCGCCTATTTGCCTTAGTTTTGGCAGGAAACAAATGCTGTTTTTTCTCAACATCATATCTTTGAGATGCCAGTCGAGTGATATTTGCATCTACAGAAATTTAGTGCTCTGTTGGCAGGAAAAATGGATTTCAGAATCGGCGACTCGCCAGAAAGGCAAGGCGAAGCTTGCCTAGCCATGTCGACGATCAGGAGAGTGATGGATCCAGTCGCATTTCTGGAGAGAAGATATCTCGACGGCGATGGAATAAACCAAAGTGGTAATATCTCAGTGCAGCACGGTGCTGCTTTCCTTATCATATTCAAATCAACGATGGTGCCTCATAACCAATTGTAAGCCCGACGGCCATGTTAGTGGCAGACTGGTAGCACCAACGCAATTGTAAGCCGCTGCGAGATTGTTGGGCATGTTTGGTTGCCTTGTGTCCAAGTCGCGAGCAATACCAATGCAAAATTTTGTTTGGATTGGAACCTTACAATTTTACCAAGTTCATTTAGCTTCCTAGGTTCCATTTAGATGGGTAAAACGTTTCTGATTCCAAATCACCTGAATCTCTACTAAATGATGAAGAATTTGAAATATTTCACCTTAAATCACCTTGAAATGTTTCACATTTAACACTAGAAGGAAGAATCACCTAAAAGTGTGTTTCATGGTGATTCTAGTTCATTTTAGAGATTCTCTTCAACAAGAGAATCTCAACTGAAACGTTTCTAAGAGAAACTGAGTTTGAAACATTTCTTAGAAAATTTGAAACCGTAACAAACAGGATCTTAGTATGACATGTGGTGTCATTATTTTGTTTTACGTTGAGTTGTAGTCAAGTAATATATTGTTTTTTAAGTTTATTTATTAACAAAAAAATTAATATACAGACGGATTCTAAGTTAGTCAAGTCATTGATGAGATATTGTAGTTCTTGATGGTCAATTACATTTTGTTGTTTCTAAAACTGCTATTGAGAGACCAAGTTGAGATGCACCTTGGTCCAATCTGTGATGAATGATTGACCGGATGATTTGAAACTTATCCGGTTGAGTCTGTGTTTTTTATGTGCTTGTTTATGCTAATGATTAACCGGATGTGTTGTGTGTGTTGCATTAAGTTGTGCTGTGTTTATGTAAAATATATGTTTTGTGTTGTGTCTCTTGGATGTGCAGGTGTTTAATGCGGTATGACTGGCAGCGGCTGAACGGTGAAGGGCAAGCTCTAGCTTGGGTGTGATGTACCATGAGGTGGTGAAGGGCAAGCAAGAGGCTTAGCACCGCTGAACTATGCGGTGGTGAAGGACAAGTGGAGGCTTGGCGTTGAAGGACCATCCGATCCGGGTGGCGCTGTAGCTGATCTATATCGTGCATGTGAAGAGCAAGAGAACACGGTGATGAAAACAACGCCAGTCAAGTCAAGGAGGGATCTTGGCGGAGGTCATTTGCTGAATGCTCCAAGAAAAATCTAGACAGTTTTGGTCATTTGCCGGACGCCTATATATATATAGAGAGAGTGGCTCTTGGAGCAGCCATCTCTTGGGCTATCTCATGTGTGACGGCTCTTATTTGTGTTTGTGAGAATTTTTCTAGGGTTTGGAGAGAAGGGAGGATCTTTGAGCAATTTTTTTTGCCATCTTAGCTTTGATTGTTGCTATAAATGGCTTGTAACCGAACCATATGAAGTAATCCAAGTATCAACGTCGTGCTTAAGTTTGTCTCCCATGTCAGGATCTAAAATTTATCTTTTTCTTTATTTTCGGGCTCCTTTTTGTGGAATTTTCGATCTCTTGATTGGCTGATTTTTTGGGCGAGTTTCTTTGGGGGAACTTGGTGCTGGGACATGTGCAAGAACATATAGGATGATCCCTTGGCAAATCCATGCACGAGCGCTCTTGAATTTGAGTTCTCCCCGACTCCCCCCTTCTCTCGTGTTCTTGACCAAAATCATGAAATTTGTGGTGAAAGTTTGATCTTTTTGTAAAGATCTCTACGGAATATCCTCACCATGTTATCAAGAAGCTACTTACCAAATTTCATGAATTTTGGAGGTTGTTTGCTCAAGTTTTGGATTTTTCTTGGATCTTCACCTGGGCTGATTTCTTGGCTGATAGTTAGACCGGTTTGAATAGGCCAGACCGATTTGTAGACCAGTTTTGAAATTTGCTTGTTTTAGGAGAATTTCTGGAGAAATACTCAAGACACTCCAATAGACCTACAACACAAATCTTATGAAATTTGGAGGTTGTTTGGTCTGGTTTTGGTATTTTTCTTGAAGTCTGTTTTGGCTGCCTGTGAAAAGAGATTAGACCGGTTTTACAAAGAGGTCAGACCGGTTCTGATCCGATCATACCTGTTTGTGTTCGATCAGACCGGTTTCTTCAAGTTCTTGATTTTAACTTGTCTTTGCTTTCGTTGTGCATCGAGGACTTTCTTGCATCATTGCTAGGCTCAGTAGGTCCCTTTTGACTATGTGAGTTTGGTGATTGACAGAAGAGAGTGATTTTGGGGATTTGGGATTTAGGCCAAATCTCTTGTTCTCGAAGAGAATTTTTATTGGCTTCCATTCCCCCTCCTCACCATTTCGGTCCTTAAGCTATATCATTCGATACGACGTTACGCCATTCTGTTTACTTATATTGATACACTATTCCACTTGAATATCGCTAGTAAGCTATCCTATTGTTCCAGTGGCTAGCCACGACCTTCCCTATTGCTTCCTTCTTTGGCCTTAGCAGCCATTTCTTGGACTTGTGATCCCCGGCCTTGAGGAAGATGACCACTCTCCCGAAGACTTCTTTGGTTCGGTGAAGATTAAGATACATGCCACCTTCCTCGGCTATTCAAACCAACGCTTAGCGTAATCATTTTCAGTTATCTTCTTACAGTCGTCGCCAATGAAGAGTCCCCTTAGGGATCTTGTTGTAATCTTGTCCTCTGCGGAGAAATTTTACGTAAATCGGCTGCTATAATATAATTAGTGAAAAGTATAAAAAAAATGATCAGTGGAACAAGAGCGGGCACTTGCTACCTTGCCTGGTTTAGCTATTTCATTGTTGTTACGCTTCCGCCATACATGCACATATGCGCTACACTAAGGAAGATGCAAAGTTCTGGTTGCTTCAACGTAGCAATGATTGGTCTATCAAATAGTTTTCTTTTCCCACTTACATCCTGTTTGTTTGGCTTATCAGCCACCAGTCAGCAGTGTTTTTCTTTTAGCAAATACCAGCACGAGCCACCAACCAGTCATTAGTGTTTTTCTCTCAGTAAAAACCGGCGGCAGCCACCAGCCAACCGACAGGGCATTGATAATCAGCTGAAATCAGAAGATCAAAAACGTATATGATGGCGTACCGTGACACTACCATCGTTTCAGGTTCAATCTCAACTCAGCTATTAAAAGAACAAGTCGCCATTAAGAATGGCTAGTAACAATGTCGCATCATGACATGGATGACGCAATGTGTATACCAGATTAAGAAATCGAGATATTGAAGTCTTATCACAATATTGACATTGGATCACAGAGATCAGATCTCCTGAGGAAAGGAAATTTCTATTAAGAGACGGTACGCACCCACACGAAATGGGTCGATCAATACCTAATATAACGACACCCAAAGTCCCTGCGATCCATCGAAAACTAATGTCACTCCACTATCATCCTGACTATTCAGGCACGAGGTGACGAGGGGTTTATCAAACAAATCTGATAGGCGGCACTCTCTGTCTGAAATAGGAGAACTGGCCGACAGCCAACAGGTAACAGACGGTCGACATATAGCAAGTGCAAAAATGAACGTTCACCGGGGTGTCGCTGTTTCAGTGCGAGAGCGACTGCTGATGATTGTGATCAACGCATCGCTTGCCTCTCTATTGGTCACCCGGACTCCGATTAAATCGGCAATGTCTCACGTGTACAGGGGACATGCCTGTTCCTGAAAAGCCCGAGGCGTGCGGGGGGCTTGATCAGCAGGTAAGATGCGTGGTTTCAGGGGCAGGTAAGACAAGAACCTGAGTAGAGATGCCACGCCCTGAAGACGTACGTACGCATACAAGTACTTGGCTGCAGTCACACGGATGGCGACGCATGCTCTGCTGCTTGCTACTACCCGAATTTGGGAGGTTGAATTTGGGAGTAAGATGTCACTTCGTAATCATTATATTACTGTAGCATTTCGTTTATATGTGTGAAAAATTGTCTAAAAATTGATTAATTAGGCTTAAAATGTTCGTTTTGCGGAGTACAACAAAACTATATAATTAGTTTTTATTTCATCTACATTTAGTACTCCATGCATGTTATGATATTTTAATGTGATGGAGAATCTTATTTTTGCATAGAGAATTTGGGAGGAACTTTTTCATCTAAACAAGGCCTTACATTACTCCCTATTCTTCCAGTTGTGCCAAATGATATGATTCTACAGCAAGTCATCAATAAGCACAATCCGAGAATAAAACTAGATAAGCATAATATATAAGGTTTCCACGAACTACTGCTCCAATAAACATAATCTGCACCAGACACCGGACAGTGGACACAGGGTCTTAAAATACCGAGTTCGAATCCTCAAGAATTACTTTTCAAAAAAAGTAACTCAAGAATTTACAACATTAATGGCACCGTCCCTAGACATGCTCCGACATACAATGTTGCATGCCATCATTTCTCAACTCTTGACGGTACCTGACAGTGTTGCATGTGTCCCTCAGTGACGCAATACTCCAAAGCAAGGCCAAATGACGGTCAATCTTCTTTGTTGGCGTTGATTTCTCTTTGGCATGCCATTACCTACGTATCCTTTTTCTTAATAATAGAAAATATTTCAGCTTCATCGTTCAAAGGAGAGAATGTCCATGATTATTACATGACGAAGTTTTATACCCAAACAAGCAAAAGCTCTGCAAGAGAAAGCACTCAAAAGTCAAGCAGTAAACTAAAAGTACATCCATACAAAACAAAAAAGCAAAACAAACACTTCATTTCTACGCATCCATATAGCCAAACAAAATGCTCCTCCTCCTGTCAATAGATGTACATCTGTTTCGGGTCCTCCCTGTTCAATCCCATTATCAAAGAGATCACTTGGCAGCTGGGCAATTCCAAATACTATGTGCATGGCTCTTCATAAAAATTTACCAAAGAAAAAAATTAAATAACATATGATTAACGGCATTGCCATTATCTACATATCTTAGGACGCCACCTTGTTTCAATTGTGCATCATAAGAAACTAAATTGATCTAGTATACTCCTAAACAAGTGACCCAATGCACTATGGGTGCGGTCGTGGGTGCACGACTAAACACCTATTTATATATATGTTAATTTGTGAAATTAATGCAGTTCGGCATATAAGATTTCTTGTGGTGAAACTTAAGTTTACTTTACTCCCATTCTAAAACATAAGACAAGGTCCAACTTGATACGGTATCTAATTTGATTTTTAATTCATTCTATATTATACTCTTTGTTCAAAATATATAGTTATATTTTCAATGTGGAAAAGTCTTTCAAAATATATTTTGACCTCTAATTTTTCTCTAATAGTATAATTCCAACTGCTAAAGACTCAATATAATCTCAAAACCAATGTGAATATAAATATATTGGTGCAAATGTATGCACTAAATATACATACATATAGTTTAACTAATTATTGGTCAAATTTTATAAAGCTTGGCTTTTCACTGATCAAAATATGTCTTACATTTGTGAATGGACTATGGAGTGAGTAATATTTATATGATAAATTCACTAAAAAATATTTATATAATAAATACAACATTAGGAAAGTATTTTTAAATGTCTATCCAATGATATTATTTTTTTCTTAATAAAATTTGTATTATATGAAGTTAATTATTGTTAAAAAGTTACAAGATCCAAATTTTGAAATATGCATGTAAGTTATATTTTGGGACCGAGAGGGCATGAAGCCTATCTTAAAAGTTGAGTGTCTATTGATAACGAGATGTCTAAGGTGACTTTGTTAATTTAAAAAAAAGTCCAATATCTAAGAGACATTTATATAAATTGAAAATATGTGTTTATAAGGATAGATATGCATACTACGTCAGTCATTTTCTGTCTGTACTGTTTTATGAGAAAAATAATAATAATCCATTTCTCCCGTTCGCTACCTCTCCTCTGTGTCCTAGAAAAACCAACATGGTACAGCTACGAGGCGACCACAAGACAGTGGACGTGGGCCAGTAGAGTGGCCGTGCCATGTGCCGCTCTTGTTCCACGGGGTACATGGTCCATGCAGAGACCAGATCCCTGCGTGCACCGATGGAGCGAGGGCCCCGGTCGCAAGACTCGCACGGCACCACGGCTTGGCCTTCTCAAAGCGGCGCTCCCCGTCCGTACGCGCAACCAAACCAAAGCTTGGGTTGGGGCTCGGAGTGATTTTTTTTTGCAGCGGTGCTTATAAGGCCAGTCTCAATAAGGCGTTTCGCTACACTGTTTCCCATACGCCACGTCATGTATAGCGAGATGAAACAATGAATGAAACAAACTTTCACAATGGAGCATTTCATTCACACGGTTTCCAAAACAAAATAAAGTAATTAATTGCATTAGGCTGTTATCACTACGGTGAAACGAAATCCCCCTCAATAGCCGTTTCACCGCGTTACCGAGGCCTAGGTAACAACGCTGGGTCGTTTCACCATGGTGAAACGATTTTCTTATCTCTCCTCCCCATTTCATGCAAAAGTTCTCTTTTGGCTGATGTGTCACCTCATTAAATGTGCATGACACACCTGTAAAATGCTCATTGAGACTGGCCTAATGACACGCTCTTATCCGACAGGGCATATGGGGCCTTGGGGCTTTGAGTGATGCAATTATCGATCAGGTGCCCAGTCCATTGGGCGCTCGAGCGGTCTCTGAAACCCTATGGGCATCTTTGCGCACCTCATCAGTGCTTCATATTCCAGAAAACAGCACAAGGTTCCAAAGACAATTGTCCACACATCTGTTGACGGCCGGAAGTCTACACAGACCACACGTGAAACCTTTGCATCTTAGGACCTCGTTGGTATTAAGCAGGATATGACCCAAGTACCCAACAAATGCAAATGCCAAACTGGGACTAAGATTACCGTTTTGCTTGCACACGAGTACGTGGCCGTACATGTTTCACTTAATGCATGGCCATGCACGCATGCATAAAGTTTATGCTTGTTGATGTGCATATCATGATGCCAATTAAGCCTGGGATTAGGACGAAAGCAGCGCGCACCAACCTCTGTCACTGAATTACTGAAAGCTGCCTTTGCAACCGGTCCATCATGATCACTGGGACATTAGCTACGCTATGCTCTCTTGAGCCGCGCTTACTTTTCTCGAGGCTTCATTCTATCCTTGCTTTGACAATGACCATCCTACGTTGTACGTACTAAACTTCTACTGCTAATAATGGTAGGGACGATGATCACCGTCATGCAAAAAGAAGGGTCGTTGGGGAGCTCCTCATGAAAGAACAGGATCAGATTTGGCACTTGGCGTAGACAGTGAGGACCGGGGTAGCCATCCAGCTAGAGCATGCTGTAGGGACTCGATCGGACTCGGCCGGCCGGTGCAATGCAAGGACCACACAGCTTCATGGCTGCGCGATTTTCGATCTATACCGCTATGATTGACCTCGAGGACGCCCTCTCTCTATCGCTGGCCCGGAGCAGATCGAGCTGCCCTAAATTGACAGGCAATATCAATCTCGAAATGACCTATTTCAAATCTGTCCGACTCCAAAAGTCCAAAGATATCCAGAGAGGGAGAGGAGAGAACACATCCTTAAACTACCCAAATAGCTAGCAATCTGGCATGGCACTGGACCAAATCCTTTGGCTTTCCTTCCCGGTGGGCGTTGGTCCATTGCAAAGCGGCTAGCGGCGGCGGCGACGACTCCTCGTGCTACCGGAGCTCTCGCTCGCTCGCTGGCCGACGCGGCTGCGGGAGTGGAGCGGACGGCAGCAACACCTCGCCGCTGTTTTCGCCTTTACATCACGTCACAACACTGGGCAGGCAGCACGCGAGGGCGCACGGTGTGGGGGGTGGGGGCGCGTGCGCGTACCGGGTACGTGCCGCGCCTTTTAAAGGAGAAGTTGGGGTTGAGTGATTCATCAGGGCGAGAGCGGGACGAGAGTTGAGAGGCCGGAGAGGAGGCTGGAGCGCCGAGAGAGGGAGGGAGGGAGAGGGGCCCCGGCCCCGGCCCGGCTCAGCTGCTCCTCTGCCGATGCCGTCGTCTCAGCAGCACGGGCTGCTCTCGGGGCCTCGGCAGTTCGTCAGTGATTCAGCGCCATGTGCCCGTGCCCAGTCGCTGCCTGTCCTCGCGCGCGACGCATCCGGGAAGGGCAATCATAAAAGTGAGATGCATGCATGGGCATTGGACCCGGACCCGGAGGATTCTACCGCGGGTGCGCGGCGGGGCTGGGCTGCTGCCTGCTGCCTACTGGAGATTCACGGGGGGGCAAGGCAAGGCCAAGGGGGCGCGACGCGATTTTTTACATGCCCGCCCGTCGCGTCCACAGTCCACTCGACTTTTGGGCGCTTTGGGGCAGGGGAAAGCACGTCATGTGCGTGCACGAAAGGGGGTTCCGGAATCAGGATCCGATGAACAAGGGGGAAGCATTCCGGCTGAGCTGACCTGCTCTAAAGTCGAAGTGGCCAAATGGCCATGGGCTACACGGTCTGTGCTTCTCTGTACCCAGCCACGCCCATGCGGCAACATGCGTCCTGTTTGAAAGCGTAGAGAGGTTGAATGCCTGCTGCCCTGCTTCCTTATCAACTCGTGTGTCCTCCCTACGTTGTTTAGTGGCTCGTTGTCTGCCAAAATCAGTCATCAGTAGGCACTAAACATGCCTGGCTTGCTTACCAAAATCGAGCATCAGTAGGTAGAAAGAATGCCAAGTTAGAGGTGCTACATGTACAACTGGTGCTCTGGGGGATCTAGAGATTAATGAACTGCACGACATCAAGGGTTAGGAAGATCAGTTTACTTCTGGTCTTCACTTGTCCACTTTTATCTGATGACAACACTCAAACAAGACTTAAGATTCTTTGAGTAGTGCATGCCAAAAATTGTTCTTCTTGGGGCCTTACCCCATTCATAGCACACTATGATTTGATTTTGGTGACTAGTGACTAAAGCTCCAATCCAAAAAAGATGAACCCCAGATCATAGTGGCAGCACTAAAAATATTCTGCAGCTGACCGCGCATTCCGTTTTAAGGGTATGAATATGGTCAGCGCCGAGCAAGGCTAAGCCTCAGGTTTAGCCGTTTAAGGTTTGCCAGTTTTACATTAGAAGCATAACATAACATAACATGACATGACATGTTCATAAAGCATCCTTTCTCCATCCTTGCCTTTAATTTTAGAAAACTTCAAGTTGTGTCAATCTCTAGCTATGGTGAATAGTGGCCATCTACAAGCGTCTTACTATAATTTGGGCTGCCATTTACGTGGACTCCTACCTCCCATAGTCCCAACAGCAAACAACGGCAAGCCCAGCCAAACTTATTCACCAATTAGACACCAGCTCTACGCCAGAAAGCAGCAGGACACCATGGCAAATTGGCGAGTAAGAGTGACTGCCCGCCCTTGAGCTGCTTGCTGAGCACCACCCAGGCAGGCAGACACCCCCCACACCCCGCCACCGCCAGGCCCGTCCTGCGAGTTCTGTGGCCACCCTGCTAGTGGTAGGCTGAGGCTCCCCGTCGTTGCTAGTCAAAGCTACATTTCAGGCAGCGGCAGGCTGTCGCGAGCGCATCCAGCACAAGAGCCAAACGGCAGAGGGAAAGGGAAAGCAGGGGACGATTGCCCCATGCCCCCATGCATGGGATGGGACTGGGATAGAGGCAGGCCGTGGAGGACGAGAGCTGGAGGCCATCCATACCTTCAAGTGCGGTGTGGCTTCTCCTGCGGTTCACGGAGCACCAGGGGGCGACACGCTACAGGCCATATGCTTCCAAACGGGCAATCTTGGGTCACTGGGAACTTTGCAGAACCGCGGAAACGGAGCGAAGCAAACGGCAAGCCTCCCTTCTAGAGATGGCAACGGGTAAAATCCGCACGGGTATTGACTCCACATATCCACACCCACGAGCAAAAATCCGTATCCGCATCCGCTATCCCGTCACGGGTAGAAAACCATATCCATATCCGCTATCCGCGGGTTTCTCGCGCCCGCGGGCACGCCCGCATCCGCAAGGTATATCTCAATAATAATATCTTAGCAAGTGAAAAATCATCTCAATAGGAATATTTCAACACATATTAGTATATATAAATGCATGCAACTAGAAGATGACTATACAAAAGTTATAGTCTAAAGAGGATCATCGTTTTCTTGGTATTTTATTATATACTAGAGAGATTAAGTCTACATGCTAATTATTGGAAGCGGGTTTACGGGTTTATGAGTGCGGATACCATTTTGATGTATCCATTAGTAAATATCCATCGGATTCAAAGTTGTGCCCGCACCCGTGCCCGCGGGCACAAATTCAAATCCGCATCCGCATCCGTCGGGTTTACTATCCGCGGGCACGCGGATAATTGCCCGCGGATAATTTCTATCCGTTGCCATCTTGACTCCCTTCTCTTTCCCATGTGGCCTCCAGTTGGATTCTTCCTCTGTCACGGCCGGAATTTTCGGCCAGGGATCGCCCCTGTCCTCACCACCATTTCTCCTGCCCAGTAGAAATATCTATTTACTCAAGAGTTTCATCGATATAGTACAGGCTACCAGTCGAAGCAAACAGTCTCTAATTTTCCCTAGTAAAAAGGCAGCGGTTTCTTTGGCTTATGGGATGATAAACATTCTTGCTTATTTGCGCTGCCTGATGCCACAGCAATTATTTACCTTCACAAGCATGCAATCAACCATGGCTGTGTTTAGTTCCAGGTCACATCACCAAAATTTCTAAAATTCTCTCTCCAAACTTCACTATCCACCTATCACATCAAATCTCTCTCCTCGTGCATGGAACACTAAACATGGGTAAATAAAAAAACTAATTACATGATTTTGATGTACACGACGAGACGAATCTTTTGAGCCTAGTTAGATCATGATAGGACAATATTTACCACAAACAAACGAAAAGTGCTACAGTGTCTGATGTGACATTTTCACCAAACTTTCTCTTCACTTTTTACAACTAAACACAGCCATGGGAAGCTGTTGTGCGATGTGTTTTTACTCCTTTTTACATTTTTTAACTTTTAAGAAGAGCCCTTCGCTGAGTTCTCCTTGCATCACGGCCTTGAAGACTTTCAGGTAGATGTGACCAGCCTAGTTGCATTTGCCTCCAATTATTTTATCCTGTTGTCATGTTGTCATGTTGTGTAGATTTATATCCTCTCCATTCAAAACTCAAATATCCTGACGGCTTTGTCTGTTGTGCGTTGTCTATAATCTGCAACCACATCTATGCTTCTTTCTTTAATAATTGAACTAATTAACAAGTGTATCTCATGAGAGCCATCAGATCATATGGACCTACATGTTTCACAATAATGCCTGGTGCCTTTGTCTCCGTACGGCAGACCTAAAATGCAACGAAGGCCCCTAAGATGATAAATGACAAGAACAAATTCATACTATTGAGATGCATGTAATTGGTCTAAGAAAAGGATGGATTCAATGGTTTAATATAGCACTGCATTCAATCGTTTTTAGTTTAGTTGCATGTTGGCACACCGCATCCTTCCTGTGGCCCTTTGCGAAGGACCAGGGGCGTTTATGAGAAGCCATTACAAGTGGAAATGAACAAGTATTTCAAAAGAGAAAGAACTCATGATCTCACCTGCATGCAGATGATGACTGGATGGGCTGATAAGACCACCCGGCTATTTTGAATTGCTTCCGGTTCTCAGGTGTCTTTTGGTTGTGGACTGCAGTAGCATTCGCCACAGCAGTCTGGGCAAAAGGTATTTTCACATGTAGAAGGTAAAGGTATTTTCACCAATTATAAGCAGGTGTAGTGAATACAGAGCAGACAGCAGAGACTACATCATGAGGCGCTGTCTTGTTCGTTAGCTCTTAGATGTAATGACCGTAATGGCTTTGGTGGATGCTACAGTTCCAGGGCAAATATGGTGGTGCATGCTTCGGATCCAGCTACAGGTCTACACCAACTCAAAGAAACACCATGCGGACCAAAGGAAAAGCTAATACCAGCTGATGTATATAATTGAGTAGGCCATGATTCCAACAGTGTACGGGTGCATCAAACGAAAATACACACTAAATGAGTGGATCATCCATTCCAGCAATCTAGCACTCCCTTACCTCAGACCATTGCAGAAAAATACACGATCTGGGTGCACCGCTTTATGATACTACCATCTGAGCATACAATTCTTTCCATTCTGCAGGAGCAACATGACCCTTTTACGACAATACCACTTTGCAATAGCTGGGATGTGGGGACAGGAAAAGCAGGAACCATTAAAAACAGAGCAGAAAGGTATAAAAGTATATTCTTGTAGCAAACACTCTGGTGGCTTTTGCAGTTCGTATGATTATCATCCACCAGGAAAGCCGGAAATAAAGGGAGTGCAAAATTGGCCTTTGTGGATTACCCAGTGACCACATTTGGTGTCATGAGCCACAGGAAGATCTACTCAGGTTGAGTTGCTTAAGAAAATAGTATGTGGGAATTGGGGGAGAAAAGCAAACACACTCAGGTTGGAGGTGTTGCCAATATGTTTGCACTTCTATGCCAAAACAGAAGGCCCTAGTAGAAAAATCCCTTGGGCCAGGTCAGAATATCACTATATGAGGCCCAGTAAAGATGCACATTTCGTCCCAATTATCAACTGCCAACTATTCCATGAAGCACAATTGCAAATTGATGGGAACGAGATAAATCAATTAGCAAAGTTCAATTCTTACCGAGCATTATAATGTTTTCTAACTTCTGTGTGGACTATGAAAAATGGTGATCTTATGAAGTTTGATTGGAGAATGATAAATCTTACAAAGTTTGTATGCTTTCATACCTCTTGAATGTGTTTTTGGAGGTAAGCTCAATAGCCTGAAATAGGGTGGGACCAGTGCCGTAATAGCAGAATGGTTTTACATGCACAATATGCATTTGGTACGACATTGGATAAGGTATGCCATAAGTTATAACTTATCTTGCAACATGCATAAGGAGAACGAAGGGAGTAACAATCATAAAAATACTATAAAGCATCATAACCCTTTAGTGCCATTTAGAAATGGAAGAACCATTAAACTCTTAAACAACTGATAACGTGTTAAGCCAAACAAATGGTGGAATATGCACAATTAATCTAGAGATACATGCACTAACTCTGAAATAGAGAGACAGAGTTCATCAGGTTCCTGAACACAGACCTGATAACCTCAGCCAGAACTATAACTACAAGCAAACTAGTCTTGGGAAAAAATATATATTATATTTCCTAAATTTAAAAGCTAGAAACAGGGACACAAAGCATACCAATTTAATTTTATTAATGAGTGAAATCAACTATTTGCTTCGACATTTATGGAGTTCGGTAAACATTTTCTTAATACACAAATGCGTATTATTATTTTTGTGGTATACATGGATATTGACGCTATTAGTTGTCCAGAGATAACATTACAACATGGACTAGACCCTGTATGCTGAGTGTCCCCCAAAAGGCCAAAAGGAACCATTCACACCGTAGGAATCATCATCCTGCAAGAGTTATGTGGTAAACAGTTTTAGAACCCCAAAGTTAAACAAGGTAAATGTTGGGAACAATATAGGATTCAATCATATTCACAAGGCACTTGAAATACCAAAAAGCAAGGCATGCCGCACGCAACAAAAACGAAAAGACAGATGCACAAGCCAACTGCTCAAGAAATAAATTTTAGGTACTGCTACTACATTAAACCATGGTAAAACACCAGGCAAACATGTCGTGGAAAATGTTGGATACTACAAACTGTGACCTCCCCGCCAAAAAGGTCCATCAGCATATAATATGAAATATATTTCCTTTAATTACTCAAAACCAAAATAGCATATATTTGAAAGAAGTTCTACCTCCATCCTATAGTTTATTTGGCTTTTCTAGGTTCCTAGATATAACTACATCTAGATACATAGCAAATCTTATGTATCTAGAAAGGCCAAAATGACTTATAGTTTGGAACGGGAGTATTACATACTTCCCTACTTCTGGGCCAGAAAAAAAAAATGGATGCTGATTCACAATATCTGGTGAGTGTTAATGCCAAAGAAACATCAAATTCCCCAACAGACCAGCACATAGTAAGACACACACGCCGACACACTACACTCAAAATAAGAGTAACTGCAGCAAACAGCACAGTAACAATTAAAGTTGGCTAGCATGTTGATTATCTACAGATTAGTTGTAGATCCCTTGCACATTGATGATATGAGTATTGAGTAATGTTAGCTAGCATGTTTTTCTTACCGGATGAGTAATTAGAGAGAAATCATCCATGGGCATGTTGCGGTAGCTTAAATTATGCCAGTTATGCTGAAAGGATGCGTGCTCATCATTAGGGGCCTGCTCAAACGTTTCTGTCTCTCTAGGATAGAAGGGGGAAATGAACAGGCTTCCGATGCCTCCATATTCACCAGATATTAGAGAATGCTGAAAGAAAAATAAACAATGAATGAAGTACCCATCAGAAAAGTCTACTAGAGAACGGTTCTTAGCTCGAGCTCATGGTAATTTATGACTTGTTCAGTCAAAACAAAGTAAATTGTAAATCTTCACAACATATATAGATGATAATTGCAGTTTCTTTTCTATTTCAGGCATGATCTGAACACATCCATGAATAAAGTTGATTTATAACTTCATTATGCGACGTTCTACACACGGCTCCACACTATCAAACACAAGATTTTGACACCTTGCCATGTGATAAGAAACAGATCCATCAAGTCAATACCAGAAGTTTCCATAAAGATCTCACAGTACCACATAAGTAAAATTGCCAATTTACGTTTGCGATCCTACAACATGGTTTCTATCCGGCGCTTGAGATCAAGGCCACAATCTAAACAAGAATTGAGCAAAGATGTGGTCAGTCCAAGCATGAGATTACCCTAAACCTGGTCGTCCTAATGATGATGTGCAACTCTTAAGCTCTGATTTGCACAATAGTAGTCATGTATGTAACTCTCTTCCGGTACAAATGCAAATTGACATGCCAAATTAAGGGCATTTTTAGATCCTTTGCTTACATTGCCGTTCCCTATCAATATTTGGAGGAGATAGGATGCTTAGTTTGGTTCTTTTTCTAGCTTGCCTATGCACAAGGTGTGCAAGAACCCTTGCTTTTGAGGGAGAGCCACTCCTCACTGGAAAGGCGCTAGCTCATAAGCACGGTAAATTTTGAAATGTGTTCTAGATTCAACCTATATTATAGGAACGTTTATCAAGATTTTTTTGGAAGATTACTCTACATACTTGCAAAGATTTTAGATAGAACTAAATATTAGAACTCTGAACTCTTACTGAGAAAAAAGAGTCGTACTGAAGAAAAAACACTAAGCAACCAGATGATAGGTGAAAGGCATGTATCAGACTATGTACTTACTGTATCGTTTTCAAGAGCATCCCCTTGCATATAGGCATCATAAAGGCCCCAATTCTGAGACCATGATGGCCTAAAAGGTTCAAGTGGCACATCAGAGATTGGTGTATAGGACTGAATGTTGTATGCATGAGCTGGAGTTTCCAAAATGTGGGCACCACTTTGGTCACAATATGTTGGAAAATGCTACACCAGAACCAAACATATCTTAGAAAATGATTAAAGCACTACGGAAAAACATATTAAGTATATTACTTTCATAAATAGTACTTCAGTGAGGTTTTTCAGATATCCAGATAGCCGCCGAAACTTTTCTCTCTTTTTTTTTCTCACTCTACCCTAAGGGTTATTTGGACAACGGAAAACTTCAGAAGAGTAATATGAACTTTATAGTCTGAACAAGTAAACTGTAAGGGGCCAAATTCCTAATGCACATTTACCCAGACTGCCATGCTTCCTAATAACTAAGTCTGAAATCAAATGCTTTAACAAACCTCATAATACTCCAACCTCTGAGAAGAAACTGGTTCTGGGGGTTCAACCTGGACATTTAGTGGTTGTTTACAACGATGATGGTGATAACAATGAATAGGTTGACCAGAAGTCATGTGCTCAACATTGTAGGATAACAATGCCTGCATTAAAATAAAATAGTATAAGATCAGAAACTGATAAGATGAAATTGAAGCGAAACCAAAACTATAGACACATACAAAACTTGATGCTAACAGCATGGTCTCTTGTAAGAATATAAATAATAGCAAAAGTTACATTAAAATTAAAAAGTTGCAGAATACTTTATTTTATTCTTTTAAACTATTTGTCTCCGTCTACTTATATATTTAATGAAGTTCATACTATCCAGTTGGAAAAGGTACCTCATGCTGAAATTCGTCTACTTGATGAGACTCTGAGTAGCTGGAATTTGAAAACCAATATGGCTTGCCCAAAACACCAGGAAGGCCATAATATTGTGCAAAAGAAGGCATATAGTACGGATAAGACATTGACAGGCTATAAGTATTGGCATCATTTCTGTAGTTACTATGCCAAGGTAAGTCCTGTTTCCAAATAACAAGCAGTTAGAATCACAGCAGAACATTTACGGAGACTAGAGGTGAAAATGAGGAACGTACACGCATAAGAAAAATAAACAAATCTGCACTTTCTAATCCAGTTCAATCAAATTATTGCCCCCAGCAAGTTTATGAGATATCTTGATAAATCAGTGGCAGTATCATGATCAGATATGTAGTGCATTTCTATGGGTGTCATTCTGAGATAAGAACTCAGTCACTTAAGAGTTGGGGTTTACTGATCAACAGAGCACGAGTTTTATCTGAACTGCTATTACTCCTCATGCAAGGAGACAATAATGCATCCTACTGAATTGTAATGTCCTCTCCTCATAATCCAAGGACATAATAAGCAGAAAACATGTACAAATTCAGTCACAAGGCTAAAGCACTAGCAAACAATACCTCTAGGATGAACACAAAATTGAGCTAATTTCCTCATATATTACAGAGGAAACCATTTGTAACCTTTACATACACAATATATTGAATAATTTCCTCCAACATATCACTAAAATGCACTTCCACACGCATGATACCTGATGCTGATACAGCATCATAGAGATAAAGTGCAGATGTTAGCAGGCATGCATATAGAAAGAAGGTACCCACATTGCTCTGAACCAGCTCCTCGCTGCCATCGTGCGGCTCCACTCTTCCCACCGTCGGTGGCGGCACCTCAACCTCCACGTCCAAGGCCTCATCCCCGCTTTCTTTCCCGTTCGCATAAACCGGAACCACGTAGTTGTCCACCCCAATACGCTGCTCCGCGTAGGGGTCCTTGTAGCCGAATATGTAATCCAACGCCCGCACGCACTTCTTCAAGAAGCGGCGTCTCCACCCACCTTTCCGCACCTTCCGTTCCGTCACCGCCCCGTTTGGAAATACCTCCGGGGATTCGCGCACCGGCTCACGCGGCGCTTTCTCATCGCCATGAGGTTCCACCGGCGGAGGATCGGCGGGCTCCGGTGTGGGGGTAGGCGGTGAGGGGGTAGGCAGTGAGGGGGTAATGGGGACGGCGGCGGCGGCGGCAGCGGAGGAGACGGGGTAGCAAATACTAGAGGAAGGCGGAAGAGGGGTGCCGAAGGTGGCGGCGAGGTCGTAGCCGCCCTGATAGGGGTGAGGATTGTACTCGCCGAAGAAATCGTCATCATCCTGGTCTAGGAGGAAGTCTCCGGCGTCCGCGGGGGCCATGGCTGGTCGGTTGGAGTTCGGATTGTGGAGCGCGAGGAGGCGAAGTGGGAGTGGGATGGTGCGGAGGAGGTGAAGGAGCACGAGGACATGAGGAGGGTGGCATGTTGCTTTCCGGCCACGGCGATACGGTTGGAGCTTGCGATTGGAGATGGCGTCGGGTGGAGTGGGGACGACGCAGCAGGCGGGGGGCTCGCCGTTGCCGGAAGGATTGGGTGAATACGGTAGGATTAGGCTATGGATCGGGCGGGGCCATCACCATCAGGCTGCTCTTTGCACCCCTAATTGCACCCCCTAAGCCCACGGTTTCAAACTCGTGGGCTGGAATGTACAAGTTTTGATGAAAAAATTTTCGAAAAAAGTACGACGTGGACACCACCTCAGACGCCTCCACAGGACCGGTTAATTCCTAATTCCTAAATTTAAAATTTTTAAAAAATATGACATCTATATTGAGTCGACTCGAATTCAAATGGACAAATCCCATCATAAGAAACCTTCTAAGTGACTTACGATCTCGATCGGTTCGCAATTGACATAACTTGAGCGTACTTTGTTATAGTGTTATTATCTTTTTCTTGAAGATCAGACAATGTTAACTGACTTATTAGGGTGGCAGGAAATAGAATGCCATGAAGAAAAAGGGCAATGTTTGGGTTAAACTTCAAACCTAGTTGGAAAAATTCAAATAGATCAAATAGCATCCAACTCAAATGCCATGTACTCTTTTGCATGTGAAAATTTAAGAATTTCACTTGCGCGATTAACGAAACGGTGAGGGTGATACGTTGCTACTAATCCATTTCTTTACTCTGCGTGAGTGGTTTGCGCGTTCGTGTCAATGCGTGAGTGTGACACTAGCGCCAAGTGGCGGTCGCAACCCGGGCCGGAGCCCTGCCCGCGAGCCCGGGCTACCCGGCCGGCACCTCCCCCTAACGCCACCTCGTCCCCCACAGCCACAGGCCCAGAGCCCCAGCCCAGGCCGGTCTCTCCGCTCTCCCTCCCCCTCCCCCTCCCCCTCCCGCTCCCTCTCCCTTCTCCTGCTGGTGGTGCTCGCGCCGGTACTCCTCATCTCGTTTGTGCTACTTCTCATGCCGCGCGCGCCGGCCTCGGCCTCAGGGAGTGGTCTTCTCGCCGCCGGCGGTCGGAGGTGGGGCCCCCGGGCCGTTGAAGACGGATCGAACAAGTATGCTGTGATATTTGACGCTGGAAGCTCCGGGAGCCGCGTGCACGTGTATTGCTTCGACGAAAACCTGGATTTGGTGCCCATAGGGAAGGAGATCGAGCTGTTCAAGCAGGTGAATTGGTTGGGCTCTCTTCTTGTCCATTTAGTTTAACTTACATACCGTGTGGCGTTGAAAGGTGGGCTTGTTCATTCTGTGGTCTGATGCAGGGGTGTTCTGGAGTGACCTTTGAAATGAGATTATCGATACGTCCTGTTTGGTCTGCTACTATCACAAGCCAAACTAAATATTGGTAACGCCAATGATAATTGGCTACTCTAATAGCAACGAAAATTCAATAGCACTCGTGGAATCTAATCTATATTATATATAATGTATGGCCAATCTAAACATTGACCGTTTTCTTCTGACAAAATGTTGGAGCTGTTCGGGTTTTAGCTAGTCCAAAATTTTGATTTGGCTCTTGAAAGTTCACAACCAAACAATCCTGCACTTTTCTGTGCACATATTTTGAGCAAAATTTGCGTAAGCAAGAGAAAACAGAAATTTATATTGCAGATATAATTACTCAGGGCCTGTTTAAGGATGGTGAAATGTGGCAGTGAATGCTGATCCTTTTATTTGTTTCCCATAAATTTATGGAACCATAACCTATTATCTCTAGATTTGCACAGACAGAAGAATATTGAATGACGGGAGTAATGCCATCATGTGGTTCTCTCTTTCGTATTAGGATATGATAAATAGCACCTTTTTCTTCAATTGATAAGTAGAAGTTATAACATCACTCTTAGACGTATGGTGTATGATTGGCTCTAGCTTATTAGGTTATGTACAATGCAAGGTGCTTAGACAAGTGTGCTTAAAGAC
>OAMR01000597.1:473554-488438 GCA_900205405.1 Echinochloa crus-galli | reverse complement strand
CTCACCTCACTTGTAGGGGGTGCACGGACCTCAAGACTAGTGACAACGGACCATTCATAAGTAGACATGTTAAGTACAAGAGTATCCGAGACACCTGCAGTGCGTTAGGCCCACGTGAGCTAGAACTATTTTATGATATTTTTAGAAAAAGGATGATATAACTCAAAGACCAGCCCCAACAGAAAAGAAAATGATTGGTACACAAAAGATAGATGAGTAGGCACATGCGTAATGTCTAAACCACAGAAAATGGTTAGTGTATAAAAGAAGACACATTTGTGTCAGAACTCATAAATCGCGTAATAAACATGTCAGATATTTCAACCTTACCTTTCCTACTATTTCCTCCGCCAGTAAGAAACCAATGTTCTCCAATAGTTACACCTGCATGCCCTGCTCTTGGTTCTGGAGTAACCCCTTGTTGCTCTGGTCTTGACCATTCCATCTGTAACAACCAAGTGATTACTTTGGACTTCCGAAAGGATTACATAATAACCTTAGAGAAAAGAATTGATTCTCACTGTCTGAGTGTCTAGGAGATGTAGGTCACCGAAACATGTAGAGTGAGACCCCCCACCAAATATCAGAAGATAACGCTCTGCAAAGCAAGCGGCAGCATGCTCTGACCTTGGAGAAGGGGGAGTGCCTCTGGAGAGCAAAAGCATAATTTTAACTGTCAGATATTGAACCTGAGCTTCAGAACAGAGCAAGTATAATACAAGTTTCATTCATGTCCTAGACCAAAATGTAGTTACCAACTGCAAGTGAATTATGCAGTAGCATTATCCCATCACTTCATGTTTGGGTCTCCAATTATATAAGAAACCAGTTCAGCCTGAACAGGAAGGCTGAGAATTCTTACCCAGTTGGGTCCCAGAACACAAATATACAATCATCTTTACCAAAACAACTACCAATGTCAGTTTATCAACTGAAACCAAAATTTAGTCGTGGTCTAAAGGACTTACGTGGTCTCAAATTCATCCCAAGTCATGGTCTCAAGATCCAGAATGTGCAGATCATTCAGAAGAGATCTACCGTGACCTTCACCGCCAAACACAACTAAAGTCTCACCAACAAGAGTCACTGATTGACCGCCACGTGAGCTGTACAGGAAATAGAAAAATCTCAACACAGATTTGGAAACAAAAAATGAAGAAAGCTTCAGGTAACGTAATACGTGTAAATACTTTAGAAGCTTTCTGATGTTGAAATATAGACAAAGCAATCATACCGGTGAACTTCCATAAGTACGCAAGGTAGACCAAGTGCAGGTTTGTGGATCAAACTCTTTTACTTACATATCCTTGATAAGGGTAATGTACTTAGTTGGGACTTTGTGCTTCTCCAAAGCCCACCACATGACATTTCTTGGTACTTTATCATATGCCTTCTCGAGGTCAATAAAGACCATGTGCAAGTCCTTCTTTTGCTCCCTATGTCTCTCCATGAGTTGTCGTATTATAAAAATCGCCTCCATGGTCGACCTTCCAGCTTGTCTTATCCCTCAAATAGTCAAAATGTGATCATTCCGCCTTTTCTTTTGTAGCCTTATTTTTCGCATTTATATTTGATGCGCAGGTTAGAGAACTTCTTCGTGACAAAAGTTCTTTCAAATCCCAGCCAGATTGGGTGACCGTTCTAGATGGATCTCAGGAAGGTGCATTCCAGTGGGTACAGTTTTCTAACTTATTCACAATTCAATATGCTTTGGAGCTTTATTTTCTTCCTTTCTCGTTATTCTTTTAGAATTATAATTGTTCTGTAATTGGATTTGAAAGTAAAACTGCTTGTCCATTTGCTGTTCTTTTGCAACTTCCACAACAAAAGAAGCAACATGTCCTTTTCTTTTCTTTTGTAGGTTACCATTAATTATCTTTTGGAAAAATTGGGAAAGCCATACTCAAACACAGTTGGAGTTGTTGATTTAGGAGGTGGTTCAGTCCAAATGGCTTATGCTATCTCAGAGAAGGATGCAGCAAAGGCACCTGAAGTGGCAGATGGTGAAGATTCATATGTGAAGAAGCTCCTACTTAAAGGAACCACATACTATCTCTATGTTCACAGGTCTGCATCAAATATATCATCACGCTCTAAGATTATTATTGACTCTCTGCTACTTTCTGTCAATCTAATATACCAATGATGTCTAGAACCTGTGCTTAGTGTGGGTTACTTGATATTGATATAACCAGTCTATATAACCTGTTCATGACATAGTTAGCAGCTATCTCATATTTGAAGTTTGAGTTCCTATGTCAGAGAAAGGTGAAACCTGCAATTATTTGGTGGTTGCTATCAGGTGTTAGTAGCTTGGGTGGTTATAATGTCAAAGAGTTAAACTGCTTTACAGTTACCAAGTGAGCAATTAGAATATTTGGAATGAACTCATACTCACCAGTGATGTCGCTGTATGTCTTTTTGTTAATCCTGCCACTTCTTTCCCCCCTTTTTTTCCATTTGATATGACATGGAACATCACTTACCACAATCATAATACTCCATCTAAATAACACGTGAAAGAGAATAATTATCTTGAAAGTTCGCAACCAAACAATCCTGCACTTTTCTGTGCTCATATTTTGAGCAAAATTTGTGTAAGCAAGAGAAAACAGAAATCTGTATTGCAGATATAATTACTCAGGGCCTGTTTAAGGATGGTGAAATGTGGCAGTGAATGCTGATCCTTTTATTTGTTTCCCATAAATTTATGGAACCATAACCTATTATCTCTCGATTTGCACAGACAGAAGAATATTGAATGACGGGAGTAATGCCATCTGTGGTTTTATCTTTCGTATTAGGATATGATAAATAGCACCTTTTTCTGCAATTGATAAGTAGAAGTTATAGCATCACTCTTAGACGTATGGTGCATGATTGGCTCTAGCTTATTAGGTTATGTACAATGCAAGGTGCTTAGACAAGTGTACTTAAAGACGGAGAATGCCGTTACATCTCTAAGAACTGGTATAAAAGTTAATCCCTACAATGCACACTGGTGCTTAAATAGGTTCAACCACCTTCCTAGCACACATTAAGCACCACTGCAAACTTAAGCATCTTATCCGCCTTATTAGCACCTAGTGCGTATGACGTGGCAAAAAAATTAGCTAAGCACCATGTTCAAGCACCTCCACTGTACATGCCCAACTGACACGTGACACGTGCTTATTACTGGCCATGAGCTCTTGCCACACTAAGGCATGAAGTCAGGACCAAGTCACTATAAATTAGTGTTATTAATTCAAATGAGAAATCAGTTGATTTTTACCTATACATATTAGCTTTATGGATTTCACAGCTTTCGTTGAGTTTCTTGCTAATAGATAGTAATATTTAAATACATGATACAATGTGACAGTAGGCAGCTAGCTTTTAGGGAATAATTCCCAAAGTAGAAGATTAGGAAAAACCTATTTCCTGCCTGGATATTTACCAAATGCTATTTTCAACAGTCTTTATGAATCTGTTTGGATTTGGGGAAGTCGTTGCTGAACAGTCATGTTGAAAACTAGCTTCAAATCTCTGTAAGAATTGCCTCTTTATTAGCTGGAAACTGGATGGGGGATTCCGTCTTAGCTGTTTGGCTATCCAAAAATTGATATTTCGCTCCCTAATATCAACCTCTCATGTTACGGATTCTAGAACTAGAGAAATTGGACCTTAAAACGTCAGGAATCATGCTAAAGTAAAGGGACTGCAAACTCACAAAGTTGCATGTAACTGTTTAGAGATTGTATCTGTATGAAGCAATTTGAGAGGCTTTGAATAGCTTGTCATCCTGGTTGAGCCTGTCCTCACTTCTCAAAATAATATCGATATAATATATCATCCTGGTTGAGCCTGCCCCACTTCTCAAAATAATATACCACATAGTTTTGGGTGTACTTTAAAACTTGCCCTGAAAAGATGCTCATTTCTCCAAGGCACTCATTGACCTAAATTTATGTAATTACACTGCTATGCACTGTCATCCTGCCATACATTTGAATTAGAAATAACAGTTTTCCATACAGAAAAGGGTGGTAAAATCTAACATCTCTGATTTCATCTTCATTTTGCTGTAGAAAAAACCAGGCCTGAGTGCTTATGCGAAGGATCCACAGGAGGCTGCTGAATCACTTATTACACTTTTAGAGGAAGCTGAAAAGGTAGTTCCAGCAGAGTTGCGTGAGCAAACGCCTGTCAGAGTTGGGGTGAGTGATGGTTCCTGTATTGCATCCTATGGTAGTGCAAGTTGAAACAGCATCAGTTTTAGCAACATTGTTTCTAGCATAAACGTGATTTTGGACTTGTGCAGGCCACTGCAGGTCTCAGAGCATTAGGAACTGAAAGGTCTGAAGAAATTTTGCAAGCGGTAAATATTCTCCTTGTGGTAGTCTGCCAGTAGCTTGTCTTATCCCTCAACAACAACAACAACAACATAGCCTTTTGTCCCAAGCTAGTTGGGGTAGGCTAGAGGTGAAACCCAAAAGGTATCCTTATTCTGGGGGTTGTAAAATCATTTTTTCACAAGAAACAGTAACCCTTGAAGTCATGTCAAAATGCAATCTGCCGTATGGAACTTTCACATTGAACATATTTTGTTCCAATCTGGTTGGTCAGAAGAATAACATAGTGACTGGAAAAAAAGAAATTCTTTGGGGCATCTTGCAAGATTGTGCAGTGAAATGCAGGAGTAGGATATGGATAGTGTTGACTTGCAGCGCAGACTGATGTTGTGCATGGCCATTGGAAAGAGGAAGGAAGAATGTTATAAGTAAAATAATTAAAGATAAAGGCTAGAAAAGATTAAATTATAAGCTAATAAAGGAAAAACTCCAAATTCCCACCCTCAAGTATGGACAAAGTCTGGATAACCCCCTAAATATGTTTTGGTTCAGTTTGCACCAGCAACTATCTTAATCGATCCTTCGTAAGATTGTCTTTTTTGTTTCTCCATGCAACAAATGTTGTTTTAAGTTGAAAGTTTGTGGTATAATTGAGGCAATCATAAATTATTTTTAAAAAATACATTATGATTTATTTATCATTATTTTGAAAGCCTATGGTATATAATAATAAATTAAACATATTGATATGGAATTTTATGAGAAATAAAGATGACAAATTCGTACTTGTCTTATCCCTCAAATAGTCAAAATGTGATCATTCCGCCTTTTCTTTTGTAGCCTTAATTTTCACATTTATATTTGATGTGCTTTGCCTTCTGCCCTTCTCTTTTATTTTTGTATTACCTGATTTCCTTTTGTTATTATTGAATATGAATTCTGCAGGTTAGGGAACTTCTTCGTGACAAGAGTTCTTTCAAATCCCAGCCAGATTGGGTGACTGTTCTAGATGGATCTCAGGAAGGTGCATTCCAGTGGGTACAGTTTTCTAACTTATTCACAATTCAATACGCTTCGGAGCTTTATTTTCTTCCTTTCTCGTTATTCTTTTAGAATTATAATTGTTCTGTAATTGGATTTGAAAGTAAAACTGCTTGTCCATTTGCTGTTCTTTTGCAACTTCCACAACAAAAGAAGCAACATGTCCTTTTCTTTTCTTTTGTAGGTTACCATTAATTATCTTTTGGGAAAATTGGGAAAGCCATACTCAAACACAGTTGGAGTTGTTGATTTAGGAGGTGGTTCAGTCCAAATGGCTTATGCTATCTCAGAGAAGGATGCAGCAAAGGCACCTGAAGTGGCAGATGGTGATGATTCATATGTGAAGAAGCTCCTACTTAAAGGAACCACGTACTATCTCTATGTTCACAGGTCTGCATCAAATATATCATCACGCTCTAAGATTATTATTGACTCTCTGCTACTTTCTGTCAATCTAATATACCAATGATGTCTAGAACCTGTGCTTAGTGTGGGTTACTTGATATTGATATAACCAGTCTATATAACCTGTTCATGACATAGTTAGCAGCTATCTCATATTTGAAGTTTGAGTTCCTATGTCAGAGAAAGGTGAAACCTGCAATTATTTGGTGGTTGCTATCAGGTGTTAGTAGCTTGGGTGGTTATAATGTCAAAGAGTTAAACTGGTTTATAGTTACCAAGTGAGCAATTATAATATTTGGCATGAACTCATACTCACCAGTGATGCCGCTGTATGTCTTTTTGTTAATCCTGCCACTTTTTCCCCCCCTTTTTTTTACATTTGATGTGACATGGAACAACATCATTTACCACAATCATAATACTCCATCTAAATAACACGTGGAAGAGCATAGATATAATATATAACTGAAGATATTGTTATCCGCAGTTATTTGCATTATGGCTTGCTGGCGGCTAGAGCGGAGATCTTAAAAGCCGGCGAAGGCAATGATTACAATGATTGTATGTTGGAGGGGCATCAGGGTATGGTTGCTTTTTTTTTCGATCTTCTTGGCAAATATCTAAACCTGATATACCATTACCTCTTTGTCTTTTTGGAATTTGAAATGAACTTCCTACATTTAACGTGAAATTATGTCAGCATTGAAAGCGCAAATAGTCATTTTGAAACAAAACCAAACGTACGGAAAGACTATTTTCCTGAACTTTGTTCTATTCTGTGCAGGGTCCATACCCTGTTCTGAAATAAGCGTAATGCAATATATTGACCTCCCTTCAGAATTTTGTGTGCCATTAAATATTAATCAAAGCATTGCACCATTCTGTATAATGGAGGCCTTGGTACAAACATGCCACTTTATCAGCAGATTAATCTTGCGATGAATACATGTTCCAGTTTTGAACAAAGATGAAACTGTCCATTCAAATTACTGTCGCCAAATTGTCAACATCTGCTTTCTGTTTATTGCTCACAATATTATCATATCTTAAATGTGCTATTAATTTCAGGGAAATACATCTATGGTGATAATAAATTTGAAGCATCAGGCTCACCTTCTGGTGCTAGCTATTCCAAGTGCAGGGCTCTTGCAGTGAGAGCTCTTAAAGTTGATGAACCTGCATGCACTCACATGAAATGCACATTTGGTGGTGTGTGGAATGGTGGCGGCGGAGATGGACAAAAGAATCTCTTTGTAGCATCATTTTTCTTTGATAGGGCTGCTGAGGCAAGTCTATTTCGCAATTGAGCTATCTGATTTACCTGAAGTGAATTTGTATTGGCTTTCTAATCCTAGTCATGATTTGCACCTGATCACTAATTGTGTCTCATCTCTGTTCATGCTCAGGCTGGTTTTGTTAACCCAAAAGCAGCAGTTGCTAAGGTTAAACCCTCTGACTTTGAAGAAAATGCACGCCGTGTTTGTAAATTAAATGTGAAGGAAGCACAGGCAACGTACCCCGACGTCTCAGAGGAAAACATTCCATATCTTTGCATAGACCTTGTCTACCAGTACACACTACTTGTTGATGGATTTGGTATGGCTTATTTGAAATGAAAAATATCAGGATAACCCTAGAACTTAGAACCTGCACACATATTTTCTTATTCTTTTTTCCTTTTTTGTTCTTTCAGGTGTGGATCCGTATCAAGACATCACCTTGGTAAAGAAAGTGCGTTACGGTGATTCGTATGTCGAAGCAGCATGGCCCCTTGGCAGTGCCATTGAGGTTGCATCTTCATCGTAGGCGGAGACAGCTTGGAAGTAACTTATTTCACCTTTTTTTTTCTATAAAGGTCTCCCAACATTATAGTTTTGGCTTAGTTTACTGATCAGTAGTAGTGAGTTTAGATCCTGAGTTTGATGATAGGGTTTTGCCTTGATTCACCATTTGTTCTCCATTTTTAATTCCATTTGTTTAGCTTCCTACATATTAACATACACATGAGTATAGGTTGGAGTTGTTTTCTGTTAGCATTTTTTTCCATTTTCCTCCACATTTCTTTAAAATCTTTTGCCATTCATTAGTTCTATTCTGATACATAAATCTATTATTCATCACCAGAATGATTTGTGGGTTGCTCAGTGTGGTGCCACTCTTTATGTTCCTTTTTGCCAACTCAGATTGCTCGCTGATTTCCTTTTACTCTTTATAAGGAATCAATGACAGAGAATGAGTTTAGAAAATGACCAAGGTCACATTTTTACTTTTATGCAGGTATATGTAGTAATTTGGACATTTTCCTTTTTGCTAACCCCCACCCCACCCCGCTATTTGGTTACTGCATTCCATTGCCTTGTCCCATTGCCCCATTTTTGTAAGGCTGGATCGGTTTGGTATCATGTACGCCAATGGATTGGTTTCGGAAACAGCCTTTGTCAATTGTCATTGTACCGGGAGTCTGGGGGCTATAGTACGAGCAGGCTGGTCGCCCGTCAAACCGTGATGAAATAGTACAGCGGCCTATAGTACTCTGAAGCGTGGCTTCGATCGATCCTGCTTCACGAATTGGAGTGGCACGAGAGTACTTTGCTGTGCAGTGTGTCCTAGTGAAGGGAAGAGGCAGGACTGCAGGAGACAACGTCCGGCACAACCTCTGGTGGCCTGGACGCTTGGTATCTGCACGCAGACACAAGAAATGTTTGGACACCGCAATTCACTCGCTACAAACGAGCCTAACCTATGTGTGAACAAATAATATGTTAGTGGAGTACGTATGATTTCTCCACTAGCTCTGGAGGCTCGAGAAATATTGCTCAAAATATGATTTCCTTTTCTTAATCTCTCACTGTTATTTCGTTGCACGTCATGTTCACGGTCTGCACCGCCTAATGGTAAGTATAATCACCAGGGCTGACTAATGAACCTTGCAAGCAAAGCAACATAAGTACGTGCATCGCGGTTGATGCTTCTTACGCTAGTGCTGTAGTGCACTGACCGTACGTGCCTGTTTTTAAATGAAAACAAGCACTCTGAGAGTCTGAGCTGAGCCCTTGGCCCTTGCCAAGTAGGCAACACGAAGCTGCTAGGAACTAGTACTCACTTAGCACTCAGTATAATAGGAAGCAAATCGTCGCATGGTACTTCACCACCAAGTTCCTTGCGAGCAAGGCATGCCCAGGCCAATCGCACAAGAGTGTCAAGTAATCTCGCCAATAAACTTTTACTAGTGAGTCATAAGCGACCAGCTAATCCAACCATGTTCTATTTAACCCCACGATAGATGTCATGCCACATCAATCCATCCCCAGTCAAAAGTCCACTCGATCTCACTGCCTGACATCACTCACCCCAACCAATCTGTTCCCCGCCGCTTGATCGCCAGAGCAAATGCCTGCCTCTTCGTTCGCAGCCGCGGCGGCCTCTGTGCCATGGAGCCTCCTGCTCTACGTTCTCCTAGGCCTAGCGCTCCTGCGGCAGGCCGGCCGGCTGCTGCACCGTATGTGGTGGCGTCCCCGGCGCCTGGAGCGCGCGCTGCGCGCGCAGGGCCTGCGCGGCACGCCGTACCGCCTCCTCGCGGGCGACGTCAGGGAGAACGCCCGGCTGAACCGGGAGGCGTGGTCGAGGCCCCTGCCGCTGCGGTGCCACGACATCGCGCCCCGCGTCGCGCCGTTCCTGTGCCGTCTCGTGCGGGAGCACGGCGGCCCGGCGTGCCTCTGCTGGTTCGGGCCGGTGGCCAAGGTGATCGTGACCGACCCCGGCGTGGCCAGGGACGTGCTGTCCAACAAGTTCGGACACTTCGAGAAGCCCAACTTCCCGGCCCTGACCAGGCTGCTCGCCAACGGCGTCGCGGGGCTGGAGGGCGAGAAGTGGGTCAGGCACCGGAGGATCCTCAACCCCGCGTTCCATCTCGAGAAGCTCAAGGTATGCGTGCAGGGTATTGAACCTCTAACCTCTTCTCTTTCATTCTCATCAAATCAATCGTGTAATCCTCTCTTGGTGCATGTATGGCCCTGCAGAAGATGCTGCCGGCGTTTTCTGCGTGCTGCGATGAGCTGGTCAGCAGATGGGCGGAGTCTGTGGGCTCCGACGGTTGGTGCGAGCTGGATGTCTGGCCGGAGCTCCAGAACCTCACCGGAGACGTGATTTCTCGCACCGCGTTCGGCAGCAGCTTTGTCGAGGGGAGGCGGATCTTCCAGCTGCAGGCAGAGCAAGCTGAACGCCTCATGGCCACCATTCAGAAGATCATCATCCCGTACTACTTGTGAGTCATAGTCTACAATAATAGTACAAATATACTCTGTTGCTGCTGCAATGTACTGAACTGATCGATCAGACCTATGTCAACTGTCTGGGACACGCACAGGTATCTGCCCACCAAAAACAACAGGAGGATGCACGAAATCAACAACGAGGTGAGGTCGATCTTACGAGGATTGATCGAGAAAAGAATGCAAGCTATGAACGAAGGTGAGAGCGGCAGCAGAGACGATCTGCTGGGTCTGCTTCTCGAGTCCAATATGAGGCACACGAACAAGCATGGCCAGTCTAGCCTGGGAATGACCACCGAAGACGTCGTGGAGGAGTGCAAGCTCTTCTACTTCGCAGGGATGGAGACGACCTCCGTGCTGCTCACCTGGGCGATGATCCTGCTCAGCATGCACCCGGAGTGGCAGGACCGTGCAAGGGACGAAGTCCTTGGCCTGTTCGGGAGAAACAAGCCCGAATACGACGGCCTGAGCCGGCTCAAGACCGTGAGTCCTCGCTGAGTCCAGTTTTTTCTTACGAAATGTCAACGACATCGTGCAGCTAACCGTTCTTGCTCCATCGATGCAGGTGACGATGATCCTTCACGAGGTTCTCCGGCTGTACCCTCCGGCGATCGTGATCAGCCGGAAGACGTACAAGGAGATGGAGATCGGCGGCGTCACGTACCCCGCCGGCGTGGTGGTGGACCTGCCCGTGCTGCTCATCCACCACGACGCGGGCGTCTGGGGCAGCGACGTGCACGAGTTCAGGCCGGGCAGGTTCGCCGAGGGGCTCTCCAGGGCGCCGGCCGCCTTCTTCCCCTTCGGCTGGGGGCCGCGCACCTGCATCGGCCAGAACTTCGCGATGCTCGAGGCCAAGATGGCGCTGAGCATGATCCTCCAGCGATTCGAGTTCGAGCTCGCGCCGTCGTACTCTCATGCGCCGCACACCGTGATCACGCTGCACCCGATGCATGGTGCGCAGATTAATCTCAAGGCAATCTGATCGCTGAAGAACATTGGTTACTACTTTAGTTGGGTCCTGTGCCCAGGGGATTGTATCTTAAAAGGCTTTTACCTGCAGATGTTGAAATGTAGAATTTCATGATGTAGTGTATTTGGGTGCAATTGCATTTTAATTTGATGATGTAGTGTATTTAGGTTTTTGTATTTTGTACTATATTGCTTTCTCCCAGGTAAATTTTAATTTGTTCGGTTTCAGTTATTATTGATCTGTTGCATGGACATGTTCACAAGCACCCTTAGCTGCAGGCGTTGTATGGAAAAGTTCCTGATAAGCTTGATAAATCACTATAGTTCTCCTGTAGGTGTATAACGACAACAAAGGTTCCAGCATCCCCGTTATAATGGTGGTGCAATTCTAATATGAAAGAAAGTCTTCTGTAATTTGACTGTATAACAAACATGATATGTTCTAACTTCTATAGTATATGCTGTTTCTGAAAGAAAGTTTTCAGATGCCACAGCTGCAATCCTGCAACCCCGACGCACATGGCCAGCGACAACAGGGTGAACGAATGTATTCTTGTGGCAGTGTCTTCGTTGAGTCTCTGCATCTCCCGCTCGCTGGCAGAAAGGGATGAAAGATGAGGGAGCAACAGACATCAGCAGTGCGAACTCGGGTTGACGAGAAAGTAAGTTGAATTAATAGGCATCGAAAGATCACCTCCGGCGCAGAGAAATCATCTCTTCGTGTATGTGTCGAACAGAATCCTCCAATTTCTTCAACTCTTCAGCGATTGACTGGAACTAACATTTTTCTTGAATTAAGTATTTAACACAAAGAAGCAAGACTTTCATTGTGAACTTGTCAAGAAGTGATCAAACGATTTTTTTTTTGAAGTGAGCAAAACTATTTCCAATTACCGAAGAACTCTGACTGCCGATCTACTGGGGTATGCATTTGTTGCCCCCATTCTACTGTCAAAGTGATAAAGAAGATTGAAATTGGCCAATACAATCAATAACTGGAGTAGATGAGTCTCCATAGTGGAAGTGTGGAACTACCCTGTAGTAGGCCAAACGACAATACATATTTTTTTTCTCCAAAATGACCATGGGCCGTGTTTCACAACTTAACCAAAAAAAATTAACGAATCTAATGAGTATAATTAATCCACGATTTGCTACAGTAATGCTAATCGTGCGGTCAAAGGCCTCATTAGATAGGTCTCGCAAAATAGTCTAATGTTGTGAAGATAGTTTTATAAACTGATTTATTTAATACCCGTAATTATTGGTCAAAGGGGCTTGCAAAATTTTTCGACGCTCAAGTAAACACGACCAATGATACTATGTTACTGTCTATTAACAGTTTCTTTAGTAAAGCATGTGAGGATAGATTACAGCTTTTTTATTAGGAGTAGAAAACAGGTGTTTGACATTTATGACTGCCCTGTTCGTTTGACTGGTGGCTGGTGGTTGACACTGGTTTTTGCTGAGAGAAAAACACTGCTGGCTGGTTGGTGGCTGGTGGCTGGCGCTGGTTTTCGCTGAGAGAAAAACACTGTTGACTCGCTGGAAACAATCCAAACGAACAGGGCGATTATTGTTAATGTGTACATGAGCATAAATTACAGCTAGATTCAACCCTGACATTCATTTCATTCATGTTAATATCCCTGTAAAGCTTGTTATGCAGTAAACTTACAAGCTGATTAAACTAAAGTTTCCTCTAAAGCGAATTTTAGAAACAAAGAATGATCCTCAATTCCTTAGGCTCGTTAAAGCAAACAGGCAAATAACAGCTGATTTGGAACTTCTATGCGAAGCATCAGGCTGAGGGATGATGGGGACTGGCGAACATACAGCAATGCTGCCTTCCCCGACGGCGGGCGGCGTACCACCGGCGCGTGCGCGGACACCGGTGGTGTCCCACTGCACGTCGACCGAGACAACGGCGCCGCGCTCGTAGCGGGGCGTCCAGAAGCAGGCGGTGTGCTCACCGTCCTCCGCCGCCTGGAACCTGAACTCCCCGCGCTCCGCGGCCTCCGCCAGGTGGAGCTCCTCGCCGCGCGGCCCCGTCACGCGCGCCGAGATCCTCGCGTCGGCCGCCGACGTGGACTCCTCTGCCACGCGGTACGAGGCGTGGCAGAGCGCGCCGCTGCGGAGCTCCTCGGTCAGGCACTTGGAGCTGCCCGACGGCACGTCGAAGACCAGCGCCTCGACGGCGGAGCAGGCTTGGAGGATGACGGCGAGGAGGGTTAGCGGCGTGATCATTTCGCGCTAGATCTAGGCATCTCGCTGCTGCTCATGGGATGGGAGGGAGGGAGGGAGGGAGGGAGGCCGTGTACGGATGGTAGCTCGTCGTTCGGACGGACGGGCGCTTGACCTCACCAAGTTCCTGGGTCGATGGGAACGAGGAACGCGATAAGCTGATTTTCAGAAACATGGAACGAGAGGGGTATACCGTCATGTTTCCATTGGTTAAGGATCGTGTTCCCAAAACATTCGGGTCGACGTTCCTGAACTAAACAAGGGACGCGAACCTATGTAATCAAAAAGGCACTGTAGTTTAATTCCCTGACCGTTCGTTTCATCTGCTTGTTATTAATCCACGATTGGGCCGCCGCTGTACTTTTTGACTCCCTCAGTCGCAGCTCCACCTGCCTTCCTGCACCTGGGCCTTGGCGGCTTGGGCCCTTCCTGGTGGTGAAGACCGGCAAGCACCGAGGCGCCAAGGCCGCGCCGCCGTGGAGCGCGGAGCCGCGCACGTACGGCGCACCTGTGGGAGGCACGGGCTGCTGGAGGAGGTCCAGGCGCGCAGCCGCAAAGGCCGTTGGCGGCGGAGCCGCGCAGCCATGCGGGGCGGTGCCGCGGTGGCCGCAGCGTGGTGGGCGGACGGCGAAGAGAAGCTCCTCCTGGCACGCGTTCCATCTTCATTCCAGACGACGATCCAAGCGCCGTTCCGCCCGTGAACAGCGCTTCGACCCGCGTGTTCCCGTTCCTCGAATGGGGACGAAGTTCCGGGAACACGGAACGCTGCATCGTTCCGCGTTCCGTGTGACTAAGCGCTTGACGCCGAGAGCATGTGCATACAGCCGTAGGGGAAAAACTAAAAAGAAAGAGTCAATTCCTCAATGCCATAAAAATTAGACCCACTTATCTCAGTGCCATTAATTTTCAAAAACTTCTCTCAGTGTCATAAAAATTCTAACTTTTTCCCTCAGTGCTATTCCGTGCCTGTTTCCGTGGATGCGCTGTTAACTGAGGTGAAAAAAAAGTTTTGCCCTAGCCCCACACGTCAAGTCTTCCTCTACCGCTTGCCGCCGTCTATCTTCCTTGTTCCACTGAGGCAAGCCCCAACTGCTCCCCGTGCGGCGCCAATGGCCATTCCCGGCCCTTTCATGCCGCCTGCCACTGTCCGCACATCGTCGTCTCGCCACGCCGTGCCTCAGTGCCCTCACCGCGCCGTCCACCGCTGCCGACACGAGCGCGCCGCCGCCCGCCGCGCACCCCTCACGAGCACGCCTCCGCGCGCCAGCCGCCCGACCACCACCCCGCGTCCCCGCCGCGCCCCGCACCATGGCGAGCCCCCGCTCTCTCCCCACGCCGAGCGCCGCTTCGCGGCCTTCGCCTGCTTGTGCAGCCCGCAGCGAGGCTAGGGCCGCAGCCTACGCGAAGGCCAGAGCTGGACCTGCCTGTGCGCGCGCCACCATCACTGCGTCGGCGCCCGCACCCGCTTGTGGCCGTCGACGCCACCGACGATGCTGAGGCCGTCTTGCCGCATTGGGTCGGGGCCGCAAGCGACCGGCGCTCGCTCGCGGCGTGGCTAGGGCCGTCGCCCACATCGAGGCCGGGGCTGGGCCAACCCGTGCGCACGCCACCGTCGCAGCG
>OAMR01000597.1:423823-467247 GCA_900205405.1 Echinochloa crus-galli | reverse complement strand
CGCCCGCGCCGAGGCCGGCGCCGGCGCTCGCCCGTGGCCGCCGCCGCCCGCGCTGAAGCTGCTGCTCGCTCGCGCCAAGGCCGGGGCTGGCGCTGCGGCTCATCCTGTGGAGGGGACTGAGATAGAGAAAGGGGGAAGAAAGGGAGAAGGAGAGTGGAGCTGGGCATGACAGGTGGGGTCAGGGGCAAAAACGTCTTTTTTGACCTCAATTAACAGCCCATTAACGGAAACATGAACGGAATGGCACTAGGGGAAAGTTAAAATGTTTATGGCGCTGAGGGAACTTTATGAAAATTTATGGCATTGAGGAAAAGGGGTCTAATTTTTATGGCATTGAGGGAATTGACTCAAAAAGAAAAGGGAAAACATAAGAAAAGAATTTTTTAGGCTAATATAACCTGTACTAGCCTGATTTTAAGTCGCATTTACGTATCGTAATTCAAAATTAAATTAGAATCCTAAAAAGTGCTTGAGTAATTACTCTTCCACCTACTAATGTCTACCTTGTCGGAGGCTTCTTTTCCCCGTCTCCTCTCTCTCTCCTCTCGCTGTCCCCATCCTTGTCGCTTCCACAGGTCTGCTTGGGCCCCTCCCTCTCTCCCTGACGGCGTTCTCGTCGGCGGCGAGCAGAGGTAGGGTCCCCCGCCTCCTGTAATTCTAGTTTTTTTCCTTCCTAGCTCAGTTTGTAGTAGTTGTTTTTATGGCTTACTCCCTCTGTAGATCTTGCTGCCATGGTTGCACCGCCGTCGTCGCCGCCGCCGGCCTATTCGGCCTGCTCGCCGTCGTCGTCCTTGTCATCCAGGTATGCCTAAATAAATATCCTTTCCCCTTCCGTCCAGCGGATCTTGTCCCATTTCTTCTCGCCTTGCCCCGCTCGCCGTGCCCCCACGATCCGGCCGCTTCGCCTTCAACCACCACCTCCGCCCTCGCTATCATCTGCTTCCAAGCAGCATAGCTTCATTCGGCATCGAGTTTGCTCAACATCCTCCGCCATCGCCTCGGCAGCGAGCCTCCCACCTGCTCTGTGGACAAAGACCATCTACCCGATGGCGGCTGCTTCTACTTTATCCATGGTTCGTCGGCGCATCTCCTCGACGTCGTCCACGACCTCTTCAAGCCTTCGCTCGGCGAGGCCCTTCCGCACCTCCGGCTCCACGCGTCTGCGACGCCTCTGTAGCCGTTCGCCGGCGACCTGCTCTCCGCTGGCGGTTTTGGAATTGTGTCCCTTAGGGACCTCGATGTAATAGGATCTTTTGTTAAGGGCCTTCTTGTAAGAATGCTGCTTTGAAAGGACCTTGATGTCACATAGAGGGGGGGTGAATAGGTGAATCTGTAAATTAACACAACTTTTTCCACTGTTAGTACCGAAACCGGTCAGACCGGTTTCTAAAACCGGTGCAAACCGGTCAGACCGGTTTTGCACAGGAAGTCAAGTTCTATAGAAAAGCGGTCAGACCGGTTTGCCAAACCGGTCAGACCGGTTTGGGCAGAAACACACAATTATGCAATTATCCCCTCTATGAGTTCTAGCACAAACCAAACTTGAGGTGTGGCTCTTGTAGATGATATCTAGCAAGGTCACTCAGTCCCTGCACACAAGTAGAGCACAACCAAGTAGATCGAGGTGGAAGCAAATATAAATGCTAGAACTGAACTTGTGAGGCAAACCAAAAGGGAGAGACAATGATTTGTTTCCCGAAGTTCGGATTCACCAATGCCACTAAGGCCGTCACAAAGACACGGTGAACCCTACTCTCCGTTCCACTAACTCAAGTTACCCTTTTCCACTCCAAGCCACTTTCCTCGGTTCCACTAACTTGTGACCCTTTTCCACGAAGGAGGTAAGGCCAGCCTATACAAACGATCCGCGGCTTACCACAAACACGGTAGCTCACCGACGACGCCTAGCCGTCTAGGAGGCTTCACCTCCAAGAGTAACAAATGCTTCAATGATTGCTAGACTTCACCGGAAGTGTTCAAGCTATGGATTTTCTCTTTACTGTTGCAATTAGCTCTCTCAAGCTTTCTCTAGCTCACAAACAATACATCCCTCAACCCAAATCCAAAGATATGAACAAATCAATCAACTCTCACAAAGAGAGGTTTGGGGAGAGCTTGCTAGTGCTTGGAAAGGCTATAGGCATGCAAGAAAGGCAAGGGAACCAGCAGCCCTCAAAGGAGAGGGCCAAGGGGTATAAATACTCCAACATCCAAAACTAGCCGTTATAGCCGAGGAAACCGGTTTTCCAAACCGGTCAGACCGGTTTGGAAAAGAAACTAGCCGTTGCACCAGACCGGTTTGGGGCTAGTCAGCACACTTAGTCCAAAGGACTTCTCTCACAAGGCAAACTCTCATGGGTTGATCTATGAGCACTTTTTGGTGTTGTTTAAACAACTAATTGTTACATCCCTCTTGATAGTACGGCATTCCTAAAACTCAAGAAAATAAATAGCAAATAAACCTTCCACTTGAGCTTCAATGTCTTGATTGTTGCCATACTTGATCATTCTCAACTTGAGGGCCTCAACATTCTTTTCTTGCTTGAGCAAATCCAACTTAAGCTAATGGCTTAGAATTTTCAAAAGTATGACAATTCTTAAGCCATTACAAGATATGACCTAAATAGGATTAGATGCATTGCATAGCTTCACTAGGCAAGGCTTGATTAGTGCATAGGGATCAAACTACGAAGCTAGTCTTGACCCTAGCAAAGTCCCTCGGCTACAAGACCAACTTTCCCTGCTCTTTGCTTGGTACCTGGACACCGTCATCTAGCTCAATCCCTTTCACCATATCTAGCCACATTGAGTTCCACTTTATATTGCATCATCATGAAATCCACATTGAAATCCACTGCTTTGATTAATCTTGATATAAATCCGATATCATCTTCTATGTTGTCTTTGGTAAATAACTTGTCCATAAGCTTCCATGCACTTGAGACCATATGTTTACCATAGTAATCATGTCTCAATTTGATTCTAACCATAGCCATGGATCAAGCCCAAAGAAATCTCAATTTCTAATTTAATTTATCCCAAAAACCTTTGACAAGTATCTTCTAGGTGAGACCAACCAATATGCATAAGCTCTTGTCTCTTTTGCCACTTTTACTCACTTGCCATTATTCATCGTTTGATATCATGGGACCACCATCACTTGTTTGCTTTTATGTCATTTGTACCAACAATGAGCTCTCTTTTCTTCAATAAATATGTTTCATGAATATCCATAAGAATAAAACCCTGCTCATATGCTTAGGCAAACAAGTTAAATTACAAATTATGTTGTCATTCAAAATCACCAAAATATATAAGTGACTAGATGCACTTTCATGTTTTAATATAATATAAGTGGTATTTGTCAAAAAAAATATCTACCCTGTCCAGACAGAAAAAAACTAAATTCCGAACCAACTGCCTAGTAGTACAACCCTTCCCATCACAGTTATTGTGATAGACTTTATTTGTTTGCCACTAAATAGATTATACAAGGCCGTGTTTTTTTGGGCTGACGAAATATTACCAGCTCCTTTGACCAATAATTAAGGATATCAAATAAAGTCAGTTTACAAAACTATCTTCACAACATTATACCATTATGCGAGACCTATCTAATGAGGTATTTGACCACACGATTAGAGGATGGTTACTGTAGCATTATTGTTGCAAAACATGAATTAATTAGGCTCATTAGATTGGTCGCGTAAAGGTACACTCATTTCTAAAAGGGTTTTGCAAATAGACTTTATTTAGTACTTTCCCTTTAGCAATTTTTTGCCAATCGAGAAAGAAACACGGCCCAAGTCAGATTATTATTTACAGATAATATATGGTAAAAAATACCCTACAACCACTATGTGACCACAGACCACAGCTCCAACAATTTATTTCAGATTATCCGTGACATCATAATAGTGTTTTACCCTTTTGCTTTTGCTCTTAGGCTATAATCCAGCTTATATAATTCAGAAAGGAAACAAAGCGACCTTAATTTTTATTAATAAAAAAACTAACAAACATGCCCGTGCGTTGCTACTGATAACTCGTAAATCTAAGATCAAACCATTTAAGTGTGTCTAAAATTATTCTCAAGCAAAGGAAACAACGCACTTAAAATTATTCAGTCTAAAATGGTATAATTTTCACTAAGGACTTGAGCTAGCATAGGCTTCTGATTATCGTCACATAATTGATTGATAGGTGCCTAACAAATAAAAAGAATATCTTTCCCCCAAATCACAAAGAGCTCGCACACAGACCTAGACACAGAACAAGTCCTTTTTACTATTGAGCGCTGAAAGCTTAATACGACATGCACACATCCAAGAACACTGAAATTGCCAGCAGCTTCATCAAAAACTCAATAAGCCGTTGCGAACTGACGTAACCAACATGGGCTCGCATGCCCTCTCCTGGCTATTCCTGTGTTATCCACTGAAAACAAATCGTCGAGAGCATCGCCAGCAAGACGGAAGGCCGGCCGCGAGGAGAGCAATGGGAGCGAGACGGAGAATATCAACAGGCTGCTGGGCGAGGCCGTGCTGCCGCACCTTGAGTTCCTGTCGGGGGCCGGAGGGTCAAACTGGCTCATGTAGCGCAAAGCCGAACAGGTTGCAATTCATTGAGTGGACAGATTGGCTTGTGCAGCCGAATCCTCAGAAATTTATATATGCAGGCCGGCTGTTTCGTTCGAGTCCTGTTCCATCACGCTAGTGAAAGCGTGTCCGATCAACGCACGGAGATTTGGCGCCCTCGGAGGGGGAACAAGATGACGGAAGACCAAAACCTTTAATTTTGTACCCACGGACGAAAACTAAACATCACAAAGAATTATGAAAGAGATTAGGGAGGTTTTTGCAAAATTACAACAGAGACAGAGAGGTTTTACAAAATTACGACGTACCGCAGAAACAATCCTTGCTTTATAATTAAAAAAGTAAGATTAATGCGGTACGAATACGATATCAAACAAATGGTAATCAAAACGGGAATAAGACTAATCTCATCAATAGTATAATATTATCTCAATTCTGAGTTACTATTCGTTGTTAATTTACATATGACCGTTCATCTTATTTTAAAAAAATATGTAACTTACTTTATTAGTTAAGATACTATAAGCATAGCTTATTATTTCGTATACTCTATTTTTATTTACATGTTACATTAGCTTTGTCTTGAAGTCAAATATCCAACTTTAACTAAATTTATTTCATTGAGTCCATCCTAAAATATATTTTGATAATAAACATGTTCAATATTGTAGATGGTATTATATTTTATATGAACTCGGTCAAAGTTGGACAAATTTGACTCGGGATAAATTTAATGCAACATGTAAATAAAAATGAAGGGAGTATTTGGACTAAATTTTTAAAAAGACGAATGATCAAACATAGGTATAAAGTTAATAATAAATAGTAATTTGTAACGGAGAGCAACGCGTGCAACATGGTGACGTAAAGTCAATGGTAAATAGTAATTTGAAACGAAGAGAGAAGCACCCTCTCCTCTCTCATTTAAGGCTGTTCGGCTTATCGAAGCTGATTTCAGCTGCATGATTCAGCCCAACAGTTCGACTAGTTGTTGGCTATCGGCTGGTTGTTGGTTGAACAGTCAACATCAGCATCAGCCTAAGCCACAAGCTGATCAGCCGAACAAAACTCTTTGTCTTTACTAGGGGGCTTAAGCCCCTTCTCTCTTTTAGAAGATGTATTATTCAAATCTATTGATCTCATTACGAACTCCTGAGATTAGTGATGCTACTATAGGATCTAGAGGGATTGCGATGGTAAGAGGCCAGCTAGGTTGTGCTGACAAATATAATGGATCACAACAGAAGTGGCGAACGGTTATGAATGATGATTTGGATCAAGTGGACCGGAGTTCAAGGAGGAGGAGGACGCACAAGTGTCTCACCGACTACTATTAGAAATATATAAAAAATTACAGCAACGAAAGATAGAGTCAGCTATCAATGAGGAGGTATTTGAGCTTATTGGCATTAGAGGCGAGATTGGCTTTAAGTGGAGATATTTGGGCTTATTGAAAATAGTGGCAGGATTGGTTTGAGTAGATGAGGATGTGTTAAGTAGGATCTAGAAAAGAAAAATATCATGACATTTTGAATTTAATGAGATAATATTTTTAACATAATTTTTCATACACTAGATAAATAGAAACTCCTAAAACGTTAAGGGACCTACATCCAACTATAGTTCACTATATCGTGCTGTTTTCTTGATTTTGGGGTAAAAGCACCGGCATATCCAGCATTGTGCCAACTGCCAAAAGGCTCATCAACCTACTGTAGTTCCGTTCATCATGGTTTCCGTTAGTCCCGCAAAATGCTGATGATTATAGAAGGACCCACGCCACGAACGTTGCGGTTACGCACCCTAACACCGACCGGAATCCCAACCAACCCATCCCAGTTTACGCCATCACACGGTAACGACCGCTCCTCCTGCGCTCGTCCACCTCCTCCACGACTTGCCCCCCTCGCGGCGAGCCCGGCAGAGACAAAGCGTCGCGCCAGCTGGGCAGGCAGCCAAGCCAAAGTTCCCCTCCCCCATGGCCAAGCAGAAGGCCTCGCCGCGGGCCGCGGTCCGCCGCCGCCTCGGCGGCGCGGGAGCATCCGCCGCCGGGTGGGCGCTGCGCGTCGCGACCAGCATCGTGGCCTGGACGCTGCTCCTCCACCTCTTCACCTTCCTCGGCATCCCCCGCCCGACGCTGCCCATCGCGCGCCCGTCCTGCCTGGGCGGCCGCAGCAACTCCACCGCCGCCGACGCCGTGGTTGCGGCGGACGAGGCCGCGCACCTGACGCCCCCGGCTCTGCCTCCCAGGAGTGAGTGCTCGTCCTCTTCTTCTTCATCCGGGGATTCTCGGGGTTGGGCTTCGTGGGATCTGAGCCCGTTTCCTGCTCTGCTCTTCGGCTGGGTGAGGCACCTCTTGCTACCCCGTGGCGGGGGAGACCGAATGTGGGTAGTTCTCGAGCATTTGCCAGTTGGATCGAATTATTCCCCGGTAGCCATTCGAAGAGTCGACTCAAATTGACTCGCGCATTTGCGGTAATTGGGTGATTCGGAAATTGCCGGATTACTGAGTTGGAGATTAATTGCTCCCTCTTGGTTATTGGTCATTGGGATTCTTTATTTGCCTTGTTTGTGATTCCACACTAGAGGATATGTCAAATACATACTTAGCTGGGGGTGCGGTGGTGTGCTATTGGACAGCGTTGGATGTTTCGTCTTTTGTATTTTCACCGATACCATGCTTTTGGGTGGAGTTGGTTCACATCAACCGAATGGTTACGCCATCTCATTGGGTTTTTTCTTTCATAGAATGGACAATGTCCCTAAGCTGGAAGTAGAATGGGAAATGGCAGGCTAAATTATTTGTGAATATTTGTAGTAGTAGGCCTTGAGACAATTTGATCTTCTGCAATGAGTTTTTGTCATTTTAACATAAAGACAGACTACTTAAACTGGGAGTTGGTTCCCACTCTGAAGATTCTAATCACCATCTAGGTCTAGGTGTTAGGTGATGAAAACTTGAAACATATCAGCTTCTAGTTTTGATTATACCCTTAGATCAAGGTATAGTTGCAGTAAATTTGAGTGCTCAAGAATACAGTTTCCTCATGTTTATTAGAGTTTATTGCATAACATGTTCTTGACAGTAGTCTGTCATCTTATTCCGGCAATATTAATATAACATTCCCTTTTGCATGTAGGACTTTACAAAAGTAATGGCTACCTTCTTGTATCATGCAATGGTGGTCTGAATCAAATGCGAGCAGCGGTTAGTAATACTCTATGAGTCTATCTTGACACCTCCTCTATTTACTCATCAGGAGCTTCGAGGACAAATGGCCTCAAACTGTGCTTTTTTATGCTCCACAAAATCTTGTTTTGTGCAGATATGCGACATGGTGACTGTTGCACGCTTCTTGAATCTGACTATGGTGATACCTGAACTTGATAAGCAATCCTTCTGGGCTGATCCCAGGTGTGCAGTTTTGTTCTATGCTTTCTTGGTTGATTACAGAATCAGGCGAGAATACCAGTGCAAACTTTTCTATACTTTTCAGTGATTTTGGGGATATTTTTGATGTAAATCATTTCATCAATTCATTGAGAAATGAAGTGAAGATTGTCAAAGAACTCCCAAAGAAACTCAGTGAAAAGGTTCCTCTATCAATGCAACCAATCAGCTGGTCTAGTGAGAAATACTATTTGAGGCAGGTTAGATAGTAATCCTTCTCAAACATATAGACTTACTTTTTCTCTCTTTTGTCACTCGTTTCTCAAATTCAGAGTGGTCTTGTTTTCAGATATTGCCTCTAGTACGAAAACACAAGGTGCTACGTTTTAGCAAGACAGATTCTCGCCTTGCAAACAATGGCCTTCCTCTGAAGCTCCAAAAACTTCGCTGCTATGTTAACTACAACGCATTGAGATTTACACCATCCATTGAGGCTCTAGGCAACAAGATGGTCTCAATTCTTAGGAGAACTGGATCTTTTATTGTGCTTCATCTGAGATATGAGATGGATATGCTTGCTTTCTCAGGCTGTACACATGGATGTTCTGATGAAGAAACAGAAGAGTTGACAAGAATGAGGTATGCTTCATAATTAACTTTACTTCCTCCTCCCAGCCTTTATCTTCAATACCCATTGTTGTCTGCTGTTTGGACCTCAGGTATGCATATCCCTGGTGGAAAGAAAAGGAAATAGACTCTGAGAAGAAAAGGCTTGAGGGATTGTGCCCCCTTACTCCTGGAGAAACAACATTAGTACTTAAAGCTCTTGGTTTCCCCAGAGATACTCGAATATATATTGCCTCAGGTGAAATATATGGTGGTGAAACAAGATTAGCTGTATTGAAGACAGAATTTCCTAACATCGTAAGCTCATCTTAACTCCACATCCACAAACTTTTGTGATGCTAGAATGATGCTTATTTGCTATGTAAAATGTAGGTGAGGAAGGAGATGCTTTTATCTGATGATGAGTTACGACCCTTTCAGAAGCACTCGACTCAAATGGCAGCACTGGACTATCTTGTTTCTGTTGCTAGTGATGTTTTTATCCCCAGTAATGATGGAAACATGGCTAAAGTAGTGGAAGGACACCGTAGGTATGCACAATGTTCCTCCACCGTTTTACCGAGTTGATCTATCATTGCAACTTGGTCAATTAGTAGGAAGTATATAATGTTTAATTTTTGTGTATGTTTTCTACTATTTGTGCTCTTGTGAGAGTTGTGGTTGTGAGTGTTTTTTTTTCCATAAAGAAAGCACTGAAGAATCATGGCAATAAAACCAGGAAAATAAATGCCTCTTGATTAGCTGACACTTGTTGATGGGAATGCAGGTTTACAGGCTTCCACAGAACCATACAATTGGACAGGAAGAAGCTAGTTGAGCTTATAGATCTTTTTGAAGATCAGGAGCTATCTTGGGAAGAATTCTCTGTTGCTGTCAAGGAGCTCCACATGGGCCGAATGAGCCAGCCCACCAGAAGGAGAGTTATCCCTGGACAACCAAAGGAAGAGGATTACTTCTATGCTAATCCTCATGAATGCCTTGGGGCTGCAAGAAAGCGAAGGGAAACGTTAAAACATATTGAGATTTGAATGATACACGTTTAGCATGGTATCGATAGAATGTCAAAGTGATAAGTGGCAATGATGTGGGTTTAGGCGCCATTTCAAATAACCAGAGTACAGCTGGTTGCAGCAATGGCTAAACAACCCTCAGCTTCCTCATTTAGCTGATCTCTGCTCGCAATTTTTACCGAGCCTTGCCCTCATGAGGTGGTGCAATTGTGTGAATAAGCTGTAATCCTACTCTTTTCTGGAGAAGGTCATCACCATGCCACGAAACTGAAGATCGTTTCGTCTTGTCAATGGTCGACATGGAGGCTCAAGAGAAGCGTTTGGCATCCGGAAGCTTGATGGCCATCATTAATTCTTGGATTCAGATTTTGCTGATTCTGTATTCATTGTCCCTTGCTACTGAGGTTTATTGATGGTATAGACTGACTGAACTGGAAATGTCTGGTACTAATCTTTAGATGTCATGACTCATGTTATAGCAGCACATGTTTTGTTGTGATCAATTACAGGTGGTAGCTATACGTTGTATACTTGCTTGTATTGGCAGTTGAATTTGTTGTTAATGTGTAAAAGCAACTTCTAGAATGGAAATGCAATGTAAATGCAGTACAGATCCACTGTGGCGTGCATTGAATTTAGATAAATTCGACAAATTTGGGTACTTGATTTACTTGCTAAGTACTACTACCTCCATTCCAAATTACTATTCGTTGTTGACTTTTTCTCATAACGTTTGACCATTCATCTTATTCAAAAAATTTTGCAAGTATCATTTCTTTTATTTGTGGCTTACTTTATCATCACATATACTTTAAGTATGACTTATTTTTTCACATATTTGAATAAAATTTTTAAACAAAATGAATGGTCAACGACAAATTCTAATTTAGAACGGAGTACTTTTCTGTTCAGAAGAATCACCTTGTGGGCCAGACTGACAAATGATACCAAGATTCTACCATTGTCATGACTCATTAGCCTCATGTAGCCATGTCCATTGGACTAATGCTCGTTGCTAGGTATGGTCTAATGTTGCAGCCAAGGATTATGTAACTAATTAATAAAACCTATAAATCTAGGCTAGCACGATCAGCAACTTGCTGGCTTCGTTATTCATTATCATTAGACTAAGATTTACATAGAATTGATTAGAGAACTATTGCTGATTACCAGGAAGTGTGATTGGCTTCCCTCTCTATCCCCTATACATGTATTGGGACTGTAGATACATGTAAATAATCTAATTTTCCTTTTCAGTCCCTCACTACACAGTGGTGACGCAACATGCGGCACCTTGAAAAGCTTGTCTTCCCCCAGGGCATGACAATATGCAAATACAATAATCCAAATAACAAATTCAATATTATATGGGGCAAAAACAAATTGTTAAGAAGCATGCTAATTTCCATGAGAAAAAAAAAGATAACAGAATCACCATGCAGAACGTATCACGCTAGAAAACCAGCACAATACAACGGGGGTAAAAATGTCCACTCGTTGCAGTACAGTGAGCAAACTGCAACAAACAACACGGTGACGAACACCTAACACTAAGGACTGCATATTTTACACTCCAAAATCGGGACTACTCATGTTATAGCAGCACATGTTTTGTTGTGATCAATTACAGGTGGTAGCTATACGTTGTATACTTGCTTGTATTGGCAGTTGAATTTGTTGTTAATGTGTAAAAGCAACTTCTAGAATGGAAATGCAATGTAAATGCAGTACAGATCCACTGTGGCGTGCATTGAATTTAGATAAATTCGACAAATTTGGGTACTTGATTTACTTGCTAAGTACTACTACCTCCATTCCAAATTACTATTCGTTGTTGACTTTTTCTCATAACGTTTGACCATTCATCTTATTCAAAAAATTTTGCAAGTATCATTTCTTTTATTTGTGGCTTACTTTATCATCACATATACTTTAAGTATGACTTATTTTTTCACATATTTGAATAAAATTTTTAAACAAAATGAATGGTCAACGACAAATTCTAATTTAGAACGGAGTACTTTTCTGTTCAGAAGAATCACCTTGTGGGCCAGACTGACAAATGATACCAAGATTCTACCATTGTCATGACTCATTAGCCTCATGTAGCCATGTCCATTGGACTAATGCTCGTTGCTAGGTATGGTCTAATGTTGCAGCCAAGGATTATGTAACTAATTAATAAAACCTATAAATCTAGGCTAGCACGATCAGCAACTTGCTGGCTTCGTTATTCATTATCATTAGACTAAGATTTACATAGAATTGATTAGAGAACTATTGCTGATTACCAGGAAGTGTGATTGGCTTCCCTCTCTATCCCCTATACATGTATTGGGACTGTAGATACATGTAAATAATCTAATTTTCCTTTTCAGTCCCTCACTACACAGTGGTGACGCAACATGCGGCACCTTGAAAAGCTTGTCTTCCCCCAGGGCATGACAATATGCAAATACAATAATCCAAATAACAAATTCAATATTATATGGGGCAAAAACAAATTGTTAAGAAGCATGCTAATTTCCATGAGAAAAAAAAAGATAACAGAATCACCATGCAGAACGTATCACGCTAGAAAACCAGCACAATACAACGGGGGTAAAAATGTCCACTCGTTGCAGTACAGTGAGCAAACTGCAACAAACAACACGGTGACGAACACCTAACACTAAGGACTGCATATTTTACACTCCAAAATCGGGACTAGATACTGCAAAACAGTACAGAAGTGCAAAGACTAGTTAGTTTCCAGTTCTCAGAACTATACAACCAAAGCTAATGGAAATATGGACATTTGGTGGGGACCTCGACTGAAAGAATGAACAACCATTCACATGCTACCTAATTTCCATATTGCTACACTACTATCATAGCTCCGAGAGTATAGCAGGGATATAGTGAGACAGCTCAGCGGTGAGTGACTGGAACCCATTGACAAGTTGGGTGTGGAATTCCTGGTCTTCTTCGCCTATCAATCTGAAATGCACACGGATGGCGCGCTTGCAGACAGCCATGAATTCAAGCAATGCAGCGATGAGCTGCTGCAGTTCTTGTGATCGGAGCCTGGTTGCAGGCTCACCAGATAAGAATGCAGTGCACACACTCAATACTCCACTATTGACCTGCACCACAACGTCAAAGAATTAGTGAAACATAAAATAACGAAGAGATAGAGCAAACAGTAGAAAGTTATAAATCTCTGAAAAACTCTACAAAAGAGACCCAGCCTTACCTGAACAGCCACACTTCCTTGGAGTATCCTCTGCAGGCTTTGAAGCCTTGGTAGCTGATCGCCTTCAGAACTCCGTGGTTCTTCTAGTTCATTTCTCAATGCAGCTGTTCTTGTTTCGATCATTCCAATTGCATTCTCAACAGGAGAGAACTCCAGAGATTCAGATTTAGTAACTAGCAGGCGGTTCACCAAAGCAGGAAATGAACCCTCTGTCTGAAGCACTGTCCGTCTCTTCCACTGGTCTTCTAGGCCACCTTGTGTTTTTCCATTCTTTGTGAATGGTGTGTCGAAAAGAAAGCGGTCAAACACACGTGCACGTACAGTACCAGTAGATAAAGAAAAAATCCTTTCCCTCCTGCTACCCAAATCCTCATCCTCCATCACAGGATCAACAGCGGTGATCTGTAAATAGCAGACACCAGGTTGCAACTCATCAGCATTGACTTGTCTCGAGTCTGGAATGATGTGTAAGGTGTGATTGCCATCCATTTTAGCCTCATATATATGACTAAGCTTCTCCATGATGTCACCAAGACGCACATCCCGTGGTTCTCTAAACACATATTCCTTTTTATTGAGCTTGCCAAAACGCTCACCATAGAAACCAACTCGGTAGTATGTGGCATCAATAAATGGTATAGGACTAGCCTCCTGTTCAAGAATTGACTCGTAGATATTTGTGAGTGATGTATGGCATTTGGCAAGCTGTCCATAAGACCTTCTGCTTTTATACACAGGAATGATGAGTTCCTGGATGCTTGCACAAAAATGGTAGAGTTCAGCTTGTGCAAAGAGTTTATTGGCAAGTTGAAGATACTTGACAGCTGAATCCACTGTAAGTTTGGATGCACCATATCCCTCAACTTCAGCTGCAGATGCTTCCGCGCTCACATCAGTGCTCACGATAGGGCAAATCTTACGCAGTGAACCAACATGCTCCTTGCTCCACACAGCATCATTCCTTCCAACAAGTGCCTGTAAAAAAGCTTCATAGGTTACAAAACTTCATACAGTACATTTCAAGATTACTGAAATAGAAAGTACTGGAGAAAAGATCACAACCTGCATGATCACACCAGCTACAGCAACTGCACATTGTGCTGCTTCAGCCCATGATTGCATCTCCTGGTGTGCATCACACAGATGCAGCAACCACATAATGTGAAGATCTGGAACAGGTGCATAGGCCATAGCTAGCTTATAGAAGCCCTCCACGGCAGCATACCTGTCCACAGTCACTACGGAACCCTACAAGAAACATTTGGATTTACAGGTTGTATAAGTAGTCAGAGGACTCAAATAGAGAAACGTGGCAGCCTGGCAACCGGCATATTGGCATCAGTGGTGTGATGATGTCTTAAAGGAGAATCAAATTTCCTTTTTCAGATTGTCAATTGCCATTTTCCCACAGACAAATTATGGATAGCACAGTAGGATTCATTGGTGAACTTTGCTTACCAAGAGGGCATGTTCCAGACCAGCATCGAGTGCCTGGACTAGACATTTAGACAGATGCTTCACCTCCACCCAAGACCACCTATTATCAGAGGAACCTTCAGGAGCCGCCTCCAATGCAGTAACAGGGAGGCCGCAATCTTTTAACAGATCCTTGCTTCTCACATCAGCCATTTCTTCCAGTGATTTCCTAAGGCGACGAGCTTCACCACTTTCTTCAAGTGAGCCATCGGATTTCATCTGAGTCACTTGCACATCGGACATCAATTCTGACAGAGTAATTGTCAACATGACCCGCAGCCTTGTAGTGTTCTTGAAATAGTTGAATGAGTTCTAGAACCAAAAGAATATATCAGGATCTCTCAGTTGAAGAACATATGAAGCTACAATTAAGCTAAGCAGCTTACCCTAACAAGAATCTGCAACCCAACAACAGCCCTTTTTCTAATCGAATCATTCCGGAAAACAGCAAGCCGCAGAAGATGAAAAGCAATTTGCTTCAAGAAGCGGTCATTCTCCCTTGCCATGAGTGTTGCACCGTGGAGATTAAATATATTATAGACAACAGGAAGGAAAGCTTTCCAAAAAGCCAAGGGCTGGCTCCTAGATAAAAGACCCATTAAGACTGATGTTATACAATCTAGCTTAGCATAATCAGTAGTGATGCTACGGGTTCCTGCAGCAACTGAAAACTTCTCAGTTATTCCCAATACTTCCAGGCTCACGGCAGTACTGAGATTTTCTTCCCAAAGTTCCTGCAGGAATTTCCCCATGTTAAAGAAAGAGACATAACCCACAAGACCACAGATTATTGTATATGTAAAACATACCAATTTTTGTCGTAGTACTGGATGTAGAGACTCTCTCAATGCCCTGGCTGTTGACCCAATTCTTGAAGATTGCGCCTGAGCAAGTGCTTCCCTCAATGAATAAGGTTGATTAGGGGAACTTAGCTGAGGGCTAACCCTGTTCCACATGTATCCATTTTCTGGTGTTCCCTGCGGCTACATTAAACAACAGTGATAATTATTAAAACAAATAACTAATATCACATTCTGTAATTAAGGAGATACTTTCTTCACATCAATTTAGGAAGTATATGCTCATGAAAAGTTGCTAAAAATTTTGTCTTTCTTCACGCAGGCTCAATTCCACTGTTGCAGTTTCTGGAATTGAAAATTCTCATTATATTTTAGTTTTATTCTCAAATCTCAATAGACATGGTATTAGTAACTGCTATTTTGCGAGCCTCAAAGTAAACACCATCAGGTCCCTTGGAAATGTTCCATCAAAATCTAACCAAGCAGCATAATCAGTCCAAGGCCTCTTCCGCCATAAACCATAATTGAATATACGGACTCAGAGTGATTTAAGATGATTTAAGTGAGTGTTGCATTATAATTGAATATACGGAATGCTATCATTTCAGGAAACTTTTTATCAGGTTCTGCCCTCAATTTTTTTTGTCATCAATCCGATGATCCTGGTTTCAAAAAATTCTCTGAAACATGCAATTCCTGAACTCATCTTCCAAGCCTTGTTGCTCGTGCACCTCACTGCCATTCAGTGCCATAATATCAGACCAGAAGCTACATTACAGTATCCGAGAAGAAAAAAGGCGGCCCTGACATAAAATGGCAGTACTCTCATCTGGCTCGAATATGAGTGCAGGTGCCAAGCAGTAAGTAACTGGCACCAAACACAATATTCTTGGTGCAGTTCCCCCAGCTCATCACTACATTTTCTGCAACCACATATCATTTTGTAACAGATTGTTTGCCAGTTGCCACTAAAAAACTACTCAACCTACCCAAAATAAGGGCACTCCAAAAAAAGCCAGCATGATTTGAATGTGATTTGCGGACATATTTGATATACAAAAAGGTCCTGAGAATACACTGTAATAAAAAAAACTAGGGCAGTGTGAGAACAATTACCCTTATTTCATGCCTTGAAGCCTCCGACAAATATGCATTAACTGATGGGGATAATCGTTCAGAGTACTTTGGGGACGCAGGGCGTTCAACATCAGGGCTCCGAGAACTAGCACCTAGTAGCATGCTGTCTCCTGCTTTGTTGTGCTGCAGACAGCATTTCAAGATATTTAGCTTCAAATGAACTATCAAGAATTAACACAGTTCAATAGAAACGAAGCAGTTCCATGACCAAGAGTAAATAAAATATGCATATCCTATTTAAACATATTTGATACAATCATGTTAAAGATAGTCATTATTTGAACTGGCACACAAACTTGAAAATTTATGCATGTACTACATTTTAGTTTCGTGGAATGTCCATTCATGAAAATACAATAGTTACGAACTCAGTAACGAAGTCAATCTACAAAAGTACTGAATACAACTGACATCAATAATCAAGCTCACTATGAAGTCAAAGCCCAACTTGCTTGGGGCTAAAAGGCTTTGTTGTTGCTGCTGTTTGTTGTTGCTGCTGTTGAGGGCAGTAGAAGCGCAAAGCTATACTGAGATACTTTCAGCATTCTAAAACTCAAAAGATTATTGTACTGACCTCAAAATGGGTTATGCATTCTTCAAGAAGTTTGAAGAACAATCTGGTTCTAGCAATGCTTTGTTGCCATGCTTTGATAAGAGTTGCATCATCCAAGTTCCTTACGATTTGCAAAATGACAACTAGCACCTCGCGCTTTTCAACAGCATTCAGATTATAGAAAACAGGCATCTCATCAAGGATCTGAGACAGTTTTCGTAAGCAAAGAAATTTGTAATTAGAATCTTATATATACTAAATCCTGCAAGGGAATAACATATTTTTCTCAAGCTAAGGGAATAAAGTACTGATAACCATTACAAGATAGCAAACATTTGTGTCCACGACACAAACCTGCCCTATAAGAGGAAAATACAGTTGAGCAATGTACAACTTGTCTTCACTTTTTTGATAGCGTGCATCAAATTCATGCTTGCATATAAGGACAACTAAAATTCGAGCAGCCTGCAAGGGTTGCAAAACAGTATATTAGTGCATAACAAAGTAAAGAGTTATTTAGATATGTTGAAACAGTTTTGAGTGGGCATGGAGGATTTAATGTGGTAATAACAATGTTTTTCCCCCTCAGAATTGAGATTCCTACCTTCGCTCGTTGAGACAAATCATCATGGTCCAAGGTGAGAAAGATCTCTTGAATAAGAACAGATGAGAGATAGTTCCTGTAAACACAGAGATATTTAGATCAAAATACTTCACCAGAAAATGGAATGTGAAAAGAAAAAATGGAGAATGTTAGCCATCAATAGGTTCGCTGCATTCTTTATTGGAATCTCAAGATACTACCTCTGGATTCTTTATTTGTTGTTAGGACATAGACATGATCTATTATGCAACCATTTACCACAATATACGACAGAAACTAATGGTACTTTTATGATGAATCTAGTAGAATCGTTCTCATGAATAAGGATCATTCTCATTCTCATGAAACAGTTTTGAAGCTTGGGTGCATGCATTTTAGGATGGTATCTTCAACGAGGAACAGAATCAATATATCTATACATGGTTATTTTAAAATCTTAAGCAAACGGCAGACACAGATTTGATGATTTATGTGCAATACTAAACAAAATAATTATAAGGGTTGACTAGTAAGCTTATAGAATCCTAACGCAACTAGTAAATCTTAATAGAATTACTGCTCTGAAAAAAATGGTGATCTATTAAAACATATTTGGTAGTCTTTCAAAACTTCACTAGAAAGACAGTTAAAAAATTTACAGCCACAAGAAAATATGGGAAATATATAAGCATAGACAACACTCAACCATTGCAAATACAATATTTCAACAAGAACTGCATAAGAAACAAACTACCTATCAGAGGGATCCCGCCCAGGCATCTCAACAAATAGATCGTGGTCGCATATTATCTGCAGGAATGTCAATTTGCAGTCATGGAGGACTGACTGACAAACTCCAGCAAACTTGTCCATATACAGCGAAACCTGAAGAAGAGATATATTTGTCTTTAGCAATAAACTTCTCCGTGCACAGAAATTTCTGCTTAAGGTTGTGGCAAAGCATGATGCTTTTACAATCTTGGGTACAAATAGTGAAAATTTAAAAACACAAAATAAATAACAAAGAAACAGGGGCAAGAGCACAAACTTTTGGGTTCCAGCTTACCAGCTCAAAAACTTGTCGAGGCTCAATAATTGATAGGAGATCATAGCAAAAGAAAGCAAGCGTGCTGTTCAAGCGCTTTGCCAAGCTTAAACCCTTTTTACAGCGCTCATGAACCTCAGTTAGAAGGCAATCAAAGAGTTGCATTATGCACCTGAAGACACCTTCTTTCAATTGTAGTGGTGGGACATCCTCACCTAGAGCACGGAAGAAAACAATCAATTGTTGTAGAATTATATATACATGCATTAGTTACTAAACATTAATATCTATTCTACCTAGTGGAAGGTTGTGGTAGAAGAGACGACTTTGTTCCAATCCCATTGATTTTACAATAAGCTCCAGAAAAAACCAAGCCATAGCCAATACATCATCATATACTGGACCAACTCTATAACCTTTAGCCTAAAAGCCAAAAGAATAAACAATGAAACAGAGTTGTAGACATCTGTTAAAAGAAGACGACTGAACCAGAGACACCTCTTGATGATTCAGAATAAATTGATGAAAATTATAAAAAATATATATATACACATCAACAGAGGGTAAAGTTGCAAGAGTAGCAGGAGCAAAAGTTAAAAAAACCAAAGCAGTATTAAGGAAACATAGCAGTATAGCAGTGTTTATTCATCAGCAATAACAGCAGTACAAGAGAATCTGACTTCCAACACTTCTGAAAAATCAGGACAAGGTAACTTCTCAAGCCTTCATAAGTTACAATCACAAAATGCCGTAATGGGTGATCAAACAGCAGTAGTGCTAACTGCTAACGTGGCATCATTCAAGAGCTGGGATATTTTAGCAGTAATATGACAGCTGACAGGGTCTTCTATGCAGCAGGTACAGTTCAAACATGAAAATCATCAATAGATCATGTAAAACAACAATAAAGCCTTTTAGTCCGAAGAAAGTTGGCTAGAGATGAAAACAAACAACAGCCAGCAGCAAAGAGGATACCGAAAGTAAAAGATGTATTGGTGATAGACCAAGTTCAAAAAACACAATAAAAGACATCCAAGCTAACCTTACTCCGAGCAAGACTTCCCCAAACAGTAGACAAACCAGGATACACGGGTGCTTGACGCTCACCAAAGTCATCGAAAGCAAAATCGACATAGTTAATAAGAAATCTATTCCTCTCGGCCCCATCTGACGACTCTTGCTGCACCCTGCAAGAATAATGCATTATCTTAATTCAATTTAAGGTACAAGCGTGATCCTGACACATTAGCTCTGAGTTGTTGCAAACAAAAAATAACAGTTTTCTGACTTCTTATTGCACTGTAAATAATGAAAGATGGATACTATATAAAAAATCATAGTTCTGAATAATTGAACTCCATAGATTAAGATCTTCTTAAAAGAGGGCACTGCTACCATATCTGTGTGCTATATGCATCTAAAGACAGGAATAGACCATACTGTTTCAAAGCTTAACGACTTCTCACATCTGTCATGTGGGGACTTCAGTACGTGCATCGCAACAAAAGGAAGCAGGAAGATCCGGCGCCTACGCCTCCCTCAAGTTAGTTAGTTTTTTCGTAGTTGGTTTGGATTGTTAGTTAGAGTTTGATTAGTCCAAGATTGGTTAAGATTGTGCCGGGCTGGTGTTTATATAAACCTGACCCGAGGTGTGATTAGTTAGGCTTTTGAGATTGTATCCAATTTGCCTCTTCGTCCTGCCTCTCCGGTGCGACGTGAGCTTCCACCATAGCTCCGCCGCGCCGCCGAGGTCCAGGGCCAAGACCGGCCACCTCTTTTGAATACAACCTTCGTCGTTTGCCTTCCACCAATTCCCTTCCACCTCCTGCCCGTGACATATTGGTATCAGATTCATCTGGTTCCGAATCCATGGGTGACGACGCTCCGGACGCTGGCTCTATCGAGTCGACCGTAGATGAGATGCTCAAGACGCTCACCGACGTTGCCGCCAAGGTGAACGACCTCACGACGCAGTTCGCCGCGCTGAAGCCCCTGACCCCCCTGGTGACTCAGCTCGACGGCTTGCCGGACAAGGTCACCAAGCTCCAGGCTGCCGCGTTCGAGGGCTCCAACCAGGTGAACGCCCTCCACGTCACGGTCTCTCGTCTGGAGACGCGGCAGCGCAACGGCAAGGCCACGGTCGACGGCGCTGAGCCGCACTCGTCGGCATCCGCGGCGGCCGGCACGGCCAGGGGCGCACCGCCGCTCGGCGCCTCAGGAGCGGGACGCGATAACTTCACCCGTGATCGACGCGATCGCTATGATCGCGAGGAGGAAGATGACGGACCCATCGACCACAGACTCGTGCCGCGCCCCCGCCTGACTTTCCCCGACTACGACAGCAAAGAGGATCCCTTGCCGTGGCTGAATCGCTGCGAAACGTTCTTTCGCGGGGCTCAGACGCCGGAACACCGCAAGGTGTGGTGGGCCTCCGTCCACCTCATCGGCACCGCGCAGTTGTGGTTCTATCGCATCGAGCTCAACTCCGGCGTGCCGTCGTGGCGCCGCTTCGTCAGCCTTCTCCACTCGCGTTTCGGCCCGCCGATGACGGACTCACCCCTGGGCGAGCTGGTGGCCCTGCGCCGCACCGGTACGGTGGAGGACTACGCCGAGAAGTTCTTGGCGCTCGTGTGTCGTGACCTCGAACTCTCGGAGCAGCAACAGATCCAATTGTTTATCGCGGGGCTGGTGAACTCTCTGAAGACCGATGTCGCTCTTCGTCGGCCTCAGACGCTTGATGAAGCCGTCATGCTCGCACGCGCGTATGAGCAACGCCTGACGCTCCTGCCCACGGACACGGTGGCGCCGCGGCCCTCTCGCCAGCGCCCTCCGCCGGCGACACTCGGCGCTTCGACCTCGGGCTCAGGCGCCTCTTCACCGGCGACAGAAGCCGGTGGAGAGGCGGATCGGGCAAGGTGACACAACTGAGCGCCGCCACTTCGCGCCGCAAGCTCACGCCGGCCGAGATCGCCCAGCGCCGCGCGGAGGGTCTGTGCTTCTACTGCGACGAGAAGTTCGTCTTCGGCCACAGATGCAAGCGCCTGTTCGTCATCGAGGTTGCGGGCATGGAAGATGAAGCTGCCGCCGACACGACAGGCGCCCACGCCGGGACGGAGCCGGTGATCTCGCTCCATGCACTGTCGGGAGTTCGCTCGCCGAGCTGCCAGACCATCAAGGTGCACGCCACTGTGGCCGGCGTCGCTCTGGTCGCTCTCCTGGACTCCGGCTCAACCCACAATTTCATCAGCGAGGAGGCTGCTCGCCGCGCAGCCGTGCCCGTCCAGGCGTGTTCCGGCCTGTCCGTCGCGGTAGCCAACGGCGACAGGATCGCCTCCCCGGGCAAGTGCCCCCAACAGCGCGTCTCCATCGGCGATGAAGCCTTCGACGTGGACTGCTACGTCCTTCCATTGGGCAGCTATGACATGGTGCTTGGAGTGCAATGGCTCGCGACGCTCGGGCCTACTCTCTGGGACTTTGAGCGTCAGACCATGTGCTTCGCCCGTGACGGATGCTGGGTGCTCTGGTCCGGCGTCGACGCTGCACGCCCGGCAGCTGTGGCCGCGCTGAATGGCCGCGCCGGCGACTTGCTGGAATCTCTGCTGTTGGAGTTTGCGGCCCTGTTCCAAGAGCCTCAAGACCTGCCGCCGCAGCGCCACCTCAGCCACCGCATCCGCCTGGTGCCCGGGACAGTCGCCGTCGCTGTGCGCCCCTACCGCTATGCCCATATCCAGAAAGATGAGTTGGAGCGGCAATGCAGCGAGATGCTTCGACTGGGCATCATCCGGCCTAGTTCCTCGGCGTTCTTCTCACCGGCACTGCTGATCAAGAAGCGCGATGGGACGTGGCGGTTCTGCGTCGATTATCGGGCGCTGAACGACAAGACGATCAAAGACAAGTTTCCCATACCTGTCGTTGAGGAGCTGCTGGACGAGCTTCGTGGCGCGTGCTTCTTCACCAGGCTCGACATGCGGTCCGGGTACCATCAAGTCCGTATGCATCCCCACGATGTCCACAAGACGGCGTTCCGCACTCATCAAGGCCTGTTCGAGTTCCTGGTGATGCCATTCGGCTTGACCAACGCGCCGGCAACATTCCAAGCTCTTATGAACGATGTGCTCCAGCCGTTCCTACGCCGGTTTGTCCTCGTTTTCTTTGATGACATACTCATATACAGTTCCTCTTGGGCGGATCACCTTCGCCATGTGCGCACGGTCCTCACCACACTGCAGGAGCACCAGCTTTTCTTGAAGAAGTCCAAGTGCGAGTTTGGGCAGACATCGGTGGCGTACCTCGGTCACGTGATCTCGGCTGCGGGGGTCGCCATGGACCAGCAGAAGGTGCAGGCTGTGCTGGACTGGCCGGTGCCGACATCGGCCAAGGCGGTTCGTTCGTTCCTCGGTTTGGCCGGGTACTATCGCCGCTTCATCAGCAATTACGGCACCGTGGCCGCGCCCCTGACGGTGTTGTTGCGCAAGGAAGGCTTCAGGTGGAACGACGACGCCACGGCCGCGTTCCGGGCGCTGCAGCGTGCTCTGACGTCGGCACCAGTGCTCCAGCTGCCGGCGTTTGATCGCGAGTTTGTGGTCGAGTGTGACGCGTCTGGATCGGGCTTTGGAGCCGTTCTGCATCAGGGAGAGGGAGCCATTGCGTTCTTCAGCAAGGCCGTGGCGCCGCGCCATGCAAAGCTTGCAGCATATGAGAGAGAATTTATTGGCCTAGTCTATGCCATCAGGCACTGGAGGCCGTATCTTTGGGGACGGCGCAGTCTTTCAAAACTTCACTAGAAAGACAGTTAAAAAATTTACAGCCACAAGAAAATATGGGAAATATATAAGCATAGACAACACTCAACCATTGCAAATACAATATTTCAACAAGAACTGCATAAGAAACAAACTACCTATCAGAGGGATCCCGCCCAGGCATCTCAACAAATAGATCGTGGTCGCATATTATCTGCAGGAATGTCAATTTGCAGTCATGGAGGACTGATTGACAAACTCCAGCAAACTTGTCCATATACAACGAAACCTGAAGAAGAGATATATTTGTCTTTAGCAATAAACTTCTCTGTGCACAGAAATTTCTGCTTAAGGTTGTGGCAAAGCATGATGCTTTTAACGGTTCGAATCCCCATTTGCACATATATTATAGTCTTCCCAACATGAACCAAATATATGAACTATGATACTCCCTTCGATCTTATATAGATGTTTGTTTCACTGTAGAAAGTTTTACCACTAATATACACAGCATATGACGATTCATCACATAAGATTGTGCCGGGCTGGTGTTTATATAAACCTGACCCGAGGTGTGATTAGTTAGGCTTTTGAGATTGTATCCAATTTGCCTCTTCGTCCTGCCTCTCCGGTGCGACGTGAGCTTCCACCATAGCTCCGCCGCGCCGCCGAGGTCCAGGGCCAAGACCGGCCACCTCTTTTGAATACAACCTTCGTCGTTTGCCTTCCACCAATTCCCTTCCACCTCCTGCCCGTGACATATTGGTATCAGATTCATCTGGTTCCGAATCCATGGGTGACGACGCTCCGGACGCTGGCTCTATCGAGTCGACCGTAGATGAGATGCTCAAGACGCTCACCGACGTTGCCGCCAAGGTGAACGACCTCACGACGCAGTTCGCCGCGCTGAAGCCCCTGACCCCCCTGGTGACTCAGCTCGACGGCTTGCCGGACAAGGTCACCAAGCTCCAGGCTGCCGCGTTCGAGGGCTCCAACCAGGTGAACGCCCTCCACGTCACGGTCTCTCGTCTGGAGACGCGGCAGCGCAACGGCAAGGCCACGGTCGACGGCGCTGAGCCGCACTCGTCGGCATCCGCGGCGGCCGGCACGGCCAGGGGCGCACCGCCGCTCGGCGCCTCAGGAGCGGGACGCGATAACTTCACCCGTGATCGACGCGATCGCTATGATCGCGAGGAGGAAGATGACGGACCCATCGACCACAGACTCGTGCCGCGCCCCCGCCTGACTTTCCCCGACTACGACAGCAAAGAGGATCCCTTGCCGTGGCTGAATCGCTGCGAAACGTTCTTTCGCGGGGCTCAGACGCCGGAACACCGCAAGGTGTGGTGGGCCTCCGTCCACCTCATCGGCACCGCGCAGTTGTGGTTCTATCGCATCGAGCTCAACTCCGGCGTGCCGTCGTGGCGCCGCTTCGTCAGCCTTCTCCACTCGCGTTTCGGCCCGCCGATGACGGACTCACCCCTGGGCGAGCTGGTGGCCCTGCGCCGCACCGGTACGGTGGAGGACTACGCCGAGAAGTTCTTGGCGCTCGTGTGTCGTGACCTCGAACTCTCGGAGCAGCAACAGATCCAATTGTTTATCGCGGGGCTGGTGAACTCTCTGAAGACCGATGTCGCTCTTCGTCGGCCTCAGACGCTTGATGAAGCCGTCATGCTCGCACGCGCGTATGAGCAACGCCTGACGCTCCTGCCCACGGACACGGTGGCGCCGCGGCCCTCTCGCCAGCGCCCTCCGCCGGCGACACTCGGCGCTTCGACCTCGGGCTCAGGCGCCTCTTCACCGGCGACAGAAGCCGGTGGAGAGGCGGATCGGGCAAGGTGACACAACTGAGCGCCGCCACTTCGCGCCGCAAGCTCACGCCGGCCGAGATCGCCCAGCGCCGCGCGGAGGGTCTGTGCTTCTACTGCGACGAGAAGTTCGTCTTCGGCCACAGATGCAAGCGCCTGTTCGTCATCGAGGTTGCGGGCATGGAAGATGAAGCTGCCGCCGACACGACAGGCGCCCACGCCGGGACGGAGCCGGTGATCTCGCTCCATGCACTGTCGGGAGTTCGCTCGCCGAGCTGCCAGACCATCAAGGTGCACGCCACTGTGGCCGGCGTCGCTCTGGTCGCTCTCCTGGACTCCGGCTCAACCCACAATTTCATCAGCGAGGAGGCTGCTCGCCGCGCAGCCGTGCCCGTCCAGGCGTGTTCCGGCCTGTCCGTCGCGGTAGCCAACGGCGACAGGATCGCCTCCCCGGGCAAGTGCCCCCAACAGCGCGTCTCCATCGGCGATGAAGCCTTCGACGTGGACTGCTACGTCCTTCCATTGGGCAGCTATGACATGGTGCTTGGAGTGCAATGGCTCGCGACGCTCGGGCCTACTCTCTGGGACTTTGAGCGTCAGACCATGTGCTTCGCCCGTGACGGATGCTGGGTGCTCTGGTCCGGCGTCGACGCTGCACGCCCGGCAGCTGTGGCCGCGCTGAATGGCCGCGCCGGCGACTTGCTGGAATCTCTGCTGTTGGAGTTTGCGGCCCTGTTCCAAGAGCCTCAAGACCTGCCGCCGCAGCGCCACCTCAGCCACCGCATCCGCCTGGTGCCCGGGACAGTCGCCGTCGCTGTGCGCCCCTACCGCTATGCCCATATCCAGAAAGATGAGTTGGAGCGGCAATGCAGCGAGATGCTTCGACTGGGCATCATCCGGCCTAGTTCCTCGGCGTTCTTCTCACCGGCACTGCTGATCAAGAAGCGCGATGGGACGTGGCGGTTCTGCGTCGATTATCGGGCGCTGAACGACAAGACGATCAAAGACAAGTTTCCCATACCTGTCGTTGAGGAGCTGCTGGACGAGCTTCGTGGCGCGTGCTTCTTCACCAGGCTCGACATGCGGTCCGGGTACCATCAAGTCCGTATGCATCCCCACGATGTCCACAAGACGGCGTTCCGCACTCATCAAGGCCTGTTCGAGTTCCTGGTGATGCCATTCGGCTTGACCAACGCGCCGGCAACATTCCAAGCTCTTATGAACGATGTGCTCCAGCCGTTCCTACGCCGGTTTGTCCTCGTTTTCTTTGATGACATACTCATATACAGTTCCTCTTGGGCGGATCACCTTCGCCATGTGCGCACGGTCCTCACCACACTGCAGGAGCACCAGCTTTTCTTGAAGAAGTCCAAGTGCGAGTTTGGGCAGACATCGGTGGCGTACCTCGGTCACGTGATCTCGGCTGCGGGGGTCGCCATGGACCAGCAGAAGGTGCAGGCTGTGCTGGACTGGCCGGTGCCGACATCGGCCAAGGCGGTTCGTTCGTTCCTCGGTTTGGCCGGGTACTATCGCCGCTTCATCAGCAATTACGGCACCGTGGCCGCGCCCCTGACGGTGTTGTTGCGCAAGGAAGGCTTCAGGTGGAACGACGACGCCACGGCCGCGTTCCGGGCGCTGCAGCGTGCTCTGACGTCGGCACCAGTGCTCCAGCTGCCGGCGTTTGATCGCGAGTTTGTGGTCGAGTGTGACGCGTCTGGATCGGGCTTTGGAGCCGTTCTGCATCAGGGAGAGGGAGCCATTGCGTTCTTCAGCAAGGCCGTGGCGCCGCGCCATGCAAAGCTTGCAGCATATGAGAGAGAATTTATTGGCCTAGTCTATGCCATCAGGCACTGGAGGCCGTATCTTTGGGGACGGCGCTTTTTGGTCCGCACTGATCATCGGAGCTTGTGTTTTCTTTTGGATCAGCGGCTTACTACTATACCTCAACATCAGTGGGCGAGCAAGTTGTTGGGCTTTGATTTTACAGTGGAGTACAAGCCGGGCGCCTCCAACACTGTGGTTGATGCTCTGTCTAGGAGGGATGAGCAGGCATTGGAAGTGTGTGCACTGTCGGCACCGCAGTTCACTCTTTTTGATGACATTCGTCAAGAAATAGCTGATTCAGATGCTTTGTCTGCCTTGCGTTTGGAGATTTTGGCTGGTTCTAAGTCTGGTCCTTGGAGTGTGGTGGATGACCTGATCATGTTCGAGACTAGGGTGTATGTGGCAGTATCATCCGCATTGGTGCCTCGCATTGTGGCATTGGCGCATGGACATGGGCATGAGGGTATTCAAAAGACTCTACATCGTCTGCGGGCTGATTTTCATATTCCTACAGACCGTGCCGTGGTGCAGGATTTCATCAGGCATTGCAATATATGCCAGCGCAACAAGGTGGAGCATCTACAACCGGCTGGCCTGCTTCAGCCTTTGGCTGTCCCTACGACAGTGTGGTCTGATATTGCTATGGACTTCATTGAGGCCTTGCCAAAGGTGAATGGGCGTTCAGTTCTTCCAGTTCTTCTGACTGTGGTGGACAGATTCAGTAAGTCGGCTCATTTTCTACCCTTGGCGCACCCCTATACGGCAACATCGGTGGCTCGTGCTTTCTTCGATGTCATTGTGCGTCTTCATGGTATTCCGGCATCGATCGTCAGCGACCGGGATCCGGTGTTCACGAGCTCGTTCTGGAAGGAGTTATTTCGCCTTGCCGGGGTCCAACTGAATTTCACATCTGCCTTTCATCCTCAATCTGATGGGCAGTCAGAGGCTACCAACAAAATCATCACCATGTATCTTCGCTGTCTGACAGGAGACCGGCCCCGTCAGTGGCTTCAGTGGCTCCCTTGGGCTGAATTCTGTTACAACACTGCGTTCCAGTCCTCGCTGGGCACTTCGCCGTTCCGTGTGGTATATGGGCGAGATCCTCCGGCCATCCGTTCCTATGAGCCGGGCGCGGTTCGCGTTCAGGCAGTGGCTGCGTTGATGGCTGATCGCGATGAATTCTTGGTGGAAATACGTGATCGTCTGGAGCAGGCTCAGCAACACTATAAGGCCGCTTATGATAAGACTCATCGCTTTGTGGAGTTTGAGGTGGGACAGTGGGTTTGGCTCCGTCTCCTTCATCGTCCTGTCGCGTCTTTGGGCGTTCAGGGTCGCAGCAAGCTCGGTCCCAAGTTTTTTGGTCCGTTCCAGATCACTGAACTGATTGGGGACGTAGCGTACCGTCTGCAGTTGCCTGCCGGTTCTCGTTTACATGATGTCTTTCATGTTGGCCTTCTCAAGAAATTCTCTGGTGATCCTCCTGTTCAGCCTCCGCCTTTGCCACCAGTTCGTCATGGCCGGGTCTGTGTGGAGCCGGAAGTGGTGCTGAGGAGTCGTCTGGCGCGTGGTCGTCATGATCTTTTGGTTCGTTGGACCGGTTTGCCGGCTGCTGAGGCATCCTGGGTGCCCTTGGAAGATTTTCGTGCGCTCTATCCATCTTTCAAGCTCGAGGACGAGCTTATTGTCCAGGGGGGAGAGATGTCATGTGGGGACTTTAGTACGTGCGTCGCAACAAAAAGAAGCAGGAAGATCCGGCGCCTACGCCTCCCTCAAGTTAGTTAGTTTTTTCGTAGTTGGTTTGGATTGTTAGAGTTTGATTAGTCCAAGATTGGTTAAGATTGTGCCGGGCTGGTGTTTATATAAACCTGACCCGAGGTGTGATTAGTTAGGCTTTTGAGATTGTATCCAATTTGCCTCTTCGTCCTGCCTCTCCGGTGCGACGTGAGCTTCCACCATAGCTCCGCCGCGCCGCCGAGGTCCAGGGCCAAGACCGGCCACCTCTTTTGAATACAACCTTCGTCGTTTGCCTTCCACCAATTCCCTTCCACCTCCTGCCCGTGACACATCTGAGCTGCAACTTGCATGTGGATTAAAAAAAGAGCTTGAGTGGATATTAATAAAGTCAGAATTAGCTTAGTTAGAGCCAATATTATTATCCATTCATAAACTTTAACGCTTACAAAAAAAAGTGAGATCCTGACACCTGAGTCTCGCATGCAACATTTGGATATTTAACATGGACGGGCCATGTTTACAGTGCATTTGCACATATATTATAGTCTTCCCAACATGAACCAAATATATGAACTATGATACTCCCTTCGATCTTATATAGATGTTTGTTTCACTGTAGAAAGTTTTACCACTAATATACACAGCATATGACGATTCATCACATAAGATTGTGCCGGGCTGGTGTTTATATAAACCTGACCCGAGGTGTGATTAGTTAGGCTTTTGAGATTGTATCCAATTTGCCTCTTCGTCCTGCCTCTCCGGTGCGACGTGAGCTTCCACCATAGCTCCGCCGCGCCGCCGAGGTCCAGGGCCAAGACCGGCCACCTCTTTTGAATACAACCTTCGTCGTTTGCCTTCCACCAATTCCCTTCCACCTCCTGCCCGTGACACATCTGAGCTGCAACTTGCATGTGGATTAAAAAAAGAGCTTGAGTGGATATTAATAAAGTCAGAATTAGCTTAGTTAGAGCCAATATTATTATCCATTCATAAACTTTAACGCTTACAAAAAAAAGTGAGATCCTGACACCTGAGTCTCGCATGCAACATTTGGATATTTAACATGGACGGGCCATGTTTACAGTGTCCTCAGGATGCAAATGCTTCACCTCTTTAGTAACTATAATCGATGAGAAGATAATAAATTCTATGAAACATGCAAATCGAATAAAATGGCACCATTGATCCAAAGACTTGATTTCTTTTTTCCATCCGGTATATATTTGTCCCTCTAAAGGTCAGAGAAAAGGAATTCGAGAAGTTCGATCCGCATGGAATAACAAAAAATGGGTAGTAATCTTAAATAAAACAAGGAAACAGAATATTACCGTGTTAAAATGTTAACCATGGCACGAAATGCAGCAACCTGCAAAATAGCAATGGCATAGCCATACACATCCTTAGCATCGAATATTGAGGTGTAAAAATATATGAAGTATATTCTGCTGCAATGTGAATCAAGAAAATTGTAGTGCCTAGAGAATGAGGAAAATAATGATGCACAAGAGAAGCACACAACGAACCAACAACCTGAAGGGTCTCACCACCATCACCAATAAGATGAAGCAGCATATTAAGTATTGGTTGCAGAAATTGTAACAGTGCAGTAGATTCGACGTTCTTCAAACTATTTATGGCCTACAAAAATTGCACCTCAAGATCAGTCGATAAAGCACTGGTATCTACTGCAGAGTACCTTTAACATGAAAAGCTATGCAAAACTAATCATACAAACCAATATTTTTCAGGAAAATATTTTTTTCTCGAACACGCGAGAGCGCTGCATATCATTGCATTAAAGTACCTGTACAACACACATGCACCACACAACACGCGCGAGCGGGGTGGCGTGCACACATAAATGAGGAAAGTAAATTATAAAGCAAATTCGATAACCATATTGAAATCTTACTTATCCTAGAGTGGTATTAAGTAGAAAAATACAAATTCATCATATGACCACAAAAACAGAACCTCTAGCTTATGTGTTAATCATATAAAAGCAAAAACATCAATAGCTCCACCCAAAGTCAGATAGATGCAGAATAGTTACCTCAAGAAGCTCAGAACCCCAAGGGGGGCTTGTATGTAGAGTGTGGCGGTCATACTCAACAAAAAAGTCTCTTATCCTTTCATTAACTGGAAATAATGACGAGCAGAGCCTTAAACGCAACCTGAAAACAGTTTTTCCATCCTCCAGATAGTCCATTCGCTCCTGTGTAAAATTTTAAATGTCAAGAATAATCAATTACCACAAATGTACTTCCATAGAGGAATTTTTCTGCAATTAAGGTGGAAGAAACAGAGGGGAAAGTCAACAAGCAAACCTTTCCACTTTCTTGCAGGTAATGTGGGACAAGGTCTCTCAAAATTGGCAAGGATACATCCGAAAGTAACCTATTAGATGCAGAAAAGTTGTTGCATATCAATTTCAATTCCTTATCACCTGTAACAACTTTCTCTTAAAATCACGGCATACAGTACAAATATATTAGCAAATCACGGCACCGCCGCAGTGTTTTGTTAGTTACAAAACAAATATAGGTACTGAATTCATTGTCCAAAAATTCACAATGATTTCTTTATATACTGGAGTTAGAGTTGAAAGCGGGTTCTGGCATGGTTGGCTTGCTCCCTGCAGACTGGAGCTAGCAACCACGGTTCGAATCCCCATTTGCACATATATTATAGTCTTTACAACATGAACCAAATATATGAACTATGATACTCCCTTCGATCTTATATAGATGTTTGTTTCACTGTAGAAAGTTTTACCACTAATATACACAGCATATGACGATTCATCACACAAAATGTTATTAACAAATTTTCCAAGAAAATTACTTTTAGATGATTATATTTCCAATATGTTTTAATAAGAGGTGCGCACAGGGAGTACATCATATGAACTATTATCCATAAGTTTTAGTGATGCACATTTCTTCACCAACAAGACTTACTGCATGTTATTACATGTTATTAGCCATGGATCACAAGTTAGAAGGCTAAAACGACAATGGTTGGGTATGGGTAGGACGTGATCTCGTATATGAAGCATCTGACTAAGACTAAAATAATGTTATTGCTTTACAGGAAAAAAATTGAGAAGATGCATACTGAATATGTGTCGAAAGTGGAAGTACAGAATACCCAACGATAACCTGAAGGAATAACATCAATACACCATACTGTTTCAAAGCTTAACGACTTCTCACATCTGAGCTGTAACTTGCATGTGGAATAAAAAAAGAGCTTGAGTGGATATTAATAAAGTCAGAATTAGCTTAGTTAGAGCCAATATTGTTATCCATTCATAAACTTTAACACTTACAAAAAAAAAGTGAGAGATCCTGAAACCTGAGGCTCACATGCAACATTTGGATATTTAACATGGACAAGCCATGTTTACAGTGTACTCAGAATGCAAATGTTTCACCTCTTTAGTAACTATAATCAATGAGAAGATAATAAATTCTATGAAACATGTGAATCCAATAAAATGGCACCATTGATCCAAAGACTTGATTTTCTTTTTTCCGTCCGGTATATATTTGTCCCTCTAAAGGTCAGAGAAAAGGAATTCGAGAAGTTCGATCCGCATGGAATAACAAAAAATAGGTAGTAATCTTAAATAAAACAAAGAAACAGAATATTACCGTGTTAAAATGTTAACCATGGCACGAAATGCAGCAACCTGCAAAATAGCAATGGCGTAGCCATACACATCCTTAGCATCGAATATTGAGTGTAAAAGTATATGAAGTATACTCTGCTGCAATGTGAATCAATAAAATTGTAGTGCCTAGAGAATGAGGAAAATAGCTTGTATGTAGAGTATGGCGGTCATACTCGACAAAAAAGTCTCTTATCCTTTCATTAACTGGAAATAATGACGAGCAGAGCCTTAAACGCAACCTGAAAACAGTTTTTCCATCCTCCAGATAGTCCATTCGCTCCTGTATAAAATTTTAAATTTCAAGAATAATCTATTACCACAAATGTACTTCCATAGAGGAATTTTTCTGCAATTAAGGTGGAAGAAACAGAGGGGAAAGTCAACAAGCAAACCTTTCCACTTTCTTGCAGGTAATGTGGGACAAGGTCTCTCAAAATTGGCAAGGATACATCCGAAAGTAACCTATTAGATGCAGAAAAGTTGTTGCATATCAATTTCAATTCCTTATCACCTGTAACAACTTTCTCTTAAAATCACGGCATACAGTACAAATATATTAGCAAATCACGGCACCGCCGCAGTGTTTTGTTAGTTACAAAACAAATATAGGTACTGAATTCATTGTCCAAAAATTCACAATGATTTCTTTATATACTGGAGTTAGAGTTGAAAGCGGGTTCTGGCATGGTTGGCTTGCTCCCTGCAGACTGGAGCTAGCAACCACGGTTCGAATCCCCATTTGCACATATATTATAGTCTTCCCAACATGAACCAAATATATGAACTATGATACTCCCTTCGATCTTATATAGATGTTTGTTTCACTGTAGAAAGTTTTACCACTAATATACACAGCATATGACGATTCATCACACAAAATGTTATTAACAAATTTTCCAAGAAAATTACTTTTAGATGATTATATTTCCAATATGTTTTAATAAGAGGTGCGCACAGGGAGTACATCATATGAACTATTATCCATAAGTTTTAGTGATGCACATTTCTTCACCAACAAGACTTACTGCATGTTATTACATGTTATTAGCCATGGATCACAAGTTAGAAGGCTAAAACGACAATGGTTGGGTATGGGTAGGACGTGATCTCGTATATGAAGCATCTGACTAAGACTAAAATAATGTTATTGCTTTACAGGAAAAAAATTGAGAAGATGCATACTGAATATGTGTCGAAAGTGGAAGTACAGAATACCCAACGATAACCTGAAGGAATAACATCATGTCAGACACCAGCAAAATAAACAACTGAGCATAATCCATATCAGTAAGGAACATGAGCATACTGGCTTCGGTGCTTCAAGTTTCATTTGGAGATCTACATGGAAAAAGGTGAACACGAGATGATGTTGGGGTGTCAAAAGAGCAGGCAGACTGATTTTAACTTCATCATGGTAGGAAGCCATTCTTGTTCCAACAGCAATCTGTGTATGACCCCACTTCTGTAGCATTGTGTTGCGCTCCCTAGGATGAACAGCCTGGAATAGGAATACACATTTCCAATGGATAAGAATGCTGAATAGATAGCAACATTCAATGCGAGGAATAAAATGATTGAGAGAACAAACCTCTAATGGAGGCTTGCGGATGTCAGAATCATCCTTTCTCAGTTCAACTCGTATAAATAGGTTTCTTTTGCGGCTCAAGCTAACAGTCAACGGGTACACATAGAGGCAATGAAAAAGTTGTGAAAACGGCTCGCTTCGGGTCATCATCCGAAAGTCAAAAGCTTGAAACTGCAATAAGAAAGAGTGTATATCCTATAAGCAGAATAACATGAATGACACAAGAATGCATCACATATAAACAAAAAAGTAAGCGTCGTCCTATATCAAGTTTGTGGCACAAAAGTAGGCAGACAAAGAACCCAACCACTTACATTGTCGCTGTTCTCAGCATGGGAAATTTTACCATTGTGATGAACATCTTTCTGGGAAACAGCACTAGAATTCAGAGAACTGCGGATCCCATCAAAACTACTCCTGTTGCATCTGCCATTATTGAGGTCACCAGCATCATTCAAATCATGGGCCATGCTTCCACCTTCAGAAATGTTATCTACATCATTGTGGCCATCATGGAGTTTTTCCACTTCTAATCTCAATACACCTTTCACCGGCTTATGTACTTTGCGTTTTGGATCCTACGGATGACAATAGAATCAACTACTTAACATGATAATTCACAAAAATTAACCCAATGTGCAGAGTTGCTCATTCTTACTTGGAGGGAGTCCTCTATATAGCTTTCCTTCACTTTGTTTAAGTTTGATATGTCTACAATAACTGAGCTTCCATTTGAGTAATGATTGAGTTTTCCATCTAAAGTAAGCTTTGAAATAGGGTCCACAATACTCTCTTGAGAACTCGATCCTGTTATACTCGGTGCTAAAGGACTGCTAGGAGAAGCAGCATCACTGAGACCACCAGCATGGTTACCTTCAAACAGAGGAATCATAGCCCATGCAAATGATTCTTTATAAGGCATGATTCGAGACCAGATTTGCAGTTTTTGCTTCTCTTTATCAGTTAAGTGCACCTGTCACAAAAATGAGCGTAGAAATAATGAGAGCACAAAATCAACCTAGGGAGCACAGCATTAATATTACAATGAAGAATGCTTTCTTTTACTTACAGGCTCTTTACGAGAATAAACAGAAGGTGTTACTCCCCCTTCTTCAGTAGCAGCCTTTTCTAATTGAATCAGAAGGCAGACTGGTGGTGAAGGTGCATCCAATGAGAAAACGCCTCGACGCTCCAAGGAAATCTGAGCCTATTAACTCCAAGAATTAAATGATCAGTAAAAATGAAAATTACATAAAAGTGGAATTTCAACATAGTAACCACCTGCAACTCTCTATATGTAGATATCACTAGAAGAATACTAGCAACGGAAAGAACCAGAAGGGAGCAACTTGCACTGCACTTACATCCTGCATATCGGTTGGAAGTATGTGAAAATAGAAATCTTCTGACAGTTTTTCTCTTCTATCTCTGTTGTACAAGCAAATAGTTCCACTGAAAGGCTCTGCACATGATAGACAGTGAAAACGGAAATTTAAGATTGTGCTGTTAAGTGTAAACAAATACATTACTGTTCAGCAGTTAAGAAGCAATGGAAAAGATTCCTAGATTTGCTCACCAACTAATCCAGCTTGGAATGACAAAGATAGTACTTTGACAGTTATCTTCAAGCCACTGTAATCAGTACGGAATAATTTAAAAAAGGATTAATAATAAACATTGCTCAGAGCACCAAAAGAAATGAGGAAAGGATGATGAATGCAATGCTTTAATCTGCACAGTGAAGCAACCTGTTGGTAACTGCAGGGAGAGTTTCAGGCACCCTTTGGCCAAATATCAAAGACCTCTCATTCTCCCAATCAAATGCAGGCTCGTATGCTGGCAGTGGTGACAGACTACATTGCTGACAAAACAAAGATGATAAGATACTGTAAATGCCCAAGTCCAAACATCAAAATGAGAATCGCTACTGGTTGCGATAACTTGGAGGGAAGAATATTACGCAAGAGCAATCACACTATGTTAGACTAAAAAGCTTAAACTGATTTCACCAATAATTTCTTCCACCAATATTATAGCTCTATCAATGAGAATTTAGCAAGGGAAGAAAAAAAAAGCAGTGGTGGAAAAGGTAGACTCAAGCCTGAAATAATTCTTCAATGCTAAGAGCCCACTGTAAAGGCACTAAGATAAACTGGAAAGGACGGGCCAGGACAACAGAGAACTGGCATAGCGCAGGACAATACACCCAGCAAAGAAATCCAGAAAGCATGCACTTACCACTTTTGAAGATGAAGCAGATGGTTCGGTTTCATATATTTGCCTCCCTGAGGTGCTTGGAGTATTGTCTTCATTAGCATCCTCAGGCTTGGAATGTCTAGCGTTGCAAAGCTGCAACTCTGTGACATGGAGCAAGAATATAAAACTTTCCCAAGATGCACGTGAACTTAGTTCAGGCATTCAGACACAGGGATGATGGATTACCTGTTTCTAAGTCGGTATCAGGTCCCTCAAAAATTTGATTCTGGAAAGAAGGTGGTGCAACACTCTCGTATCGTCCGTATTTGCCATCATCCTTCACAAAATCAGCCTTATAGCACTGCACCAGCTCATTTAGATGTGGCCACTGATCTAGGCTTTCATTGAGCTGAAAATCAAAAAAAATAAGAAGAGCTTAGCTTTTTCTGATGTCACCTGAAATTCTTAAGATCGCACAATTTAATTGGTTTTGGAACTATAATAAAAGGAAGGAAAATGAATTGATAGCAACAATTAATGGACCATACTAATACACGGGGAATAATTAATGTGTTCAAAAATCGGCACCCAAGCTGCCTTGGCATAATTTCGCACCACGACAACAAGTCCAGGTCTTCCTTCCTGCTGCCTAGGAGCCCACACACTCACTCGCCAACACTCATGCACGAGCATATCGTGTAACGCCTAATAAGTTTTGAAACGGCTCGATAATTCTATCACAAAATGCAAAGCACGTGACAAAGCACCCAAATGGTCAATCCACAGAAATAATTGCCCGGATACCGCCAAGGCGACAAGTAATGTAACATTCAAATATCAACCATGTTGCTTGTACTTATCCAACATGGATAAGCCAACCGAAGCATCCAAGCAACACTAGGGGTCAATAATTGAGCACCACAATGCGGGTTTCACCTCAGAGACACAAAGCTCAAGGCAATGCACCACTTGTGGTGCCACCATCATTTTACACTCCTCAGCTCTCACTGAAGCATGAGCACATTCAGAAACCCCTAAACCCTAACCACCAAATGGCGTGGCATTGAGATCATGAGGATCAAGTTCACCATATTTCAAACACATAGTGCTTCCATCGCGCCACATTGACTGCAATCCGCCGCAGGAATCCCAGAAAAAAAAAATCCCACTGCCACCAGCACTCGCACGACCAAATCAGGCAGCCCTGGCCACGAGCTAGGGAGCCAGCGAAACTTACCAGTGGATCCAGCTCCAGGTTCCCCGACCACGCCTGCCGCGGAATCCGCTTGAACCGCTGCCCTTCTCCAGCCGCAGCAGCCGCGGGCTCCATCGCCGCCACCTGAGCCGCCATTCCGCCACAAAACAAACAAGCACAAATCAGCACGAACTCAGTGCAACTAGCACGCAACAACAGACCGAAAATATCCCCAACGGCAGCAAGGGAAGTCTCGAACCCGAAGCTCAGGATCTCGCGCGCGCGGCCCAGATCCGGGCGAGGGAGTCGTGCCCGTGAAGCGACGGCGGCAGCCCGAGCTCCCCTACTCCCACCCGCTGCACCAACCAGAGGGCGAGTGGGCGGGGAGAAAAGGCGAGAGAGATGCTACCACCGCCGCCACTCATTAGCCATTGCTTCCGCTCGCCACCTCCTGCTCCGCTGTGCTCTGCTCTGCTCTGCTCCCCTCGACGCCGAGGGTTTGGTGGAGTGGGGATGAAGGGAGGCCAAGGAAGCAGGTGCGGGTGTTTTTTTAGTGGAAAAGGAGAGGGGGAAAAGCGAAGTGTAAAAAAACAAAGATTTGGTTTGGCTTCTACCGGCTCGTTTTTTAATTGGTTCCGTGGTTTTTTAAAATCTTTTGAAATGCCCTTCTGCCTGTGCTTGTAGCGTAGTACTGTTCAGCGGCTGCTCTCGCTGTCGGACGCATGAGTGCTTCGCTGTCAGCATGCTGAAAGACAACCAGGATAATGTTGTAGTACTACGGCAAACGTTGGTGATGTTTAGATGTTAGAATTGGAAGGTTGAATTTGAGAGTAAGATGTCACTTCGTAATCATTATGCTACTGTAGCATTTTGTTTGTATGTACAAAAAATTGTCTAAAAATTGATTAATTAGGCACAAAATATTTGTCTCGCGGAGTACAACAAAACTGTGTAATTAATTTTTAATTTCATCTATATTTAGTACTCCATACATGTTATGACATTTGATGTGATAGAGAATCTTCTTTTTGTATAGTGTATTTGAAAGTAACTTTTGGGAACTGAACAGGACCGTTAATAGAAATGTGCTAGAGATATGAATCTCTCACACAGTTGCTGTACACCGAGTTGTTGTGGTAGAGCGACCTATGAACCAATTTACCTCTTTTAGAAAAAAAATGCAGTGTTTGTTAGTAGTGAGGCTTAGCGCATAAGCATGTTGTTTGAAAAAGAATACAGCGGTTCTACATGTTAACTAATCATCAGCTACTTACCACTGCTATTATATATGTGGTTTGTTTGCTTGGAATTCTTCAGTAACCTAGGTTGCTCAAAAACATCTAATAACCATTGTCTTTAGAACATGCTACCTTCGTTCTAAAATATTATTAGTTGTTTTCTTTTTTATCATTTATCTTATTCAAAATTTAGTCTAAACATATGAAAAGTCAAGTTTAAAGCTCTTTTGATGATAAAGTAAGTTACAAATAAAATAAAAATATTTGCATATTTTTTTGAGCAAGACGAATGATTAACATTGTGATAAAAAAAAGTTAACAGTAAATAGTAATATGTATTTGTAACATATGTTATAATTGTTCTTTCGTCGCCTTTTTATGGTAAGTTGTGTCAAGACAATAGTATTCAGCATATATTCATCCATCTATAATCTATAATCACATGTATTCAATGTGAATTTAACTTGTGCACAATGACATAGCATCCGGCCTACCTTTTAGAAGTAGAAAAGAAAAGTTGATAGCTGCTACGTTGCATGGGCATATACAAATCTTTAACATGACAATATTGCACCCAAGTATGGCATGGCCATGGATCTCGAATGTTTCTTCTTAGAGGAGGATATAACTTTTATTTTTGAAAGGTACAGTATCAAGCCAAAAAGAACATCAACTTCCTGTTGGAGCTAATCAGTTCAACTAGCTTTCAAATATATGGGAAAAGGTTTTAAGGTACCTTATTCTCTTTGAATTGATGGCACAACACAAGGATAACAAGATTATCTTCCTAGCTAATTGCCATGTTCGGTTGGCTGGTGGCTGGTGCTGGTTTTTACTGAGAGAAAAACACTGCTGACTGGTTGGTGGTTGGTGCTGGATTTTGCTGAGAGAAAAAGACTGCTGGCTGGTGGCTGATAATCTCAAAAGGATGGGGCAATGCTTTGTATTTTCCGACGCATGTGCACGATCCTTTGGTACCGAATGTCTAGCAAATCCACATATAACATATAGGCTAATTGGATGTAGCGACTTGTATGAAAAAGAAAAGTATGGAGGAAACAAGATAAGAGAATGAAGAGGAGAAGGGATGGCATCCAAGATCCTATCCCAAAAGACCAAAATGCTGATCCAATCATCCAGCTAGGACAACCATGCCCACCTCAAACGAATCCAAATATGCTCTTTTCTTTCTGAGAAACAAATGTGCTCCTTGATAATGATCACTGGCCCCTGAGAATTAAATGAGTGCTTTCATACTACAATTTTGTTCTAGCACCAATAACATATCTTTTCTTTTAGATGAGGCTCACTCATTTCTATCTATGCTCTGTTCGTTCTAGTCTTCTAGATGTTTGACTTATGTTGTTGTGGGCCCACATGTATCCTTTTTCAAAATGATAAGTCGCATGATAGAAAAGAGAGACAAAATTCAAACATTTGGTAAGTGTTAATTCCCCCGTAAGTCGCGTGCAATAACTGCATAAACGGCCCATGACCGATGAAAGGTGAACTAATCTAAACAAAGAACAGCTGTGCCTATGATGCTTGTGTTGCATATGGCCACACTCATCTCTCATCAGCAATGATAGCAGAGTGATGGCCAAACGGATGGACCTACAAAATAGCATCATCCCGTAGCGCCAGCGCTGCTCTCGGTGTGGAGTTGCCAGGACCGGGCTACACCGGCGCAGCACCCGGTGCGCTGCCTCTGCCTGGCCGGTACAACTAGCAACCATCACTATAGAAAAATAAATAACGCATACGTGAAACCAGAGGAACACGGAGGTAGACAGGGAGGGAACGAACGAGAGCTCCCGCTTTGTTTATTTTCCAATTCGATGATGCGCCGGGGGCGTCGCCCGGTCGGCTCATGTACGTGCTGCCCCCACCACGCCGCTCCACTCCCCGTGATCCCTTCGAAACCCCGCAAAAACCACCGTGCCGTCTCGCTGTCCGTCTGTCGAGATCTCCCCGGCCTTAGCGTGTAGCGTCCAGCCCCAGCCATCTTTTTATCTGCCTTCTGCTTCTTTTCCACCTTTGGAAGCAGATCCATTCATCAAAGGCAACTTTTTGCTGTGGCGTGGGCTGCTGCTCCGGCCGGTTTTCCCGCGGCGTGCGCGTGTCCCCGGCCGGCATCGGATCGGAATGAATCGTCTGCATTTCGAGGGGGGCCGGCCGAGCATAGTGTGTGTGCCATGTGGCCACCCGCCACCGATCCATATCGTGCCGGATGCTGACACTTGGTTGGTATGGGAGATGGCAGAGTTGCACCAAGTCAGGCACTCGCTCGGGTGCTCTAAATTTGTTTTGTCTGGCGTCCATATTAGTTGCGGCGGCCTAGATTTGGTTGGTCGCCAAATTATATACCGGCCACCAACCTTCGGACGGCTGAATTCCGAAGCAACAACAACCGCTTTACGTGACCGCTCCTGCAGTCCTGCAGCAAAAAAATTCAAGTCCAGGGTCCAAGCACCGGTGGTACTGACAAACTAGGTAAAATCCCTTTCACGTTATAAGTGCTGGAGCTATAGCTTGTGGTCGAAATTACTGACCGCTTCATGCATCAAGCGACTAAGTTTGCTCCGCAGCTAATTCGTATAAAAATGCTTTCACTTGCCATCCGAGCTAGTATCTGGATGTATCCTCTGTCCTGTCGCCCCTTGGCGGTTACAAGGCGCAGTAAACAGTCATTCTCCTTGACGAATGGAAAGAGAGGTAGATGCAGGGGGACGAGATACATGATGGGCGCTAGATGTCCATATGATACCTTTGTCCGCTGCGGACATCACACTCTAGCCATACGCACACTGCGTGGCGCCAATGGGATTTGGGGGCGCTTCACTACCAGAAAAACTCACATCCGCATCCTTCATAGACCGCGGCGCCATTTGAACCCGGTGCTAAAGGTGCATTAGCACCGGGTGTTAAATTTAGATATCCTCAGAGACACTTTAGCACCGGTTGGTAACATCAACCGGTGCTAAAGGCCCCGACCACCGGATGGTGTTACGACCCGGTGCTAAAGGACTTTTGGCACCGGTTCGTAATACGAACCCGGTGCTAAAGGGGGGTCACATGCTACTTCAAAAGAAAAGTATATTCTACACCATCACATGTGCTGCATAGTTGAGATGGTTAGGTGGGTACGCGCGAGCCAAGAGGTCCTGAGTTTGAATCTCCACAACAACATGCATATATTTTTTGGCAAAGGTGCACCTTTAGCACCGGTTATTTGACCCGGTGCTAAAAGGTGGCACCTTTAGCCTCGGAAACATTGCACCGGTTGGGAAACCCGGTGCTAAAGGGGCTTCCCAACCGGTGCAAATGCACCTTTCTCCGGTAGTGCTTTGTCCTTGGAAGGACGTGTGGCAAGTGATTACTGCCTGATGCTTGAAAGTTCTCGCCACCAAACCTCCTGCAGATCGAGCTGCAGTGCACAGCGGCTCGGCGCTCACTGTCACTGACCGACGAGTGAGCAGTCGAGCCCAGGCAGCACCGTATTAACGCCGCTCAGGGGTCTCGCGAGTGATGATCGCATGCATGATTTTTAGGATTCAGATCAGGGAAGATGTCCCAGCGCTCTCCCTCCCCCTGCCCTTCCCCCGCGCCGGCAGCCACCTCGGCGCCGGCGGCCACCCCTCCCTCCCAGCCCAGCTCGCCGTCAGCTACTCCGGAAACGGCGACCACCCCCTCTCCTCTCCCTGTGTTGCCGCTGACTGGGTCTGCAGAGCGTTCTCCCACGCCCAGATCTGGTTCACCCCCAACGACGCTGCAGCGGTCGGCATCTACCCCAGGCTCTCCCTCGCTCCTCTCGCCGACGGCCAGGCCGTTCCTCCCTTCAAGCCTGGTCACGTGGGCGCAGATGGATGAGGAGGACGAGGAGCGCGTCGACTACGACTTCAGCCCGACGCCGTCCCCCTCGCGCTCTCCACCAAGTTACAAGGATGTCGCCTGCGGGATTTCCCCCTTCCCCACCCCGGGTGGGATGGCGAGCTCGTCGCGACCTGCGGTCTGTGTCGCGTCGGCATCGGCAGGTGCGGGTATGGTGGGTGCGACCGTGGAGGGCGAGACGGCGGCGGCAGGAGGGCGACGGAAACGGCGCCGGCCCTCCCGTCGTGTCCGTCAGCGGCAGCCGCCTCCGCCGTCGAGGGTTGTCCCCGCTGCGGGTCGCGTCTCCACGGCACCGTGTACCTCCACTGCTGCAGCGGCCGCGCCGGCGCCTCGGCGGAACGTTGCGACGCGTCTTGGTCCGGTGGTTGCGGACGCGTTCCAGGGGGATCGCCGCCGTGACCGGGTGGACGAGGAGGGCTTCCAGGAGTATCTCTCGCTCCACCAGGCGACGGTTGCGACGCCAGGCGGGAGACCACACCGGCCGCCAGCAGCCGACGAGGCGCTTTCCCCCTGAGCTCGATGGACGATGCCTGAACTGCCTCTCTTACACACATCGTGTAGCAACATGCCGGCTTCCGCGTAAGTGTTTGCGTTGCCATGGTTTTCGACATCTGGCCAGGGACTACACCCGACCTCGCCGACCACCACCGTCACGCGAGGAGCGACAGAGACCGCCGGCGAACCGTGGTGAGGCAAGGATGCCGCCATGCATAGTGCGACGGGAGCCTGTCGAGGCGACCGGCACAGGGACTGGCGTGGCACCTCAGCGACACTTCGTCCGTCTAGAGGGTGAAAGGACCGTGATGTCACCTAGAAGGGGGGGTGAATAGGTGTATCTGAAAATTTTCAACACTTAACACAAATTGTTAGCCAAACTCCGGACACTCCGGACCTGTGCGGAGACTCCGCAAAAATTGCTGCTGGATCAAAGCCCCATTAGGCTAGTCCCAGTGGGGGATTTCATTTTTGTGTTTTCAAGAATGCCACATAAGTAAGGAGACAATAAATTTACAGATGAAATGGTTCATACAATGCAAAGTTTCATTTTGATGTTTCCTAGGCGATGCATGCAAGACA
>OAMR01000597.1:400206-414604 GCA_900205405.1 Echinochloa crus-galli | reverse complement strand
GGTTTTCCATATAAGAGATAGGGTTTCCAATAAATCTAGGAGCTGCATAGGTGGGTCCTGAAGGTGCAAACCCGAATGAGGAACCAAACAAGTCACCCTCTGAAGTAGGCATGTATGGCATGGTCCCTGGAGCACCAACTGACTGTGGAGGGGGTGGTGGAGGCTGTGAGCTCGATCCAACGTGTCCATATCCAAATATGTCACCATACTCCTCAAAGTAGCCCGCATTCATGTGATCGGTCATGATGTCTCTAAGCGGGGGTATCTCAGGTAGCTCGAGAGGTGGTGAGATAGGTGATGGTGGATCATCTGGACTCATCTTGGCATGTAATCTCTTCACCGCATCCCTAGTCTTCTTGCTCTCAATCCTCTGCTGCCTAATGTTCACTTCAACATCCCTCTGACTTTTGCAAATGCCTGTGAACATGGAGATAAACTTCCGAATGGGAGAAGTCCGTCGCTCAGGATATGAGCTGCTGCCAGGCCCAAACCGGTCAGACCGGTTTGGGGAACCGGTCAGACCGGTTTGCCCCGGCTGCAGCTGGCTGTGCTGCTGCTGAGTCTGGTCGCCTCCCTGCTGTGTGTGCTGCTGCTGCTGAGGATCTGGCTGCTGTGGAGGCTCATCCAGTGGTGGAGAAGGCATCCGGAACTTGTGAGGAACAGGAGGACGTAGTGGCTTGTGCTGGGGGTCCTTCTGAATCTTCAGGTTTGTGACCCTCTCAATGATAAGCATGATGTAAGGGCTGTAGGCACAAATCTTCTGAGGACTCTCAGAGATGGTCTTGATCTCCTGCCAAATAAAATCGGCAACACTAAATGGAGGTGTCTCCTCTCCAATCCTCAGATAGTACATCAAGTTTCTCATGTAGAGCGAAATATCTGAGGTGTTGCCATCTCTAGGAGTGAGTGTCTTTCTGAGCAATCTGTAGAGAGTCCCATAGTAGGTGTAGAGACCACTCACTTTCCCATATATCCAATATCTTCAATTTAATTGTCCCAATATCTTTTGACAAGCTTCCTTCAAATGAGCCCAACACACGTCTCATTTGTCATATCCCTCAACTTGTCATTTCCTATATTGGTTGCATGGGATCACATCCACTTGTTTGCTTTCACACTATAAACCAATGATGAGCACCTTTACTTATCAACAAATATATTTCATGAATATCCTTTGACAATAAAACCCTGCTCATATGCTTAAGCAAACAAGTTAAATCACTAATCATGTTGTCATACAAATCACCAAAACACATAAGTGCCTATATGCACTTTCAGAGGGACCGCGGATCCCGCCGGCAGGAAGGGACACTAATCGCACCCCCTCGCCGTCGCCCGCACGTCCGGTGATCAATGATGGCACATCGACGGGTCCGTCTGGCTGCACACCGCAGCAGATGGAGCCGGATTGCTGCTATGTTGGTTTCTGTGACAGTATGGCTGCGAAGGAGACTCGCTTGCATCTCTCTCCCATCGCCCAAGTGGGTGCTTCCACAGGATTCACGCCGGCGGCTGCCAAGGCAGTGATTTTGGCGGCTACTGGGCTGGATGAAGGGGAGGTGGCGGTTATGCAGCTACGTCCAGAGAGTTTTTTGGTGGTCTGCTCCTTTGGAGTACGGAATGGGGATGGAGGCCCGCGCCTGCAGTTTTTTCCTCGTCGAGACGCGGCAAACAGAGGTGGCGGCGACATGCCGGAGTCGAGGACGACGACCTCTGGTGACCCCAAGACGACAGCAACCTGTGTGGGTGCTGCCACAGCCGGGGCCACCACGAACGATGCCACAGACGAGAACGGTTGCCCTGACAAAGCTGATGCACTGGAAAAGAACTTTCCAAAAGCAGATTCAAACACCGGTGTTGAGCCAACATTGACTGTACTAGGTGTGGGAGATGCGGACAAGACAACAGGCACATCTCCCTTGGAGGAGATGCCCGGTCTGGCCCAACGAGAGACAGTGCCTGCAGTGCTGACGCCCAAAGGGACACGCCGTTGGATGGATTCTTGCGAATCAGCATGCATCCGCGATGAGCACCCTCTTGGGGACCACGGGTTTGAGCCGATGCGATTGGAAACTGCTTTGCCTGTACGAGCCAGCAACAAGGTAGTGGGCCCGCAAGCGTCAAGGGGTGCTGAGGCATTGTTGGTGCTAGAACCGGTGGCTACAGCCACGACGGGGTCAGCACTGCAAGCTCCCATGTTGCCCCCTTGCCTGAGCGCCAGCGCAGTTGGGTCAATCACTCAGATTCCTACGAAAACTGGGCTGCCAGGCGTCTGCTTGGGCCTGAGCTACCATGAACCAGGCTATGAGGAGCCACTGGGAGCTGGCCAGATTCTGGGCCCTGTTACGGCCTGCCCACTGTTGGCACTCCTTACGGCCTACAGATAAATCCGCAAGCGGACGGATACCGATGTAGCTTTCACCCGGGAGTATTCCAAGGTATCGATTTCCACGGGGAACGAGAAGAGTACTAATCCTAAACTAAGTTGTCCTAGGTAGATGGAATGGAGTGAATAGGATCCTATAGGTGGTGCGAGACACTGGCGAGCTCCCCAAGAGAAGCGAGCGAATCGCGAGCCAGCCACTAGCGAAGGTTCCAACTTCCAGGCGGGCAGAAACATTGTTAATGCAGAAGCTTGGCATGGTGACCGACCGGGCACCACCGAACGAGGAAGCAAGGCAGGCGTACAAGAAGCTATATGCGGAGGACATGCGTAGTATTCACTACGAGGCTGTGAAGGAGCTAATACCCTCTTTGCGTTGCTCCTGCCCCGCCCTTGGGCTTTAGGCCTAGGTGCAGCTCCGCACCCTGGTTGTTTGTTTGTGGTATGGATCAAGTCACCTTTGTATCCTGGAAGGTGGGCGGCCTGAACTCGAGGGCACGGCGCGATGTAGTGCGGGTTCTTGTTGATGAAACCAGGGCATCAGTTGTTTGTTTGCAGGATGCTGAGTACACCTTGCAAGATTGGTGGAGCTCATTGCGGATGCAGCAGCCCAGGCACAGAAGGAAAGGGTTGGATTCTATCTTCATGCTCATCGTTTGGAGCATCTGGAAAGAACGCAACGCGCGGTTGTTCAATGATCAATCATCCAATTGCCAAGAACTGCTCCAACTCATAAGATTGGAGGCAGATCTTTGGGTGTTAGCGGATGCTAAGCGCTTAGGTCGTTTCACTAGCGAGTAATAGGAGTAGGACTCGGCTTCGGCCAGCGGTTGTTTCTGCTTAGCAGATGTGGGTGAGAGTTCTAACTCCTCCGGAGTCTTGTAAATCGGATCACACACTTTCCGTTTCTTCTTAATACAATGATACGCAGCTCTCCTGCGTATTCGAGAAAAAAAATGATCGCATGCAAACAAATGCCAGTAAAGCCATCAGGTGAAAAGCTGCGAACTATGTTTCAAAAAAAAAAGCTGCGAACTTTTTTGGTCAACTTGTCAGCGTGCAATCACAGCGTATGATCGATCTGAACCAGCGTCAGCGATCTCTAGCTAGCAGACCAGCCACCAACTGACTCCTATAACATGAGGCATGATTAGGACTAGACTTCCAGATAGCTTAGCTTGGCTGAGACATGCATGATTAGAGCTAAGCTAAGCTAAGCTTGGCTGAGACATGCATGATTAGAGCAAAGCTAAGCTTTCAGTTGGAGTGGTTTTTGTGGTACGGTTGACAAGATCCAGTTTGGCAACCGCGGATCGGATCGGAGGGCAAGTAGTCGAGCATCCTCATGATTGGGAGCAGTAGGAGTAGGTCCTACGATTATCCTCACCAAGCCATCACAGCTCCAGCCTGTTGGGCCAGCAAAGCTGCTTGCACACCCAAGTGAGGCGTGTGCCAGGGCGCGCAGCGTGCTGCTTCTTGTTTTGCTTGTCCAATAACATGAAGAAGACTTGACCAAAAAGCATGGAGTGTTCTTGAATCTAACCAGGTCGAACAAGAGTTTCGGTGGGACAGGTATAAAGAGCCAATATTAGGAGCTGTCCGAATCTGTCCCGGAGAGACGGAGACAATCTACCGGATGACATTTCCAGGTCACGTTAATCAAGCAATATAGAATAGAATAGAATAGACAGCTTTTCGTCAAACACTCTTTTTGGACGGTGGTACTGACGATGGGAAAGTATTAGTAGCTTCTCATGGGCCTGGGGACGATGGGAAAGTATTAGGCGGTAGCTGATGGAAGAGGCAATTTGGCCCATCAAATACGCTTACATCTAAATGGGCCGGGAGCTGTTGCTACCGGTGCGTGTGTGTTCTGGGCTGGGCACCCAAGGTTTGACACTCCTCTTGGGAAAGGTTTTCTTTGTTTTCTCTCGACTCTCGAGCGAGTCTCAAAACAGGAGAGAAGCCCAGGCGTTTAGCATCGCCGTGTTTAGTTTGTACAGTGCGTGGACAAAGTTCCCACAGAGTGTTTGGTTTGGTGTCTCGTGATGATATGGGTCTGTTGCTATGCATTTCAATATTTTTTTTGAACGAACGGCACTCGACGAGTGCGTTTCTATTGATATAGCAGAAAAAAATACAAGACTATGGCCCTGTAAGACCATAGGCAGGAAATAAAAAGAAAAGAAAAAACAACAAGCTCGCCCGGTTGGATTGGGACGTCAACGCGGGTAGCCTCACAACTATACTCACTGGCCGGTTGGATTGGGACATCAACACGGCCCAACTCTACTCACCACGACGACGACGGAGAGGCAAGGCACAACCGCAGCTTCCACCCATCATCACCATCATGCGGTTATCGAACCTCATAAGTGTTCCGGCGTTGATAGAGGAGCAGGAGGGGCGGACACCATCGCACCAGGAGGTCACTGCCGTGCAGGACCCAACGCCGCAGTGCTGCTGCACCCAAACCGTCCGCCCGACGGCATGAAAAACACCAAGTTTGGAGTAACTCAACGCGCGGGGGCCACGCCACTTCCGCCGTTGGACGCCTCTCGCGTGCGCGGGGACCCAACCCGCCACTCAGCACGCCTTACCCGTGTGCGGGGACCTCCAACCCGCCACACGGCTCCACGCTCCGGACTTGTCTCAGGAGTTGCCGTCGAGGCAGCAAGAAGAAGTGCCCCGCCCCCCTGGAAACTGAACCAAGCCGTCAGACCACCGCCGTGGTTCGAAGTCATCACGTTGCTTTCCCCCTCGCACGAAGACCCCGCCCTCGAGCCAGAACACCGAGAAAATCGCCCGCGCCGTCTTCCGACGTTGTACCGCACCGGATAGGCTCAGCTGAGCTGAAACAAACCGCCGCGATCCGCTGCGGGCTAAGTCATCTCCGGTTGTCGTCGCTACAAGCGCCGTCTTTCAACGTTGTCCCGCACCGCAATGGGGTTGCCATGCAACACCAGGCGCCGCGGGACGCTGCAAGCAGTCGAACAACCGCCGGGGGTGACACCCGGCCACCAACAGAAGAACATACGTCTTGGCTTGAGGTAGACAACCCCCTTTTCTCATGGGCGTCTTGGCGTGAAGTAGTCAACCCCCTTTTCCGCACGCCCTCCGACAGATTTTTCACCATCGGCCGAAGCAACCACGAGCCGCAGGCCGGCCAGGCGGCTAAATGAACGTTGTCTCTAGAGACGACGCCTCCAAGGAGGTCACGACGCCCACAGGCGCCGCCGTCGCTCATCCAGGAGCTGGACCGGGTTTTCACCCCTCAAGAGGGAGAGCGACGCTCGAAGGCGCCACCGTCATACCATCGGAATGAACCTGGCGAGGGCTTTTGCCCGGAGTGCCGAAACCCCATTGCACGCGTTCGTCGCAGCAAGCCGACACCACCACTGCGGCCGCCTCAACCGAGGGACGTCATTGTCACAGCACCACATGACCCGTTGCCGAAGCTCCATCTCCTGCCGCCGTTCTCGCGCCTCGGCAACACGTCGGCGCCGCGCCGCACGACCGGCGCCCGTTGCAGTCACCGCACCATCGCCGGCCTCGGCCGCAACCGCGGCCTCCTCCCGCGGCCAGCAGCACCTCCAGCCAGCCGCTCACGCGCATTGGCCGCCGGCCTCGCACACCTGCGGCCGCCGCCTGCCCGGCACAGGGCGCCGCTGCCCCTGGCCAGGCCCGGCAGATCCGCGCACTCCACGCGCCGCGCCGCTGCCGCTGCTGCACGCTCACGCGGCCACGCGCCCCCGTGCCGCTCGCCGGACGTCTGCTGCCGCCGAATCGCGCCCACGACCTCCACCCGCGCGGCCTGCTCGCCTCGTGCAGATCCGGCCGCGGGAGGGCCGGATCCGGCGACCACAGCCCCGGATCCGCCGTCGTCGGGCTCCGCCGCGGCCATCGCCGGTGGCAGCCGGAGCAAGGCAGAAGGGCAGGGGAGCGGGAGCGGGAGCGGCCGGAGGAAGAAGAAAGGCCCCGCCGTCGCCATCCTAGCGGCCCACGGGCTTCCGTGGCCTCGCTCCGGCGACGGCGAGGTCGCGTGGGGGAGAGGCGAGAGGAGAAGCGGCGGCGCTGGGGAGCCGCCCGAGCCGCCTCAGAGAGACGACGCGGGGGCCCCTAGTCTTGGGTGTTGTTTTTTTTCAAAGGAGTAGGAATCCAACTACTTATCGACGATGCATTTCAATATGAACACGTGCTTATCTTTCAAAGGAGTAGGAATCCAACTATCCTGTGCACTTGCACCCGCGGGAGGTCAAGAAGAAGCTCCACGTTCTCTGCAGCATCTGCTCTCCAATTAACCGGCGTCATCAGATCACGGATTATGGCGCAGTACACGAGTGTCCCTCCTTGGTCCTCGCTCACGTGTACGAATACCATACGGCGCCCCCGGCCAACATCCTCTGCGCTACTCATCGTCCATCGACCCACGCGACGCCAGCGCGGACATCTCTGGCGCTTGGCGCGCGGCCAGGAGCCGCACGGCACGCGGGATATTTCCTTCCCAACCAAACGGATTCGCCTCGCGTTTGACCAGGCGTCGAAGCACCCGGGGCACGCGCCCGCCGGCCGTCGTCCTCGCCGCGCGGACCGGCCGGGGCCGGCCGCCGCTCCTCCCGGGGCCTAAACTGAACCAAGCCGCCAGACCACCGCCGTGGTTCGAAGTCATCACGTTGCTTTCCCCCTCGCACGAAGACCCCGCCCTCGAGCCACAACACCGAGAAAATCGCCCGCGCCGTCTTCCGACGTTGTACCGCACCGGGTAGGCTCAGCTGAGCTGAAACAAACCGCCGCGATCCGCCGCGGGCTAAGTCATCTCCGGTTGTCGTCGCTACAAGCGCCGTCTTTCAACGTTGTCCCGCACCGCAACGGGGTTGCCACGCAACACCAGGCGCCGCGGGACGCTGCAAACAGTCGAACAACCGCCGGAGGTGACACCCGGCCACCAACAGAAGAACATACGTCTTGGCTTGAGGTAGACAACCCCCTTTTCTCATGCTGTCCGGCAGATTTGCCACCCGGCCGAAGCAGCCGCGAACAGCAGGCCGACCATGTCGCCGAACGAACGTGTCTCTAGAGACGACGCCTCCAAGGAGGTCGCGACGCCCACAGGCGCCGCCGTCGCTCGTCCAGAAGCTGGACCGGGTTTTCACCCAGAGACATTATGCAGCGGGGTTTCGACTCCAAAATGACGCCCTCAACAGGGAGAGCGACGCCCAAAGGCGCCGCCGTCATTCTGCCAGAAAGAATCTGGCGAGGGCTTTCGCCCGGAGTGTTGGAACCCCGCTGCACGCGTCCGCCGCAACAGGCCGGCACCGCGGCTGCGGCCCACCAACCGGGGGGCATCATCATCGTCGTAGCACCACTAGCCAGCTGCCGAGCTTCATCTCCCTGTCGCCGTCCTCGCTGCCGCCGAATCGCGCCCACGACCTCCACCCGCGCGGCCTGCTCGCCTCGTGCAGATCCGGCCGCGGGAGGGCCGGATCCGGCGACCACAGCCCCGGATCCGCCGTCGTCGGGCTCCGCCGCGGCCATCGCCGGTGGCAGCCGGAGCAAGGCAGAAGGGCAGGGGAGCGGGAGCGGGAGCGGCCGGAGGAAGAAGAAAGGCCCCGCCGTCGCCATCCTAGCGGCCCACGGGCTTCCGTGGCCTCGCTCCGGCGACGGCGAGGTCGCGTGGGGGAGAGGCGAGAGGAGAAGCGGCGGCGCTGGGGAGCCGCCCGAGCCGCCTCAGAGAGACGACGCGGGGGCCCCTAGTCTTGGGGCTAGTTTTTTTTCAAAGGAGTAGGAATCCAACTACTTATCGACGATGCATTTCAATATGAACACGTGCTTATCTTTCAAAGGAGTAGGAATCCAACTATCCTGTGCACTTGCACCCGCGGGAGGTCAAGAAGAAGCTCCACGTTCTCTGCAGCATCTGCTCTCCAATTAACCGGCGTCATCAGATCACGGATTATGGCGCAGTACACGAGTGTCCCTCCTTGGTCCTCGCTCACGTGTACGAATACCATACGGCGCCCCCGGCCAACATCCTCTGCGCTACTCATCGTCCATCGACCCACGCGACGCCAGCGCGGACATCTCTGGCGCTTGGCGCGCGGCCAGGAGCCGCACGGCACGCGGGATATTTCCTTCCCAACCAAACGGATTCGCCTCGCGTTTGACCAGGCGTCGAAGCACCCGGGGCACGCGCCCGCCGGCCGTCGTCCTCGCCGCGCGGACCGGCCGGGGCCGGCCGCCGCTCCTCCCGGGGCCTGCACGTACGCAGCCGATGCTTCAACGCAACGAACTTGTTACGGGTGGGCCTTTTTACGGGGACGGGGCGCGGGCCCCGCCGTGCATGATCAGGCACGCGCACGCACGGTGCCTGTGGCGGTCGTTAGCGCGCCACTACAAGAATAACTCACATCCGCACTCTTTATATGTCTCGGTGCACTTAAGATCCGGTGCTAATGTAAAGTTAGCACCGGGTGCAAAATTGAGGCGCTCTCGGAAACTGTTACCAACCGGTGCTAAAGGGTCCCCCTCCTTTAGCACCGGGTGGTATTACGACCGGTGCTAAAGGGTGACCCTTTAGCACCGGGTGGTGTTACGACCCGGTGCTAAAGGCCCTTTAGCACCGGTTGTAAATACGACCCGGTGCTAATGGGGGTGTCACATGCTACTTCAAAAAGAGCGCATCTTCTATCCTATCATGTGTGCTCCGTAGGTGAGATGGTTAGGTGGGTGCGCGCGAGCCAAGAGGTCTCAAGTTCGAATCCCGCAACACGCAAATATGCAAATATTTTTGGCTAGTGCGTGGGTACCTTTAGCCTCGGATTCATAGCACCGGGTTTCCACCGGTGCTAAAGGGATTTCCCAACCGTTGCTAGTGTCTGTTTATTTATTTAATAAATATAGTAATGTAGTTTTAGAAATTTGTTTATTTAATAGAATATATATTATAATGTGTACTGGGGTTCATTTCGATGGATTGCATATTTGCATTGCATGTAGCTTTGTCTTAATGAGTCTCGTCGTCGTTCGTCAAGGATAAGCACCACGTTGCTGTCGTGCGTGTTGATGTTTCCGGTACTATTCCTCCTATTCCTCTATCTGGCGCTCCTTTGCCTTTTCATCTCTTTGCTTTTGTCGATGTTAGATGCTGCTGTTTTTAGGCCAGGTATAGTAGAAGCTGCGAGATTTTCACTAGTCCTTCCGGTACGGTGTTCGTGTTGAAATGGTGTGTTTTTTTTTCTCTTTCTTTTCTGTTTTTAGACACAGGGCAAGGCTCCAAATACGTCTATGTAGCACTATGACTTATCTTCAGGTTCGGGAGCTTATAAGCATGTCTCAGTTGGAACAGATATATACATCTTATATCGTGGCATACAAGAGATTCGCATTCGTATACCACGCCTCACTGTTGGTTTTGTCAAAGCTACCTGACTACCTCTGGAAGATTTAAATGACTTAGCTTCATGACCCATGGTGATTAATTAAGATTCTATACTTCTTCTCAGCTTGATCAAGTGTACATTGAACTCCATGTTGAAGCTTTCTGATAGATTTATCGATTTGTAGGGAATTTATGGAGACATGATCGTGCATGGATTCCATACATGCTTTGTGTGTGCTCATTACCAAAAAATAAATAAAAAAACGCGAAACTACTCGATAATATAGGGAGTGGAAAAATGCATGAATGGTCCAGAGTAAAGTCCAAAGTGCAAGCCATCAATCAAATTTTATCTAAAGACAAGAAAGCAACTGTAGGCCACCCAGATGTCCCAGTTATCTATCTAGATCACGACCTGCCGAAATCTCTAGGAGGGGCCGGGGGTGGTGATGCATGCTACTATCACCATCTTTTTGTTGAGTGCAACCACACTTCGAGCCCAGGAAGCTGGTGCCACTAGTCAAAAGCTAGCAGCATCCAACAGGATAGACTACGAGACCCATGCATCCTCGGCGACCTGACGACCCAACGCTTGGGTGGCGGCACAAGTGCGCATTTTCTCTGCGTTTTCCACGCTCAAGTGCTCGCATTTTCACGCGGAGAAAAGCGGTCGATTCGGTGCAAAGCCGCAGGTGATCCGTTGGAAAAACATGTCCCCGGGCCCGGCATAGTTTCCAACCAAAACACATACGACTTCATCAAGCATTCGTCTCCCACTCCCAATTAACATGCACGGGCGCAGTTTATATCAAATAGGCAGTGTCGCACATGCTATATAGTATGCTACTGCAAATAATACAATATAATTTGATGGATCCAAACTATTCATCCATGTCTATAAAATAAAAAACTACCTTTGGAACCACTCGAAGGATTAAATTTATCCGGTTTCAATAGTTGAATGGCCCTCGGCATCCGATTTCGTAGTTTATAGTTAAAAATCATACTTCCGTCATAGTTTGATAACGAAAATAGAACTTTTTTATAACAATATAATAGTCAACGTAAAAGCAAACTTGATCTGTTTGAAAAATCTTGACTGCACATGCCCATACTAGCTAGTACTAGCTAGCAATCTAGCATATGATCAATACACGATATACCTTTCCACGTCAATATAAACAAGCGGTTCAAATCGCGCGTTCGGCGTTTCCGATCCTGTTCGAATCCAACTGAAGAAAGTCTCACGTCCTGGTCGCGTGTTTGCCTCATCTCTTTGATTTTTTCTCTCCACATCTGACGTCGCTCTCGCCCACATCATCGCCCCCGTATGCATGTACTCCATCGTGTACACCTCACCTACGTTCCTTTTTCTGACTCGATCCCAAGAGAGGCGTGTGGTCGTACGCCGCAGGGATTTGTCCCGTCGGATATGCCGCCCGGGCAGCCGGTCTCGTACGTCCTCTCAGAGGTGTTTGAGCGCACGTGCGGGAATACATACCAGCTGGTGGTGGTGGAGCTTCGCGGATAATCACAGGCGGACTTGTGTGCAGCTACCGGCCTACCGCTCGCTTTACAGTTTGCACTACTCCAGCAAACTCTGCTTAGCTTGTTCAAAGGCTCAAAGCTACAGGCTAAACCCTACAGGAACCACAAATATGCATGCATGCATGCATGATGCCCGTCCCCATCCAAAGGCATACATATGCCTACAGGAACCAAGAAGAGCTTTCTGTCTTGTACTGTAATAACTCGTCCTCCGATCCAAAGGTGAAAGGCCCGGCCCAGTCCAACCTTGACTTGGACGACTTCATGAACACGCAGGGCCGGGGAATCACGAATCATAAAATAATCTGGGTCGTGCGGTTGTGCATATACTCTAGACAACAAATTTAGACGTAGACTTAGAATTACAAAGCAGAGCAGTACTTATTGCATTGCCCTTGATAGAAAGAATGAAAAGGGCAAATGCGCAGACAGTGGCTTTCAACAAACAGTTTAATTTGGCCTTGTAGTAGTCTCCAATCTCTACATGTAACTCTTGTATAACCTAGTCATCACGCTATGCACCAACTCCTGGTTTCAACCAAGTCTTATTAAGATAAGATTACGAAAATTTGGAATAATTAACATTGGCCATTAATACTTTCTTATTAGTACTAAAATATAAGTATAGTTGAGAAAGCGTGTGGGGAAAGAGAGCGCACAAGTCTAGTCGACAGAAGAACAACATGACCGCATGAGGTTTGACCGTTCGAGTCCGTGTTTATCAGAGAAAATAGGAATGGGGATCTCTACGCAGGCGAACTCGCAGCCCCCCAGCAAGTAGTAGGCCGGGCTGTCAAGGAATAGAGATAGCTCAAGCGAGCTTAATTGCAATGTATTATTCGATTCGGGCCGGTCTCTCAAGCATGAGTAGCTCACAAGCCCTGGCCAGACAACTGACAGAGAAGGAGGGTGAGCAATTCCTATATATGCACTCTTGAAACAAATTAATATAGTCGCATGCTTAGCCCAAATATCGTAGCCCCACCACTGATCCAGGGATAGTTATCGATCAGTTATCACACTTGCTTTGAAAGTGATGTCTTTCTAAGCATAGTTCAAGATTCTCCCTGAGATTATTTAAGCTAATCATTCCGGGGTGACAGTCAAGATAACATTGATCAGTCCAATCAAGTCTTGTCGAAAACTACAATCATCAAATGAGTGGCCTAATCCCTGTGTTCATGGAAAAACAACGTTTTTTTAGAACATAGCGGCCCTTTGCCCCTTTCGATATATCGAGAAAAAAAAAACGACCACGAAAATGGCGGAGGAGGTGGAGAACTCGGTAGATACGCGTCGCCCTCACACAGTCCACACGTCTTTATACGTGTACCTACTCCCCTTCACATTTTACGCCACACCGTGTTTATTTACTTGCAGAAAGCACTAACCGCGAACGAGTAGTCCCTCAGATATCAACATTTTCCCTCACCAAGAACCCCAGATAATTAATCGCCCGCGCGGCGTGGCAGTAACCGGCCGGCCGGCCCGGCGGCCCCAGTGCTCTCGACGCCATCGACGACGCTGGGGATCGACAACGAAGACAACGGCCGCGCGCGCCGGATGCGATGCGGTCGATCTCCAGCTGCGTGCTGCGCGCGCGCGCGCCGGGATCGGAGATGGATGGCCACCGGCCGGCGTCATCCCGCTCGCCAGCGTGATGGGCCGCGCGCGGCCGGCGGTCGACACGTGCCTCGACAGCGACGAGGCGAGCCGCGCGGCGACAACCGCAAAGTTACTCGATATGGAATCCCTTTCTATTCCGCCGATGGCGACGGCGGCGCGCCCCGCTCGATCGCGTCGCGCGCAGCACCCCACCCGCCTATCGATCGATCGATCCGCCAGAAGCCCGCGCCGCGCGCGACGTCGCTGTTACGGCCCGCGCGACGCGTGAGACCCCGGTGCGGGGCGGTGCCCTGCCATTTTTAGGCCCCTCGCACCTCTCTCTCACCGGCCCGGCCAGTGACGCTAGCTAGCTCATCATTGAGCTCGAGCGTCCTGAGATCATTGAATCTGACTGACTAGCTCTCTAGCTAGCTGCTAATAGTAGCAGTACAGTGCTGGACACGATGGGCTGATAGATCCACAGATATATATCGATCGATACCAGATGCGACCCGACGGCCTCCAGCTACGTTCGCTCGCTCTCAGATTACGATCCGGATAACCACGCCTTTGAACTAATTAAGCCAGCCACACGATCGAATATCCAACCGCTAATTCCGTCTGCAGAATGACGGAAAGCTACCGATCCTTGCTCGTCGCCGCCAAGATAATTACGCCATCAGGCCACGGGCTGCCTGAAACGCGTGCGGGTGGTGGGGCCACGGTGCTTCTCCACCGCGAGGCAGGCAGGCGGGCAGGCAGAAGGATCGCCGGGGGTCTCCATCGCGCGTGTTTGGGATAAAGATTAGCTTTTTTAATCACTTTGCTTATTGGCATATTAGAGACGACTCGTAATTGTTCCTGGGGTTAGTTTGGTGCAGGTGAGCAAAGCTACCACACGTGTCTGCTTATTATTTTTTTTAACTCTGGTGAACGACGTATAGTTTACGCTTGATTTGGGGATGCTCAATTTTAGTGCAACAAATACAAAGGAAAAAAAACCACACAAATCCTTTATGACACTGCTTACCGAAGGTGAACCTAGACAACTTGTTTTACACTTAATTGTCAAAATTAAAATTTGACCAACAAGAATCTTAGAACCACGTTTCAACTTCAAGAAACACAACTATTTTATAGCGACGAAACATACAACCTCACATCTAGTCTTGATACATATACCTAGTACGTGCATAGTATAGATGGCTACTATAGTATAGGTGTCGGTGCCGGAATTGGTCGGCCAATCCCCGGCGCCTAAACAGAATGCGCTGTGTCCCGTCCCTCGACGGTTGATGCAAAGGCTTAGTACAATGAGACGGTGTTTATCCTGGTTCCGACAGTGGGGGTCGTACGTCCAGCAGAATGCGCTCAAAGGCGCTGTACTATCTCTGTCTCTTATACACATCTAGATGTGTATAAGAGACAGGTCTATATACTGTGCATCAGATGTGATCTTGGTCTTCTTCAAAATAGCTGTGGCA
>OAMR01000597.1:350644-379218 GCA_900205405.1 Echinochloa crus-galli | reverse complement strand
CGCTATAACCAATCAAATTGGTCAAGAATCAAGAGTCAATAAAATGACATTGGATTTGTCAAGTAGTTATTTGAAGAACAAGGATGACAAGCAATCGAGTTCACACGTACTCCCTCCGTTCTGAAAAAACTGACGTTTAGGACAAGGTTTGGGTCAAACATTGAAATTATAAATCATCAATAACTTTTAAATTTTTGAATCTACAATGTGAAAACTATATGAATAAATTTATCTTGAAAAATACTTTCATAAAAATATACATGTATCACTCTTTGATAAATATTTTTATAATAATAAGTGGTTAAAGTTGTGTTTTGGAGACCGTGTCGCTGTCCTAAACGTCAGGTTGGAGGGAGTAGCTTTTTGATGCAATGTCTTAGCTTCAAAAAGGATAAATATTTTATAGTGAAAATTTCAAGAACATTTTTTTATTTTACCAAAATGGATCATAGCATAATCAAAATTCATAAATTAATCAGATGAATTGGACATAAAAACAAAGCATATTAATCCTCACCAAAGAAGAGAAAAAACTGGACCATGTATTTCCACAAGATAATAGTATTATCTCCGTTATAAATTACTATTCACTGCTGACTGTTTAGACTATTTGTCTCATTTAAAAAATTATTTGTCATCAAAGGTGTTTTAGACATATCTTATTTTTCTTATGTATTTAAATTAAATCATAAATAAAACGAGTGGCCAAATACCATAAGAAAAAAAACAACATATAATAATTTGAAACAGAGTGTTACTAACCAGTAACCACGACCCGTTACGTGACAGAGCGAAAGGACATGCTAGACTGCATATGGTGGTGCCGTTGTTTCTCTGACTCGCTGGACTAAGGCCATTCTCAGTGGCCCATTTCATATCATTGTTTTTAAGACAGCCACGTCATCCAGGATGAAATGAAACGGTTGAATGAAACAACCTCAAAAATGCATTGTTTCATGTCACTATTTCCAAAGTTACTCAGACAATTTAATTGCTGCATGTTGTTGTGATCAAATGTGGCATACAAATTATGTAGACAGTTGTACAAAAATCAAATCAAGTACCATCTCTTTAAAATAAAGCATAACATCACACAAAATGAAAAGGTAAAATATAGATATTTTAATTCACTTCAGATATTCATAAAACATATAGGATAGATGGCATATATAAAATAGAATACAACAGTGCCTTAAACTTGCGGTCCATATTTTTTTGCCAAATATGCTCAATCAAGTCCTTCTTAAGTTGGACATGAGTTGATCGAGCTTCAATATTAGAATTCTTGTCTAGCACTCTCTCAAATGTAACACACTCAGTTCATAACCTAAAATCAGGCACACAATTACCAAATTGAAACGTATGAAGATTGATTCAGTTATATTGGACAAAACAACCATATCGGTTACCCTGTAATCTATTATTCTATAGTACTCAACAACTTGACAAATCAACCATACCAAAATCGATTTAGTTACCATGGATTTGCAGATGGGGAATGAACTCCTTGGCTGCTAACTCCAGATTCCGACCACCATGCTGCACTTGGTGCTGACCGTGGTACTTGCAGTGCTGCTGGTGGAAGGGAATCCAAGGCCGTGTTTAGATGACAAATTGGCACACCCAATTTGGGACTTTTGGGAATCGTGCGACACTGTAGCATTTCGTTTGTTTGTGTAAAAAATTGTCTAAAAATTGATTAATTAGGCTTAAAATGTTCGTCTCGCGGAGTACAACAAAACTGTGCAATTAGTTTTTAATTTTATCTATATTTAGTACTCCATGCATGTTATGACATTTTGATGTGATGGGGAATCTTCTTTTTTCATAGTGAATTTGGGAGTTGGATTTTGGAATCTAAACAGGCCCAAGTTCACGTACTGCTCCCAGACCCAGAGTTTTTGGTGGCAGAGCTGGAGTTCCTGTACGCGGCAGAGCTGGAGTTCCTGCTGGCGGCGCCTGAGTTGGTTCTCTTGGTGAAGAAGCCGCCCGCTTACAGGGGCCACCTTTCCTCTCACGGCCTGCCATCCTCCCGTCGTCCTTGCACCGGCGACAACGCAAATCTGTTGCAGACTTGCAGCCCTTCGTAGAACCTCCGTCTGCAAGATTGGAATGGAGAAGGGAGAAGATATAAACAACGCGCGGCATTGGAGGGAAGGGATCTTGGCAGGATGTGAAGCAAGATTGGCGCGAACTGGAGTGAAGAAAGCGTGCTGCGCGGGAGGATTGGGAAGAGAAGCGAGTGCGACTGTCCCGGCCCGCATCGGATCTCCGGCGCAGCATGGAGATGAAACGAAACCCTCTCAGCGGCGTGTCGTCCAGTTTCCTAGGCGTTGGAAATCGGGTAGCTGGGGTTTCATGGTGGTGAAATGATTTTGCTCTCTCTCTTCATAAATATGGTACCATGTCATCACAATTGCCTGTACATGGTAGCTCATTAATTGTCCATGAAATGATCACCGAGAATAGCCTAATAATCCGCACCTCCAATTATTACTGTTGTCCGCCTGCCCCTTCTTTACCCGAAAAGGCTCCAACAAAGAGATCACCCAGCCGAGAAAAATTTATGACCTGGGCCTCACGACTGGACCTACATATTTGTCAACATCCACGCTCCATGCGTGTTTATACCTGGTCTTTTTCGATACTAGCACTGTCCTTTTGGTCTTTTTGTCAATCGTATTATCGATGAACTTGATACAAGAAACCATTTTTGAAACCATCCAGTTGCCACTCAATCATAGTTCATTAAACCCTATTGTGATTGAATAATTTTGTGCGTCTTTTCCCTCTGCCGCAGGCCACGACCTTGCACGGGCGGTTTGGGATTCCGCCACTGATGGGATCTGCCAAGAAACCCCCCCGGCCCCAGTCGCTCGCGGGATCGACGACTGGAAGCATCGGCCGCGAACGCCACCACGTGCCGGCGCGGCGGAGTTCCAGCGGCACCCGTCAGCGCGGGGTCCCCCCGCCCACCAATCCCCGGCGCCATCACGCCGCCCCGGACGTGCTTGCGAATGCGAATAGCGATGCATCGGTAGCCACACGACGCAGCAGTGCCCCGCGGCACGGCCCGGCGCAGTTCCTTCCCCCTGCCCGGTCGTTCGTCGTATGCCCGCGCGGGCTACCGGATCCACCCTCCACCCCGGGGGGCCTGCACCAGGCGGCGTCGCGCACGCAAAATGACAAGAACCCGCGTGCTTATAAGCAGGCCCTCCCCTCCCGTCCCCAAAAATTCCATTCCTCCATTTCTCTCCTAGCTCCAGCGTCTCCAGAGCTGAGCTTCCCCGATCCAGCCTCTCTCCCTCCTCAAGGGCGCAAGCTTTAGTTACTCTCTCAGCACATAGCTTAACAAAAGCTTTCTTAATTGAGAGGTGAATCGGCAGTAGTCGAGGCTGGCAGCTAGGGTTTTGTAGGGGAGGGCGCCGATCGCCTCGCTCGATCGAGCAGCAGGCCGGCGGCGTACCAGCTAGCAGGTTGGGATACGGTGTGCCATGATCATGGCGAACCCGGCGACGATACTGCCTCCCGGTTTCCGGTTCCACCCGACTGACGAGGAGCTGATCGTCCACTACCTCCGCCACCGCGCCGCCAACGCCGGGTGCCCCGTCGACATCATCGCCGACGTCGACATCTACAAGTTCGATCCATGGGACCTGCCATGTTCGTACCCCCTTCATCCCCCTCCTGCACTCGATCACATCTCTCGCCGATCGATCCGCGCCAGTAATTTAACGGAGAATTTGCTTACTAATTTGCAGCCAGGGCGGCTTACGGGGACAAGGAGTGGTACTTCTTCAGCCCGCGCGACCGCAAGTACCCGAACGGGATCCGGCCGAACCGCGCCGCCGGCTCCGGCTACTGGAAGGCCACCGGCACCGACAAGCCCATCCACAGCAGCGCCACCGGCGAGAGCGTCGGCGTCAAGAAGGCGCTCGTCTTCTACACGGGCCGCCCGCCCAAGGGCACCAAGACCAACTGGATCATGCACGAGTACCGCCTCGCCGCCGACGGCCACGCCGCCCACACCTACCGACCCATGAAGTTCCGCAACACCTCCATGAGGGTACGCAATAACTAATCACCAGTATATATATCCCTAGCTAGCTTTTGCATACTAATTATGCATGAAAAAAAACTAGGTGACACTACCAGAAAATTCATCATTCGCCGTGTCTATATGCCTCGGCACACTCAAAAACCGGTGCTAATACAATACTAGCACCGGGCGTAAGATTAGGGTGCCCCCGGAGACCCTTTAGCACCGGTTGGTAACACCACCCGGTGCTAAAAGTCGCCTTTAGCACCGGTTGGTGTTACGATCCGGTGCTAAAGGTCCTTTAGCACCGGTTCGTAAATAGGACCCGGTGCTAAAGGGGGTGTCGCGTGCTACTTTAAAAGAAGTGCATATTCTATACTATCACATGTGCTGTGTAGGTGAGATGGTTAGGTGGGTACGCGCGAGCCAAGAGGTCGCGAGTTCGAATCCCGCAACACACAAATATGCAAATATTTTTGGCTAGTGCCCACCTTTAGCACCGGTTATTTGACCCGATGCTAAAGGTGGCACCCTTTAGCCTCGGTGGAGTAGCACCGGTTGGAAAACCCGGTGCTCGGTAGTGTGAAATTCAAAGAACAAATCACATGAGATCCTACGATTTTAGCTAGCTTTTTGACGTGTATATCTCTACATGGTAAGTAGTCAGTATCACGGTAGCTAGCTATAGTTGCCCAGCTTGTTGCACTGCTTACGCATGCACGCCGGGTGCGCTAGCTACTTGCACGCCCTGATCTTTTCTTTTTATTTGGCGATGTTTCTGATGCGGGTTTGTGGCACGTCGATGATATTGTTTATCGCATCGGTTTGTGGCTTGCCAATGGACGCAAGGGCCGCTAGCTTTTTAATGTGTGGCGTTCTTAAAGAAATGTTCTTTAGGATTACTTGGCATGGCATGCGCAAGTCAATTGATCCGACAATGATAGCCGCGATGCGTACGTGTTGATGATTGATTCATCTCTGTGCCCGCTTCGCGTAGCAGTAGATTTTTTAATCCCGATCCCCTTTTTCTGATTATCCGTGTGCGATTTCGATCGTCTGCGCATGGTGCAGCTGGATGACTGGGTGCTGTGCCGGATCTACAAGAAGACGAGCCAGGCGTCGCCGCTGGCGGTGCCGCCGCTCTCCGACCACGAGCTGGACGAGCCGTGCGCCGGCTTCGACGAGAACCCCTACGCCGCCGCGTCGAGCGCCGCCATGCTCGTGCAGGGCGCGTACCAGTTGCCGCCGCCGCAGGCCGCGGCCGCCGGCGGCGGCGCGCCGAGGATGCCCAGGATCCCGTCCCTCTCCGAGCTGTTCAATGACCCCTCGCTGGCGCACTTCTTCGACGACCACGGCGGCGTCGTCCCGGACATGGCACGGTTCGGCGGCGATCAGCACCACCATCACCACGGCGGCGCCCCTCTCCTCGGCCACCCCGTCACGAGCCAGCTACTGCTCAACAATGGCAACATCATCATGCCGTCGCCGGGGCAGATGGATTCATCCGCGTCGACGTCGGCCGCGGGCGGCGATGGCGCCGCCGCTGGCAAGCGCAAGAGATCAGAGACGGGTACAGGTGCCGGCACGGCATCTGCACCCAAGAAGCCGAACGGCTCCTGCTTTGGTGCAACGTTCCAAATAGGCAACGGGCTGCAGGGGTCCCAGCTGGCCCACCAGATGCTGCTCCATTCTAACATGGGGATGAACTGACAGATTGGTCTCCACTGAAAGCTATACTTGAGCATTGAATTGTGATTGGAACATGGATGATCGGGCCCTATCAAACCCAAATATAGGGCGGAAATTCATAAAGCGATGGTTAATATATAGGTAAAGGGTTTGTACTTGTAGATTACAGTGGTAGTGTCAACTACTAGGGACACCTTAGCAGATTGGGTTTGTGGTGTGTAAACATTTTGTTCTCCTGCACATAGTATACCGTACTATGTACTCAAAGTCAAGCTTAGTACTACTGCAAAGCTAGCTAGATAGGGCCTGATGAGGTTCTGAGATCGACAAACTGATGGAACTCAAGAACAGGAGAAAAATGTTAATATCCAACCGGCTTTATTTGCTCATATATACACACTGGTGTATGTAAAACATTGTCCAATGATTATTCTTGGTTCAATGTCAGCCACCATTCATTAGGTCCCTCAGAGAAAAAAAAAGAGTTATCATCCCACGCTCACAAATTATATCGCGACGCTTTCCGATTACATCACGGATAACCAAAGTAAGCTCACAGATGTCACTCAAAGACAAAGTGAAAATGAAAATGGATTACCACAGCCAGCTACAACACCTGTTCAGGGGAAGATAATAATCCATTCAGAATAAGGGTAAGAAAATGAAATAAGGGTAGGAATTAAAAGAAAGAAAACGATGGAGCCTGGATATTTAATAATTGTCCAAAGCAGGCAAGTTGCGGATGTCAAGTAGTTTTCGGTTCAGGTGGTGGACGATAGCCTTCTTTTCCGGCTCCAAAGCTTATTGTTCATCAGAGATGGGCGAAAGAGGCTTTGCCTGAGCCTGCCTGTGCAAGTGTCTATGCAGAATCTCGCCCGGTCACTGAAGCATCGGAACATTTCGTGCACATCGACGAGTCCAGGCCGGGACGTCGGCGTCACCGAACAGAACAAAACTGACAGTCCGTTTGGGTTTGGCGGCTCCGGGTGGGGTCTATCGTCGTCTATGAAGGGCCCTTGGAGCTAGGAGCTAAGAGTAGGAGGAGCGCTGACGAAAGTTACTGGAGGTGATTCTCTGTCAGCTTGGAGTCGAGATAACGATAGGTGGATCTCCATTTGAAGCGTCAAATCGTTGGACTTCATGGAGTTGTTGTTATAAAAGCTTGATTAGCTGGATTTGGGCTTGGCGTATCGAAGTTTTTTACGGCTCTCGTCTAGTGGTTCCTATTACCATTCTGCCTTGAATGTTAAAGCTTGAGTGTTTTACTGAAACTAGTGACCAGAAAAAAAAAATGGTACCAGCAGTACCAGCCTGCTGACAGAGTCGCCGGAGAAACAAATCAACACGTATGCCAATGAACCCGGAAGCATTCAATTCCTCACTCTTTCGGGTTTAGCGGATCGATTAGTGGTAGTGCTAATTCTTTTTCAGTTAGTTAGTTCAATGGTGTAGTAAACTAAGCCACACGATTGAAGATGCTTATCCACAAGTAAATTCTTCCCTGCCGCGCACGCAAGCGAGGGAGTAGTACGTCAAAATTAACCTCTGATTCGCTGTCCTAGTTAACCGGAGTTAACAATAGGTAGCCGTTCCAATTAGCGCGTGCTTGATTTCCCATGCAGATTAGCTTTGAAAAGGCAGTGGTGGTAAGAATCCTGGAAGCCATGGAATCTCCCAAAGAGAACAAGGACAAAGAACTTGAAAGGTAGTTTAACCATTTCTGCACCGTAGATCCGGAGTATATTCCTTGCCCCATCACCTCACTGCTTTCCCATTCCGGAAGGCAGGCTGCTCGCACGACTCCTCCCTCCCTCCCTCCCTCTCTCACGTATCTCCAATCTACTGGCCCAGTGCAGGCGTAGTCATAATCATCACCACTCGCCATATAAAAAAATACCAAGTAAACAATCAGAAATTGACACCCCTGATGTGCACCTGTAATCTGCCATTCGTCCTCCGTCAGGAGCCAAGCATTTACATCCAGATCAGGTGCTAGCCTCTGTATATTTTACAGTTGGAGAGCTGTCAGGGTGACGAGGATCATCGCTGCCGTGGTGAGGTTCTTCCAGGGGCTACCAGAATTGGTCCAGCGCACCGGCGTTACTGGCGTCAAAATGGATGTAGCCGAGCAACGAAACAGAGGGCGCGGAAGCGGATCGAAAGGGGAACCGCTTTGACGCTGGCTTTATCAATCAGGGTCAGGGCTTTGGTCACACTCAGCTCTCTCGCTGCTGCATTTGATATGTTATCGTGCAGGGCGCTGAACTTATCTGCTTCATGATTGTTCTCGTTTCCTTTTCAGTTGGGGCGTTATCAGGGGTGGAAAGGAAGGCTTTCACGTCTCAAGAGTAGTGGTGGCCGTGCCCTTTTGTGATGGTGAAATTATAGGTTGTTTAGCGGATACTGGCTGGAAAAGAAAGCGGGGATACGGTTGGCAGGGGATAAAATAGGAGGAGAACACGTGACTGTAACGAGCCCCGGGAGAGGATTTGGTCCTGGCATCATATGATTTGGAGAATGTGGTACTATAAACTATTGGGTCCCATGAATTGATGAGTTCTTTTTAGAGTGGAAAAGACTAACATCTGTTGATCTCTCAGTGGAGTATGCCAGTGCTTTAAATAAAAGAGGAAGAGATCGATGTGGAGAAAATGGGCTTTGGTTGGGCTCATTTTGTCTCTCGGCGGGTACTCAGTCACGCTGTGGGCCGTACAAAACCCACCACTGTCAGCTTCAGGGCCCGAAGTTGCAGAGCCCACTATAAACCCAGGGCGCTGATCCTAAGACTATCTCCAACAACAAGATCTAAAAGGAGACCCAAACCCAAAATGGGTGGCACTATCTTAGCCTCCAACAGAGTACCCATATCCAAATCTAAAATGGGTTTTCAGGAAAGAGAGAACCTAAATCTGGGTATCCTCTCTCTTCGTGATCCATTCGCTGAAAGGATGGTTTTCTGTTGGAGAAATGAGTTTGTCATGGACCTTTTTACTGTAGTCAACTTAGAAATAGTAAATAGGTCTTCGATTTGGATATTCATTGTTGGAGATAGTCTAATAGGATGCGGAGAAAATGGGATTTGTTGGGCTGGTGTTGCTTTTGACAAGAAGCGCACGGCCGGTATTCAGCCACCTTGTGGGCCGTGCAAAACCCTCTGTCAGTTTCAGGCACGGAGGTGCAGAGGCCACTATAAACCCACTGTGATTTTGGTGCAAAACATGTACTCGTCTAATCGTCTTCCTTGGCATAAACGCCGATGAGAGTAAGATGCGGACAGGGACCGCTGGTTGTCCTGGCATAAACTTTCACTTTCCAGTAAATCACGGAGTAGGGGGTGTTTAGATGTTATAAGTGGTACGTTGAATTTGAGAGTAAGATATCACTTCATAATCATTACGCTACTGTAGCATTTTCGTTTGTATGTGTGAAAATTTATCCAAAAATTGATTAATTAGGCTCAAAATGTTCGTCTCGTAGAGTACAACAAAACTGTGAAATTAGTCTTTGATTTCATCTACATTTAGTACTTCATGCATGTTATGACATTTTGATGTGATGAGAATCTTTCTTTTTGCATAGTGAAATTGGGAGTTGCTTTTTGCAAACTTTATGAAACTAAACACGGCCTTGGAATGCAGCCGAAAGGTTAGGCTACGAGCAGAGTAAAGAATCGTGAATAGTACGAGCACCACCGAGCCAAGGCCAAAGCTATGTGCGGTGGAGCACCGGAGCGCAACCGTGCAGGACCACAGATTCACCCTGGGAGCGCAATCGTGTTTGTGCATACAGCAACCGAAAAGAGGCCAGTACATTCATGCCTCATTTACATGTTACGAGACAAAAGGCTACCTACCTGCTACGCTAAGGGTGCGTTTGGTTGGTTGGATGGGATGAGATGATCCCATCACAGAAGTGTTTGGTTGGATGGATGGCCTTAACACCAAAGGTATATTCTCTGAAGATGCCGGATGACCCCGTCCCCAAAAACGAGCGGATGGGAGTGGCAGTGTCAAGCAACGCGTCCTCCCTCGGTCCCCGTCACCTCCCTGTCTCGCCCCTCCCTCTTTGGCTCACCTCTCCTCCACCGCGTCGGCTGGCCTCCGCCTCCGTTCTTCCGCCGCCACGCCCTCCCCACTCCACCCCCCGCGACCGAGCGGTGCTGGTCGACGGCCGCTGCATGGGGCAGGAGCACCACCGCGACCGAGCAGGCGCACCGCCGGCGGAGCAGGGGCAAAAATAAAAAAATTACATAGAGAATGACATGTGGACCCATGTAAAGAGATAACCTCACCTATTATACACAGAGGTGATTGTATCTTTGCTGTACATGTTCATCCATTCAACCAAACAAAAAATGGGATGGTCCCATCCTTGTTTCACCATCCATCGAATCAAACACGTGATGGGACCAAGTCATCCATAAATAGAATGGATGGAATGATCCCATCTAACCTTGACCCCCAACCAAACACATCCTAGAGCATGACGCACGGAGGAACAAATGCTTTCAGCAATTCAAAACGGCAAGCGATATTACTCGTACTAAAAGTGAAGACCAAAGAGGCAACTGGCTTTGATTTCTCTCGTTTGAGGATTATCTAGCGGTGGACATTTTGGGCCAGTGTGCGTGGAGAGAGCGAAAAGTAGTAGCTAGAACTTTCCTGGAGTCCTGACCCGTCCGATCGACAGAGACCGCCTCCGCTAATCGCTTGTTCTCCGGGACGCATGACACGTCCTGCCGCTGCATGCGCTCTACAGTATGCTCTGTGCACTGACAGTCTGACACGGCGATACCAGGTGCGGCGCGTCTGGAACTCCGGCCCACACGTACCACATGGTGCCGATAGAATAATTTTTTACGGTATTTCGAAAAAAAAGAAACCATCCTTGAACTGATTCGAAAGCATATATATATATATACCAGTATTATAGTAATTTCGGAGAGAGTGGTGTTCGCTCAGCTGTCGTCGCGGATGGCGGCAGGTGGGCTTTAGGTGTGCCAAACACAGCGAGAGTACTCGTACGTTCGTGGATCTGTGGAAGAAGCGATCATCATTCATTCACCGCGCTTTGATCGGAGACGGCAGCGTTACCAGGCAGGAAAGAGAGGAAAAAGCGAGGCCGGGCCGCCATGGCATGGGCGTGTAGTACGAACGTTCTGGGCTGCTCGACGGACACGCCGCGTGATGGCAGTACAAAACAACCGCGTGGGTGGGGTGCGAATCTCGCGATCTTATCCGCTCACCACTTCTTTTTTACCGCCGGTCTCAGGGTGTCGAGTGTCGGCATGGATCGCTGCGGTGAAACTTGAAAAAAAAAAGTTACGTACGCTCTCCTGCGGTGCTCGGGATTTACTGTACTATACTCCGTACTCCGGTGGCGGTGGGGATGGGAGCCGAGCACGAGCACGACTCGACCGGTGCGATGCAATACGCATGGTTTTTTTTTATAACAACAATGCGCATGGTTGCCGTTAACGGCTACCGCGGCTGCGGACACGAGCGAGCGAGCAAACGGCTCGCCGGCGGGACGGGTCCATTGAGATCGCCGGGCGATCGTGCGCGCATCGAAATCATGCGGCGTCGGGCGCACGCATCCGACACACATCAGTGACCAACATGCATGCATCATTTTCGTCACACAGAGAGATAGAGAGATTTGTTTAATGGAGGAGAGACCAAAGCAAATCCACCTTCCTCTCATCATAATCCCATCCGGCTTTGTTTACGTTTGCTGCTAACACATGTGTGGGCATGTGGCCAAGAGCAGACACAGCCACGTAGGGCCGTTAGGAAACGTGCGTGCCACCCAGCTGACATGCAGGCCTCAAGGAGTCAGGCAGGTTACGGCGTCACAGCCACACGCGGGACTCCGCGCGGGCGGCTCCTTTTCCATAGACGGCGTGCGTCATGGATTCATGGGCGCGACCGCGCGAGTGCTCCTCGCATGTGAGATACTACAACCACAAGTGCCGCTGTTTAATTCACCTTTTGTTTTTGCATGAATTCGTAAAAAAGTTGTAGCCAGTAATTCTGGCCGTAGTTGCTACCCCGCTACGTAAGTTTTAATCTTTGGTGAGAACACCATAGCTTTTTTTTTTCTGTTGCTTTTGGCCGGTTCGTCTCCGTTTTCCGAATGGTTTAAATTCTGTTTGGCCGGTGGAGGTGGACTACTTTACTTCACTCAAAGCCATTCAAATGTGAACGTCACTTATAAAGGCTGTGTTTAGTTTCAAAAAGTATAGGAGAAAGTTTGGAAAAAATATCACATCGAACACTGTAGTGTACTGTAGCACCTTTCGTTTGTTTGTGGTAAACATTGTCCTATCATGACTTAACTAGGCTCAAAAGATTCGTCTCGTCATGTACATCAAAATCATACAATTAGTTTTTTTATTTACCCACGTTTAGTGTTGCACGTATGAGAAGAGAGATTTGATGTGATAGGTGTATAGTGATGTTTGAAGAGAGAATTTTGGGAATTTTGGTGATGAGATGGAGAACTAAACACAGCCAAATTTACACCAGAAAATTTCACATCACAGCACTATGTAAATACCGATGCTAAACCACCCAGATGGAACAGAAGCCCACGCCTTGGATCCAGAAGGTTCCTAAGCCACGCGGCCATCACACCGTCCGTCGGCCCCACTCGTCATACAAACAAAGCATTCACAGGTCCACAGTAGCACACCAAACCAAACGTTCACAGTTTCCCTCGCTCCGCGTTCTGACTCACCTCGGACTTTTTCACCCTCCGCAGTAAAAATGTGCACATGGCCTCCATTTCATCCCGTTCTATAAAATGGACCCCCCTGTGCTCACAGCCTCTCATCGCCCCGTCCCAAATCCCCCTCATTCCCGTCCCCGATCAAGCGATCAACAACCAAACCCTCCCAAAACCCCCCGACGAGCGCAAGATGTTCGGCTTCGGGCACCACGGCCACCACGGCCAGAACCCGCCGGCCCACGGCGGCGGCGGCGCGCACCAGCCCACCTTCAAGATCTTCTGCAAGGCCGACGATGGCTACTGCCTCACCGTCCGCGACGGCAACGTCGTGCTGGCCCCGGCCAACCCGCGCGACGAGCACCAGCACTGGTACAAGGACATGCGCTTCAGCGCCCAGGTCAAGGACGAGGAGGGCAACCCCGCCTTCGCCCTCGTCAACAAGGCCACCGGGCTCGCCATCAAGCACTCCGTCGGCCAGTCCCACCCGGTACTTTCTTTTCTTTGTTTCATTTTGAGATTTCCCCCGGTCCCTTCGCGCGCTTAGCTTGTTCCTGGTTTTGATCCATCCGTGATCTACTGATGATCCGCTAACGTGCCTTTTGATCTCAGGTGAAGCTGGTGCCGTTCAACCCGGAGTACCAGGACGAGTCGGTGCTGTGGACGGAGAGCGGCGACGTGGGCAAGGGCTTCCGCTGCATCCGCATGGTGAACAACATCCGCCTCAACTTCGACGCCTTCCACGGCGACAAGGACCACGGCGGCGTGCACGACGGCACCGCCGTTGTGCTCTGGGAGTGGGCCAAGGGCGACAACCAGAGCTGGAAGATCCTGCCGTGGGGCGACGAGGCCTACGCCGGCGGCAGCGCCGGTGCCAACGCCGGCTACGGCCACGGCGAGCCCACCGTGCGCATCTACTGCAAGGCCGACGAGGGGTTCAGCGTCACCGCCCGCAACGGCGCCGTCTGCCTCGCGCCCACCAACCCGCGCGACGAGTTCCAGCACTGGGTCAAGGACATGCGCCACAGCAACAGCATCAAGGACGAGGAGGGCTACCCGGCCTTCGCCCTCGTCAACAGGGTCACCGGCGAAGCCATCAAGCACTCCCAGGGCGAGGGCCACCAGGCAAGCATCCGTCATCCATCGATTCTTTCTTGTCCCCATCCTCACCCATCGATCTCTCATCGTGTTCGGTCGGAGACATTCAAGAAAAATGGTACGTGTCGCGCAGGTGAAGCTGGTGCCGTACAACCCCAACTACCAGGACGAGTCGGTCCTGTGGACGGAGAGCCGCGACGTCGGGCACGGCTTCCGCTGCATCCGCATGGTGAACAACATCTACCTCAACTTCGACGCCTTCCACGGCGACAAGGACCACGGCGGCGTGCGCGACGGCACCAACATCGTGCTCTGGAAGTGGTGCGAGGGCGACAACCAGCGCTGGAAGATCGTCCCCTGGTGTAAGTACTCAACTGCCGCACAGAGTCACGCTCTCGCTCGTTCACTGCTTTTTTAAAAAAAAACGTGAATCTTGATAAAATTAGTACATCTGCTTACCAACCCGCACTAGAAGCTTCATTATTAAAGTGACTGTCGGTAGAAACCGATAGCCTATCTCCTTGTTTCCTTTTTCAATTATTTGCGTTCTCTAATATTTCGTCAAAAGAAAGTTTAATGACGTCTAGTTGTTGCTTGCGTCTGCAGAAATGTGCTGTGCCGGGGCTGCATTGGTCGTCACCATGATCCGGAGTTGGGAGAGAGATCAGCCACCTGTGGTCTCCTGCTGCTGCCATGTTGCTAGAATAAAGTCGTGTGTGATCGATCGATCTGTGGTGATGGTGTGTCGTTGTCTGTGTTTAGTTTGAAGTCGTGTCCGTCCTCGTCAGTCCTACTTCCATGAGACCGTGAGTGAGGAGAGTGAGAGGGGTTCTTCCTCGGTGAGCTTGTCTGATTGGGCATCCGTCAGCTGTGCTTGTAATGCAGAGAGTTTCAGACCCGGAGTGTCAACTCTGTACTGTACTCGGATCGTTTTCTTCTATCCATGTTGGTTCGATCATCCATATCTTCTCGCGAATTTGCTCTGTTTCGATAGACCTGGGAGTGCTATCTCTGTCGAATGTACGCTGCCAACTTGAGCCGGAGAGATTATTGCATCGTTAACGAGTACTGATACATGGATGCCACGTACTAAACGGCTCCAGAAGCAGAGCAGACAAGCAGAGCGCACCGCGTCGGTGCGCATGCGCGATGCGTGTCCCCTCCGATCTTCGCTGGAAACCGAGCGAGTACAGTATATTATCCGCGACACGTTTCGGATCACTGCACGGAGCGGGGGATGCTGTGGAGCGTGCCATGACCCCGCATGAGACGAGTCTGTCTATCCTCACCCACCAAACCACCGTCCATCGCCTGACCTTTGAGTGGAGCTCTGCATCCACCATTGATGGTGGCAGGCAGGTCTGCGCAAAGCTGTTTTCTTCTCTCCAATCCATGTCTGTGCACGTGCTGGACGGCCCCTCGGTAGAATGCTATGGCCTACGGAGTATGGGCCATCCGGTTCCAGTGGAATATGCTTGACGCTGCCGGGGTCAGGTGCGAATCAAGTGATCAACGTTCGAGCTTGCCTCGAAGAAAAAAACCTTAACATAACATTACGCCAAACAAAGTTGTCCGATTACTGGGTTAGCTTGTCTCCTCGAAGCTCGAACCTTGACGCATATACCAGCAGCCGGTTTTGTACCCAGTACAACTACGCAACATGATCGCTGCGTGGCTGTGATTACCGTGTTGGCTCGCACTTCATGCATCGGCGCGCATCTTCCAGGAGCTGTGGCATTTTGCTGCGCTCGGGTTGGGTACTTGGGCCTCCGGCGTTCCGGCATAATTCAATCTCAGGCCCATCTAGGATCTTTGCCCACCCAAGTCCCTTTTTGGAAACGGACCATTTCTAAAAGATTGTGCCGAGCACGCCAAACGGGCCGCTGCTGTCACAGCCCACCGCATCTTCCTGAGCCTATGTTCAAACTTGACTGGGCCAAAATTCTTCTTATAGTACAGAAACGAACTGAAAACAGCCCGTGTTGTCGTATACTAGGCCTCCGGCTAGCAGGACGACAACTGCAGGACAGTGGTACACTACTGCAGGCCTGGAGCAGCCAGGTAGGGGCGACCGGCGACGCCGCTTGGCCGTGAAGCAATGGCGTGCTCGTCGTCCTCGAATCCAGCGTCCTGCCGGCAATGCCGCCAAAACCCCCCACTGCTTGCCGCAGTCAGAACAGGGTCGATCGATCTGTCGGGAACGCAAAGATACAACCGCCAGAGTTTCGTGGTCAAGAGCCCGATCCAGGATACCTGAGCTCCTTGCCCCTGCTTTCCAGGACATCCCGTCTGTCCGTGTGTTCCATCTGTTGGCGGTCAAATGCTACATACATTCGCCTAGGGCCGACTGCGATCCCGAGACCCGAGTCGTCGTCCTCCTCGTGCGGCGTGATGGGGGAATGTACACGCTCCAATCCTCTGGCTCTGACTGATGCCTTCTCTGATGTCTACGTATCGGAGAAGAGCGTAACAGCGCGTTCTGCTTCCGCTTCGTGCTCCGTGATATCTGAATGGCACTACGATGTCGACATTTTCACTGACGGGAATCAGGCTGAAATGGAAGAACTCGGACAAATGCCGCTGCCGCCTGCCGGCGCTAGCTCCACTATAGTATGCCACGAGCCTACGATCCGTGAAGAATTGCACTATTCAAGTATCGAATCGATTTGCAGCAAAACTTGCTTGCAGCCTGCTGTCTGCATCGACGGGATACGGCATCTAATAAAACCATGCGCCGTCCAGTCGCATTGTTCTCCGAATCAATTTCACATCAGAGGAGAAGACTTGTTCTTCTTTTTTTTTTGGTACAGAAGAAAAAAAAAGGCATGCTCCCCGTGAGAGGACAGGTACATGGACACCTCACTATTCTCGCGTAATAAACTAGCGAATATAATCTCGGTGAGGGATTTGATAGATCTTATTGTCAAGTCGGTCACCAACTAACGTTATTTTAAGTTTTTACTACTACCGCAGAGGTACAGGTACACAAAACCGGCCATCAAGTCAACAAGAGAAATTGTTTCCCGCATAGAAAAAGAAAAGCACTTCTCAAAGAATTCGACCACTTAATATTCTTTCTTCAAAAAAATATACAGACAATGAAATTAGAGGATAGAAAGGAACCACGGCAACAACACATCCCTGCATCTACCGGTTTGTTTATGTTTCTCCCTTATCCGATCCAACATTTGAAATTTTCTGCGGTTGAAATTAGGGTAAGTGGAGCGGATGCTAACTCCGGACTATAATACCACACTGACATTCCATTTTTTAAGGTATTGAGCTGTGCGTGCCCGTTGACAACGACATGGTCAGTAAATGCAGCTTGTGGACCACTACAATTTGTTCTACGCGCAATTTTTATATGATGGCGATTAGGCCCTTTTGTGATCAAGTTTCTGATTTAGTATGTATGAATGCCCACAGAACTTCGATCACAAAAGAACTATAGAACACGCTTTAATATTACTTAGTATGGTAAGAACTATAATAACCAGCAATAAGCTATAGTAAATTGTTATAGAATATACTAGAATAAAAGAACATCTTTGGTAATAACCCCGTGCGAATTTTTTTTTGTCTAACCAATAGCCATGCATGCGGTGCACATAGGTTTATGCATGCCTAGCCTGTCCAGTGGGCCGCCTGGGTGCCGGTCGTTTCCCAACTACTACAACACTCCCGATCCAAGAACGAACGGGACACACGACTGAATTCCCCAAGAAACACTCCATGCAGACGACATAAGCGAGCACCAACACCGCACGTACACACAACCGACGTGGCCGCTTAGCCGGAATTCGCTAGAGCCCCCATCGTTTCCACTCCTACATCCTACATGATCTGTGTGAATTGTGATGGTTTCTTATTTTCCTCCCAGGCTAGCTAGCATATGCTGTCGCTTGCCTCGCCGGGAACGAGTTGCTTCGGTGTGTTGGTGAAGCAGCACGAATCGCTCGCTAATCTCCAAACCCCGGCCCGCACGGCCGAATTGAAGATTATTAGCTAGCTAGCCCCGCGCGCGGCACAAGCGGGGCGAGGCATGTGGCTACGGAGGGTGGCGCGTGTACGTGCCGAGCGGGGCGTGTGGCGTGCGGCCGCGGCCATGTACGCAAGCTCACGTCCGCGCCCGCCCGCACAGTGCTCGAGATGTTGGACGTGCATATATTTGGCGGCGGCGGCGACGACTAGCATGGCTCGTGCTGGCGGCAAGGGTTTTTGGGTTGGTGCGCACGCTACTCTCGATCGGCCTGCCCGTGTCCTCGAGCTTTCTTGCTTGTCACCGCTTGCAACGCGAAGTGGTTTAATTATAAAAATCTGGGAGCGTGACGGTGTTCTTTTGCTTGGGCATTCTTCAGAGATGCCTGATCAGAACAGAGCTCAGCCAGTCAATGCCATTTCGGTACTAATCCGCGAGCATCCCGGCCCGTTTGTGATATCAATCAGTCCCGTTCAAAAAGGAGACTAGCTAGGAGAGATATTAATCAGTCGCGTGCATTGTCAGCGCACGTACTGTACTTAGAGTGACGAGCTTGATGAAGAAGCCTTCTGAATCTGAAGGAAACGAGCTGTCATGCACCTGGAAGAAAAGAAAATCGGTAGGAAAGCCAATTGTATGCTGTGACTTCTGTAGCAGGTGTCCCGCTGTCCAAGCTGTGCGCACATGTTGTAGCGACCTAGCGGGGGCGGCGAGACACGAGTGTGGATGTGGCTCCGGCACCCTCTGCATCCCTGCTTGCACATTGGCTAGCTCTAGCAACTTTGTCAAGCAGACCCAGCGCTTGCGTTTCTGTTCAGACTTCAAGAACAGGACTGAGAAAAAAGGTGGATGGTTCGGCCTCTGGGATCGGAATGCCAGACGAGTTCCAAGCAGCTAGTGCTGCATCATGCATGGCATACGTGCTGACTAGCCTCGATCTTAGACTTATCAAGCCACCTAACCATACCTTAAGGAGCGCCCAAGCGCCATGTTATGACTCATCACCTCCATTAAACAAATGTAGCCGAACAGTAAGACCTAAGACCGTAATCACAGGTACACTACACGGATGATCCACGCACTCAACTACGGACCCGCCCATTGTTAAAGCGGCCCGAACAGGGGACGCTCCCAGTTTACCAAGGAAAAGAGATGCATGGACGTGTACGATCTCTACCAAACTACCAACCCATGAGCCCGAGATTAATCATGCTGCGGGGCAAAAGGTCTTGCGTTAATCTTCGTAGGGGATAAGCCCATGCGTGCATGGGAGGGAGCGGTCGCCGCCTCGCCGGCTCGCAGCATGTGCGCAGCCATATTATTTCGTCGCCGCCGAGTACGGCCGCGGCGGGGCGCCGGGCATCGCGAGACCGCCGCCCCGCCGGCGCGGCGCAGTGGGATCTCGAGAATTACCGCCGCCACGCCACGCGTGAGGGTTTAACGACGGATTGCGTGGTGGCGCGAGCCTATTATTGGCCCCGACGCGGGCGGTTAAATTACTTCTACTTGCTGTGCTAGTGCTACTACTGCCTGCTCCGATCAATAATCATTTGGGATTCTGGATGAGTGAGTGAGCCGCAAGGGGACAAGGCCACAAGGGGATAGCTAGAGACCGTCGCCTTTTGGCAGGCCCCCGTCAGCAGCCGCCATCGTACCAGCACTTGCCGGATGATTCGTACCACGTGTCGACTCAGGAGGTGGTCCGGCAATTATCTTTCGTTGAATGATGCAGTGGCACTGTAGCAGCAGCAGCAGCAGTCGTGCTACCACGGCTCGGAACGGTTACGGCTTGTGCTTGGCCTCTTATTACATCGCGAGCCTGTAAAAGGATCGTCACGTTGCAATCCGCACTTATCCGCGTGCGTCGTGAGATCGAAATCCCTCCCTCGCTCGGGAGACGCGCAAACGGGGCCGTAACAACCGTGAACCGTACGACCCTGGGACCGTCGCCCTCTTCCAACGAACGGATACCGGACAGACATGTGCGGTCACATCCTCGCCGTGCTCAAAGCGTCAACGGCTCGACGCATACTACGCCTGGGCACGTAACGTTCGCGCGGACGGGTGCCGACGCGCCCGCTGCGGCGGGCACCCAAAACCCGGTGCAGAGACGGAACGCCGGTGCGCCCATACGGCGCGGCGCACCATGCGTCCATGCCACGGCCCGGGGCTCCGCGAGGGGTGGTGGTGGGACGGTGAGTTGACGTCGCAGCGGCCGCGAAGGCTTGCTCGACGGGAGGGATGGATGGGCGGCGGCTGGGGCAGGTCGCGGGGGGTGTGGGGCAGGTAGCGAGGGATGGACGGGACGCGGCACGCGCCGCACTGCAAAAGCGGCTCGTCGCTTCATCGGGGCCGGCCCCCGGCCGGGTGCCGCCGCCGGCTCGGGTGCTGACGCCGAAACCGGATCACGCCATTGGGTGGGCCCCATAGCTATCCGAGTCCGACGAGGGGTTCCGTTGTGGGGTCGGTAGTTAAGCGTGACGTCGTCGGGTTCCACTTCCAGGCGCGCCGCACCGGACCGCACCGGCCCGGCCCCGCCACGGGCATGCAGCATCGGTTTTGGCACGGACGAAACGGCCTCTTCGTTTGATTGGTCGCCGCGGGCGGGGCGGACCCCACCGGAGCAACGGCGCCGGGTCCGTCCAAGGCCGACCGGTACAGTGCGTCGGATTGATATCGCGGTAGCAATGGACCACGGAGATCAGCGCAAAGTAAATGTAGCATGATCCTTGCCATGGATGTCCTGAATTAGCACGTAGCACGATCGGTCCAGAGGATTGTGCTATGATTCAGAGCGAGGAACGAGGCCCAAATGCTATGATCAGCTGGAACACCAACTACGGCTCTGACTGTACGCGCGGGCTCCGACTTTTCTACGTATCATACTATCATCTACCGTTCCATGCTTATCGCTAAAGGAGGAAAACGGAATCTTCTTATCCCAAGGGAGGAGCAGTATAGTACTCGTACCAAGTACAGCATCCTGAATCCTGTGAGAGCACATGAGAAATCAGCATCAGCTGGCCGCCTCGCCACGACACGTGACCCAGGAACAGGAAGGCAGGCAGGCTATGGGCGCGGGACTATTGCATGTGTAAATCGCTGCAACGCTAAGAAATAGGCTCGCACAATTATCCAACCGGCCGGGCAACAGTACCAGAACGGCGGCGGCAGACAGCGGGAGCAGGACCAGGTCGGGTGCCGAGTTGGTGGGGCAGATACCGCACGCCACTTCGAGCTGGAGCACGCACGCGCGTGCCCGTAGACGGAGGAATCTCGCCGGCATCGCCGAGATGCTGGCGCATTGCGCCTGAATTCTGGCTTTGCCATCCACCCCCTCCTGATCCCCCACATGGGAGAGAAGGTTGGCATTTTTTTTCTATCTGAGATGTGAAATGGATCGGAGATAATCGCCTTTTGGGATTTAATATTTCGTGCTTTCAGTGGTCGAAATATTCCTGCCGAGTCAAGTGCATCATCTTGAAGGATGCATCCATAATCCGTGACAGGTGCAGTGTAGCTACCTTCAGAGAAGAGGATGGGTCCGGAAGCCGTGTACTTCTCAATTTATAATTGGCAACGCAAATGCAACGCGACTAGGGGCTTCGGTTAGGGCCTCTGTGAGATTCACTAATAGCAGCTACTGGTCAAAATAATGCACAAGCATAAAGAAACTATAAATCAGTAATAAGATAAGTATTTGAAAAGCTTGTTAAGCTACCCTAGATGATTGTAAATCGGAACTTAACGCAGCATCCTTTGAACTTTGAGTATGTCTTCGGAACAGTCACCCTCAATGAAAGTTCCATGTTGCTCATTAAATAGTTGTTAGATTTGTTTTCTTGGTATATAGCTAGATGCTTTGTATTGTGAGGGTTTCATCTCTCCCTGCTACCACGGGGCCCAAGGAAAGGTATTTTCTTTACCATGGCTGATTCAGCAAAGCCCGTGTCTCATTTGCCCCAAACTTCTCTTCGAGAAACTTTTGTATTCTTTGTTATTTTGAAACAATCCATTTTTATGTCGGTTCATAAAAGTTGTGGCTATTCCTATTTGTGGACTACTGGAGGCATGTATTTTAGACAGAAAAAAGGGAGAAAAAGTTCAGACGAGTCCCCTATTTTCTATTACTGACAATTTCGCTGCCTTCAGGTATACACTTCATTTGATATTTACTGCTTGCGAGACTGGAAGGATAAGATGAGAGGAACAAAAAAAAATCACCGCTAGCGCGAGCCGGTAGCTCTTCCTGGCCACAGCAGAAGCACGTCGCTTTGACATCTCGCCCTCCGTTAAAGCGAAGAATTCGACGAGGGAAATGCTGGAAACCATGGAACCGCTCCCTTGATGGCACCACCACCACGGACGCTGAGCGTGCTCCCTTCACAAAGGGAAAACTGCCGCTCATCTCGTCGAACGCTTTTCGTCCGGCTCTGGCCGCCCATACACACACGGGTATAAAGCCGTTGGTATCTTTGCTCAAAATTGTCGCCGTCGCCGGCTCCCAGTCTGACGTTACGGACGCCCTGCGGACAACGAACAGCTACTAGCTTGAAAGTTTCCCAAAAGAGGCCACGAACGGAAGCGAGATCGCCACAGCCACGCACTGCGATCCGGCTCGAATAAGCTGCCATGGTTATCTGGATTTCTCGCCGTTTTCCGAAAGCAATCGGGAGGAGATGAGGAGAATATCTGCTGCCAAGCCCCGTGTGTTGCGGCGTGTTGAATTCTTCTCGCTGCAATGTGGGGTCGGACAGAGCCCGCCCCACCCCACTCGTTTTCAAAGGTCAGAGAGCTGAGAAAAACTCCTGCTGGAGACTGTATTTAAAGGGCGTGCTATTTAAAAACAGAGCAGAGCTCGGGTTTTCTATCTATTTCCCGACCGCATCGTTGCCGCGTTAGCTATGAACGGGCGCGGGCGAGTGAATATTCCACGGGGCAGTGGCCGGAGTGGGGACGGGATTAGGACGAGCGCCATCGCGATTAGGACAGGTAATTTTGGAGTTGCTTACGGGCCAGACCTCCCGGCGGTAAGAAATGGAGAGACGTGAACCCGGCCGGGCGGCCGGCCGCCCGGTCCCGGCCGGACGGGGTCCCGTGGCCGTCGCGCGCAAGCCGCCTCCGCACGGCTCTCCGCTGCCGGCCCATCCATCACCGTCCCGAGCCTATAAAAGGCGGCCGAGCCCCTCCGCTCCTCCAGTCCAAGCCCCCTGCCTTCTTTCTCAACCCACCTCTCTCTTTCACACACGCCTCTCCCTCTCCTCTCTTTCCCTGTGAGGCAGCCATCCCCGCTTCCTCTCGCGGAGGCTTGGAGTGGAAGGGAGAAAGGGAGGCTCTGCAGCTGGTGTTGGGTTGGGTGCGGCGGAGATGTCTGAGATTTCGGTGATCAACCAGGCGGAGGTGGAGGACGCGGGCGCCGCGCAGCTGGACCTGCCGCCGGGGTTCCGCTTCCACCCCACCGACGAGGAGATCATCTCGCACTACCTCACCCACAAGGCCCTCGACCACCGCTTCGTCTCCGGCGTCATCGGCGAGGTTGACCTCAACAAGATCGAGCCATGGGATCTCCCAGGTTAGTACTACTTTCTAGGCATCCATACCCATAGCCGTAGCTGCGCTACCTTTTCTTCCTTTTTCCTTTTTTGTTGAAATTCTTCCTTCCTCTTGTAAGTAGTACTCCTCGAAACGGTGGGCTAATTGAAAATTTTGTGTTTGATTTCTGCAGCAAGGGCTAAGATGGGGGAGAAGGACTGGTACTTCTTCGTCCACAAGGATCGCAAGTACCCGACGGGGACGCGGACCAACCGCGCCACGGAGAGCGGCTACTGGAAGGCCACCGGCAAGGACAAGGAGATCTTCAGGGGCCGCGGCATCCTCGTCGGCATGAAGAAGACCCTCGTCTTCTACCGCGGCCGCGCCCCGCGCGGCGAGAAGACCGGCTGGGTCATGCACGAATTCCGCCTCGAGGGCAAGCTTCCCCACCCGCTCCCGCGCTCCGCCAAGGTCCGGCCCCCGTCCCGCCTCTCTCCCCTCCTCTCTCCCTCGCTCAATTACCCGTTCGAGCTTGGAAATTTCTATGCCTTTTCGGTCGGCGAGCTAAATCCCCTTGTTTTTTTCTCTGGCGCGCGTTTGTTTGGTGGCGTACAGGACGTGTGGGCCGTGTGCAAGGTGTTCAACAAGGAGCTGGCGGCGAGGGCGCCGGAGCCAATGGTGGCGACGGACGGTGCGGAGCTCGAGCGCATCGGCTCGCTGGGCTTCCTCAGCGAGCTCCTCGACTCCGCCGAGCTGCCGGCCCTCGTCGTCGCCGACACGGACGAGGTGATCGACGTCAAGGGCCCCGCATCCACCTACGGCAACTCCTCCGCGCCGGGCACGAGCTACCTGCCGGTCAAGATGGAGGAGCACCACGCGCAGGCGCAGCTGCAGTACCACAACTACCAGCAGCAGCCGCCGCCGATGTCCTACGCGAGCCAGTACTTCTCGCTGCCGGCGGTGAATCCCGGCGACCTCCGCCCGGCGATACGGAGGTACTGCAAGGCGGAGCAGCAGGTGGTGTCCGGGCAGACGACGTCGGTGCTCAGCCCATCCCGCGAGACCGGGCTCAGCACCGACCCCAACGCCGCCGCCGGCTGCGCGGAGATCTCGTCGGCGGTGACGCCGCCGCCGCCGCCGCCGCCGCACCAGTTCCCGCACGACCTCGACGACTCGCTGCTCTACGTCGCCGATATCTGGAAGTACTGAAGCCTGAACGGCGGCGATCGGGGGTAGGAGGCTGCCCACCCGCCCCCAATCACATGATTTGGTTGGTTAATTGCTTGATTTGATTGATTATCTTGGCCTCCTCTCGCTTGGGGCCGGTGACAGTTCGCTGACGCGTCGCCGATCGTCACCTCCGCCGAGCCCGGCCGCTCCTGACCTCGGGTCTGACTAGATTATTATCCGTCCAGACCGCCAGGGGATTAGGGCCTCCTTGTTAATTAATTCCCCCATCCTAGGTTCCTTGTCTTGATCTATGTACATAGTACTGCTACTACTCTGATTGTGTCATTAGTGCCAGAAGCATGGTTATTGAATAGGATTAATGAATGGGTGTAGATTAGGGGGGGCTGCATCTGCATCTGCAAGCAGCGCAGTGGAGATTTACGAATTGATGAGCCAGCTAGCGCTAGCTTTATATATGTACATGTACCGCCATTAATTGTGAATTGATGCTTCGGTTAACCTCTCTCGAGCAACTTGAGCTCACCGTGTTGTACTGGTATCGCCTTTCCACTTGTTCTTTCGGTTATTACGAACCGTCTTTGCAAAATCTAGCAGCAACCACCTCATGGATGCGTTGCGATTCCGCGATGGGATGGGTCGGTCCATGCCTGGATCATCCATGGGGCCCACGCCGTCATCGCAATTGGGAGGGGGATGGGGCGCTCGCTCGCCCCTGTGGGGGATCCTAATCCGGCCAATTATTTGGAGGCGACGTCGTCCTCATCGCGCCCAGTCGGATCGGCAGCATGGCGCGAGGCGAGCGCAAAGTGGCCTAGCCTACCCGGCCGCCGGCTCCAGCCTTATCTCCTTTCGGAAAACCCCCGCGGGTAAAAGCCAACGGAACAGATGACGCGCGCAACAGAAACCCAACGTGCACGCCCATCCTAACCAAACCCGGTCCAAGCAGTAGTAGCCCCACGGGAGAAACTTGCCGCGGCACACGCACGCCGACGACGGGGACACGGCCGGTGCCGCGCGGGCGGGCGGCGCGGCTCCGATTCTGCTGGCGCTGCGGGTGTCAGTTGCGACTTGCGGATTTTGCTTGCGCCGGGGCCGCCGGCCACGGGAACGCGCGCACGAGGCGCCCGAGATCGCTTGCTTTCCATTCGACGCAAGAGGCTTGTGCCGGGCGGCGCGGTGGTGGACAGGAGGAGGTCCCTGGAGTCGGAGGGGGCGCCGGGTTTCCGGTCGGTGTGTGGCTATCGGCTGGTCTAGAGGCCCGGCCAGGCCAGGAGCGGCAAGGACGGATGGAATGGAAGGATCGGCGAGATTCCTTCTGATTAAGAAAAGCAGCGAAATAATAATTGTGGCCGGGAGCGAGTTGGGGGTGCCGAATATTCTCCCCTCCCCCTAACACCGAGGCTACGAGGATTAGAAGAAAGCTTAGGCCGTAGGGGAGGTCGCCGGAAGTGACGCGAAAACAACTCCCCCGGCAGCAGCTGCCTGCTGGTCACCTCACCTCCTCTCTCTCAGCCGTTGCGGGGTTCCGCTTGGATTGGATCGGCCCAACTGCGAACTGTCCAAGTCGTTGCGGCGCGTGACGTCACAACTTTAGGCTCCCGTCCATTGGCGCCCGCATTATATTACTCGTGCCCCCTTGTCCTTTCCCCTCTATGGTTATCGACGCACCCGCAATGGTTATCGACACACCGCTCTCTACAGGACTGCCAGCACAGCATATAGACAACAGAAACGGCGACGGCTTCAACGATCAATCTTTAATGCACTACCCAAGACAAACATGGGTCCCATGTCTTTCTCTTCCTGAATCGCATCCAGCACAGAGGAAGAAAGGTAACCGGCGCCTGGCGGTCCGCACCACCGGTGCCTGGCCTCCACCCGCGCCCAGCCTCCGCAGCGCAGGCCCTGCCTCCCCCCGTGCCCAGCTGTAGCCACGACCGTTGCCTCCACCAGCGCCGGCGCATCGCGGCAGCGAGCCTCACCTCCGCCACGACCGCGTGCCCAGCCTCTGTCGCGGTTGCCGGCGCGAGGGAAGAAGCACCGCTCAAGATCGCGCAACGCCAGCGCTTCCGTCCTCCTCGCCGCGCCGACGCTGCGGTTCTCCACCGTGCCGGCAGCCCTGCTCTTTGTCCCTCGCACAGTCGCATCAGCCACCGCGTCCCCCGCTCGCCGATGCCGATCACGAAGATGACGACTCGACTGAGCGTGGCTGGCGGTGATGCTCACGACGCCGCGGCTTGGCGCAGTGGCCGCCGGTGGCGGAGCCCGCGAGGCTGGTGGCCGGCGGCCGGCAACGGAGGCAAGGCCATCCTCGATCCGTCCGTTTCGCTTGCGGTGAGATCAATGGCCATCCTCGGTCTCACGGTGGCTGGCGGAGGCGCCGCTCCACACTACACTGAAATCCGGCGGTCGTGTTGGCGGCCACGAGCATCCTCCATGGTGAAGTAGCAGTGCAGCGGCGGAGGTGGAGACTGGGGAGAGAAAGGGCTGCTGACTGATGCATCGAGAGGCACGGAATGTGGGTCCCCCGTGGTGTGAAAAGGCGTGCAGCGACTCTCGCTGAGTCTAGCGACAGTTCTTTCTCTCTCATCCTTTCTCTATCCTACGTGGAACCTTGTAGAGGTCCTACATGTCAGAAATTTTTAATCCCATATCTCTCTCGCTCTCCGTCTTCCCCAACCTCTTCCCAGCTGCAGACGCCCCCAAATCTCTGCGGGCCACAGTTCTCAACTCCTCCAATCCCTGCCTCGTCCCCGTTCGGCAGCTGTGCCCTGCACCGGCGGGACGCGCTGCTTCCGCTCGCGGTGGCTCAACGGCTACGGCCAGCCGCCTCGCCTCCGCTCCTGGCCGCGGCACGTCGAAGCTCACGCGTGTTGCAGCCCAACTAGCCCGCGTCGTCGGCACCGCTCCACCTGCCTCAGCTCTCCTCCGCCCGGCCCCATTGCGGCTCGCGGCTCCGGCTCTTGTCTCGCTGGCAGCATGGCCGTGGAGCTTCACCTTCCCCGTCGTCGAATGCCCAAGCTGCGACTCCACTGCATGCCCAACCTCCCCTTCGGTGGAGCCGGCGGCTCCGCGCCGCCGCGTCCTAGTCCTAGCTCGGCCTCCACTGCGCCGCCGAGCGCGCATGGAGTCGCCCCCACCTCTGCAACGCCGGCGACTGCGGGTCAGCGCTGGCCTCGCATCGCGCTGGCTGAATCCCGCGCTCGCGCGCTGGCTGCCGGACTCCGCGCTGCCAAGCTCGCCGGAGGCCACGCCCTGCCTATGCCCCAGCAATCATGCCCCAAGCACCGGCGGGCGCACTTGCGCCTCACCCAGGGCAGGCGGTTACGCCAGGTCTCGCCCCACGCCGGCAACCGCGCCCTGTGCCGGCGCCCGGCAGGGCGGCAGCCCATGTTGGCGATGAGTTTTGGCTCGGCTCGTCGGATGCTGGCAGAACGCAGGACCGTCGGTGGAGCTCGGAGGCGGAGCGAGGGCGAGCAAACCGAGGGAAAAACCCGTGGTGGGTCCCGCTCAGCATGTGGACGCGCGCTGACGACTCTCGCTGGGTCTAGCGGCAACGTCTTCTCTCTTAATTCCTCTCTCCTACGTGGATGGCTTATAGAGAGCCTAGCGGCACCGCTGCACCCGCAATGGTCATCGACACACCGCTCTCTACAGGACTGCCAGCACAGCATATAGACAACAGAAACGGCGACGGCTTCAACGATCAATCTTTAACGCACTACCCAAGACAAATATGGGTCCCACGTCTTTCTCTTCCTGAATCGCATTCAGCACAGAGGAAAAAAGGTAATCGGCGCCCGGCGGTCCGCACCACCGGTGCCTGGCCTCCACCCGAGCCCAGCCTCCGCAGCGCAGGCCCTGCCTCCCCCCGCGTCCAGCTGTAGCCACGACCGTTGCCTCCACCAGCGCCGGCGCATCGCGGCAGCGAGCCTCACCTCCGCCACGACCGCGTGCCCAGCCTCTGTCGCGGTTGCCGGCGCGAGGGAAGAAGCACCGCTCAAGATCGCGCAACGCCAGCGCTTCCGTCCTCCTCGCCGCGCCGACGCTGCGGTTCTCCACCGTGCCGGCAGCCCTGCTCTTTGTCCCTCGCACAGTCGCATCAGCCACCGCGTCCCCCGCTCGCCGATGCCGATCACGAAGATGACGATCTCCTGCAAGCCCGTGGGCAGCGCGCCATTGTTGGATCTCGGCGTCGGTTTGGGCATGATGTCAACGCCTAAGGCACTGAGGCCACGACTCGACTGAGCGTGGCTGGCGGCGATGCTCACGACGCCGCGGCTTGGCGCAGTGGCTGCCGGTGGCGGAGCCCGTGAGGCT
>OAMR01000597.1:314528-337030 GCA_900205405.1 Echinochloa crus-galli | reverse complement strand
TCGCGCCGAGGTCCACCTGGTGAGTGGCGACCGGTGACCAACTGCAAGAGAAGGAGCGGGACAACCGGCTCGTGCCATGGATTAGCACGCACTGACGGACATGATAAGTCCCTTGTTGCTGATATGTACTGCCACATGTACACACAAAGAAAAGACCAAGACGTTGCTCTGCTCCTGATCGGCATCTGATAGCTAGCTTGTACAGCTACCTACAGACCACCCAGGCCGTAACGCGTGCACGGGTGCGCCGCTCATGTGCATGCGCATCGCAGTTCGCGAGCCCCGCGAGCGCGAGGTGTCCAGCCCACCGCCGGCTAGCTAGCTGTCTGCCCACTGCCGTCTCTCCCGTCGGCTGTGTCCGTTTCCTCTCTGCTCTTCTCCTCCCCACGCCTGGGCGCACGACACGCGTGCGCTCTTCTAGAGCAACAGAGCCGAGCACCGCGGCACCGGTCACACTACAAGTGGCAGCTACACTTGGCCACTGCTGCATTCTCGACAGCTGTGTGCGACCATTTTGTTTGCGCTTTGAGCAAGGGAGGAGAGATTTACCAGATAAGGCCCCCTTGGTTGAGCGGCGATCGATGGCAGATTGCATAGGCGGTGACCCTGGGTACCTTTTGGAAAGGAATTGGACGGTGCCTTTTTCATAAAAAGTCCGAATGAAAATCCGCCTCGACAACATTGGTAGCGCACGCGCTCTATCATGGTCCACTTGATTTGGGCTACCGGGAGGTGTTATGTTGCTTTTCCCGGAGAATGATGCTAGCAGCGTAGCTATCTTGGTGATTTGATGAAAAATAGGTCAGATATATCAAATCAAATCCAGTGCCGTCAAAGAAAGCTAATAAGTCAGACGAAAACACACCTTGTTTAGTACTCCGTACATCCCACAAGAGGAAATTGTGGAATATGGATGGTCGAAATTTTGTGATATCTGCTCGTTAAATGATAAGATAATCTCATAAATATGAAATGGTGCATAAATGCGAAATATTAATCTCAATACGCTTCACGGGTTTATAGCACATTAATACAACCGCGTTACAGCTAAAATATAAAATGAATTCACTCCCAATAATTGTTACAGCTTAGGTATTAATCAAATGGTTAACCGTGGGGTGTACAAATTAACATGATGTGAAGCACTCCAAGGATCACTAGTGAGCATCTCCAAGAGTGTCCAATAAAACTTCCCAATAATCAGTTCTAGCGTAAAATTAATAAAACTATCCAACAGATGTCCAATCCTATACCAAAACCAAAACTATCCCAAGCCAAATTTACGTTGTTTTTCGTCCCAAATTGCCGATCACTTGACGTTTCTCCATCCCACAACCAAAAAAAAGGGGGGTGATGGAAGTTGACGTGCGGTTGTTTTCTTTTTACGTGAAAAAAATTGGTGGCTGGTCCATGGGTTCTGATGTGGCAACACTTAGTGGAAAATAGAAAAAAAGAAATCCGTACTATCACAAGCCGTTCCCGCCAAGAAAAAAAGTGTATTTCTTTTGGGAATAATTTTATGTCGCTTTTACAGCAAATGACGGTAGTAGTGTGGCTATTGTAAAGGTGCTTGCTCCACACTACACTGAAATCCGACGGTCGTGTTGGCGGCCACGAGCATCCTCCATGGTGAAGTAGCAGTGCAGCGGCGGAGGTGGAGACTAGGGAGAGAAAGGACTGCTGACTGATGCATCGAGAGGCACGGAATGTGGGTCCCCCATGGTGTGAAAAGGCGTGCAGCGACTCTCGCTGAGTCTAGCGACAGTTCTTTCTCTCTCATCCTTTCTCTATCCTACGTGGAACCTTGTAGAGACCCTATCGACACCCGTTGCGGGTGCCCTAAAGAACTCCATCCATGACCGCGAGGATTATTGGCTCGACTCGATTGGCACCCTCGCGGCTCGGCGGCCGGCGGGGGATCAGGGGCGCATGTTGCCTAGCGCCCGCACCAGCGAGCTAAGCCAGCGTGTGTGCCCGCGCTAATTAATTCTCCCAGGGGGATTAGGTTAATTAACCCGATGTAGATGTCCAGATGCGGGTTGCTTTCAGCCTGGTGATTAGGGCGCGGATTTCGTAGCGTCTTATCCGGCGATTGACGTCGTCTACGGGCCACTGGGCTCGTCAGATAACGTTGTTTAAGCGCTTCCTTTTCTTTTCTTTTCTTTTTGGCATCACCGGATTAGCAGTAGATGCGAGTGTGGCCGTCGGGGGACGTGACTACTAACCACCCGGCATAGGCAGAGGAGTCTCCAGAGCTCGCGTCAGGACGGGATTTTCAGGCCGGCGCTCGCCCCCGACTCGCTTTCGTTTGCTCCATACCGTCCGGACAAGGATTTGGGAGGCTAATTTGGTCGGAGACCGGCCGTGCATTCGTAGGGCACCTGGACGGGCTCGTGCGATTTTTTTTGTATTAGGTCATGGATCGCAGTCTCGCGCCGAGGTCCACCTGGTGAGTGGCGACCGGTGACCAACTGCAAGCGATCAGCAGCGCGACGATGATCCGCTCGTGCCATGGATTAGCACGCGCTGACGGACATGATAAGTCCCTTCTCGCTGATATGTGCTGCCACATGTACGCACAAAGAAAAGACCAAGACGTTGCTCTGCTCCTGATCTCGGCGTCTGATAGCTTGTACAGCAACCTACAGGCCACCCAGGCCGTAACGCGTGCACGGGGTGCGCCGCTCATGTGCATGCGCATCGCAGTTCACGAGCCGCGAGCGCGAAGTGTCCAGTCCACACCACCGGCTCCGTTTCCTCTCTGCTCTTCTCCTCCCCACGCCTGGGCGCACGACGACACGCGTGCTCTTCTAGAGAATCAGAGCCGAGCACCGCGGCACCGGTCACACTACAAGTGGCAGCTACACTTGGCCACTGCTGCATTCTCGACAGCTGTGTGCGACCATTTTGTTTGCGCTTTGAGCAAGGGAGGAGAGATTTACCAGATAAGGCCCCCTTGGTTGAGCGGCGATCGATGGCAGATTGCATAGGCGGTGACCCTGGGTACCTTTTGGAAAGGAATTGGACGGTGCCTTTTTCATAAAAAGTCCGAATGAAAATCCGCCTCGACAACATTGGTAGCGCACGCGCTCTATCATGGTCCACTTGATTTGGGCTACCGGGAGGTGTTATGTTGCTTTTCCCGGAGAATGATGCTAGCAGCGTAGCTATCTTGGTGATTTGATGAAAAATAGGTCAGATATATCAAATCAAATCCAGTGCCGTCAAAGAAAGCTAATAAGTCAGACGAAAACACACCTTGTTTAGTACTCCGTACATCCCACAAGAGGAAATTGTGGAATATGGATGGTCGAAATTTTGTGATATCTGCTCGTTAAATGATAAGATAATCTCATAAATATGAAATGGTGCATAAATGCGAAATATTAATCTCAATACGCTTCACGGGTTTATAGCACATTAATACAACCGCGTTACAGCTAAAATATAAAATGAATTCACTCCCAATAATTGTTACAGCTTAGGTATTAATCAAATGGTTAACCGTGGGGTGTACAAATTAACATGATGTGAAGCACTCCAAGGATCACTAGTGAGCATCTCCAAGAGTGTCCAATAAAACTTCCCAATAATCAGTTCTAGCGTAAAATTAATAAAACTATCCAACAGATGTCCAATCCTATACCAAAACCAAAACTATCCCAAGCCAAATTTACGTTGTTTTTCGTCCCAAATTGCCGATCACTTGACGTTTCTCCATCCCACAACCAAAAAAAAGGGGGGTGATGGAAGTTGACGTGCGGTTGTTTTCTTTTTACGTGAAAAAAATTGGTGGCTGGTCCATGGGTTCTGATGTGGCAACACTTAGTGGAAAATAGAAAAAAAGAAATCCGTACTATCACAAGCCGTTCCCGCCAAGAAAAAAAGTGTATTTCTTTTGGGAATAATTTTATGTCGCTTTTACAGCAAATGACGGTAGTAGTGTGGCTATTGTAAAGGTGCTTGGAATATTTCAGATCTGCTCAGATTTAGTGACATCTCAGAAAGTCGGAAGAAAACACGGAACGCATTTCTTACAATACCGTACTGAGTATATGGGTCATCCAAATTATTTAGTGGGTTGAGCAACAAAACATAGTGATTCTGTATAACATGGGCCATTAAAATTATAGTGACATGTCCTATAAATGATAAAATATCTCATAAACGTGGGATGTGTTGGAGAATAGGCAATTACAGTATTAAAATCCAAACAAAATCTAGACTATAAAGATCCTAAGCAATTGAAAACATTTTTTTACATAAAAAATTCCATACCCTCATCTCACACCGGACCCATCTGTCGGAATTTTTTCTGTCTACCAGGCGGTAGACGGATGAAAATTGCATGTTCCGCTGTGAATCCGTCAATTCGCTAATGTTTTTGTCACCTAAGACTCTACCCATACCCCCGCGGACCCACCTGCTCATGATATACGCACATTTGTAACCACGTCTATACACAATTATCTCGTATTGCTAATAAACAATAGATTGGAGAGTCTTTTCCATATAAATAAAGACCAACTATCTCATAGATGATATGCATCTACATTTGAGAATATCTAAAGCTCTCTATACATAAGAGAGCGAATATAAAGTATTTTTAAAAACGCTTCGTACGACTGGTCTGTTTACCATGGTCCACTCAAGTGATATTGTTTTAGTACATATGTGTCATCAATAAACGTGTGTGCCGCACGTGCGTTCATGCTAATAAGATAACAAAGACATGAACTAGTATGGAAAACTCTAATATGCTAGTAATCAGGAACACCCTAACAATGATATCGATAAACGTAATTAAAAGAAAGATTGCATCATAGCGAACATACTCAGCGGATGTGGATGCAGAAGCCGTGATGACAGCATATGACGCTACGTAGCGACGCCTGGCCATCTTAGATATATTTCCAAATCTAGGGTCCTCTCCATATATCTACGGTGCAGCTTTTTTATAAGAGAGTGGCCTGTATTTTCAGGGAGAAAGCCTTCAGCATGGTCGTACATTAGTAATATGGTACTAATAAAATAAATGATGTAAACCTCTTGCGCTCCGATGGACATTTGAGATTTATGAAGAAATTATATGGGATAGCCCATTATATCTAACAGAATGGTGCATAAGTGCGAAACATCAATCTTCATGATTCGTGATCGTGAATTTAATATGCTTCACGGATGGATTACAGCGTAGTTGTAGAACAGTGATACAACAAAAAGATAAGATGACTTTGGTACCAATTATTAGAAAATTAGCCCTCGCGACGGCGAGCAGCCTGATAATCTCCTCCAGCGGAAGCGCCGATTGGATCTACCGAGACGAACTTGTAAGATCACAGACGACATCGAAGACACGATCTTTGTTAACGAGGTTCAGGCAAAGCCTACATCTCCGGGGCATGACTACGGACGCTCCTCCCTAAACCGCAACACCGGCCGTTCTGGGGTTCCGGTAACGTGTCGCCGCCTCCCTGCGAGCTTGTCGCTATGTCGTCATGGTTACAACAACACCCCCCTCTCATATTTATGAGGAGGCGATTATAGAGTTTGACACGAACTCGACCATGTATAAATACAACTCGAAGTCTCGTTGTAGCCGGACTCGTACAAATACTATGTTTCAATTCGATTCCGTAAGAAATTGGACACCTAAATGTATCTAAAAATAGAGGCCTTTCTTCTCATAATAACGAGCGTGATAATCTTCGCTCATTATATGTTTTTTGGTACTCCATTTCTTTCTTTTTTTGGAAAAAAGTGAAGATAAATTTTCTCGCTCCGAGAAGTCGAGAAATGACTGCCATTTCCAAGCCCTCTTGCCCGAGAGTCCGCGATGTCTGACACGCTTCGGCTCGTGCCATGGCGATGATGTCGTTGCCGCCTTGGCCCACCGGTCGCCTCCGATTGGTTGATTCAGTCTTGGTGTCCAAGAAAAAGAAAACACAAGGCCGCATCGCCTGGACAGCGTCACGTACACTCATCTGTCTCTCTCATGTTCTAGACGAAAGCCTCGTGCATTTCCGCTACTGCAAAGCATTGTACTACGTACTCCGTAATATTTCCTGGTCCCCCAATAAATGGCCACTGATAACCCATCAGTTGGTCGTGAAAAAGCAAAGTTCCATATATCCTGCCATAAATCTCCTTGTTTCCATGAACACACTTCGCTGTCCCTTGACTTCGAATCATCGCCAAACAGTCCGAACCGCCGCAACAAGCTCCGCAAGCTTCTTTCACCGCTGCGGCACGCACGCACGCGGCCGCATTGTTCACATGCCGCATTGGCGCCGCATCTATCTATACGCACCTTTTCTGACCTTACGAGGCACCGCTCCATTGGCCAGCCGTAGCGTTAAAGTTCTCGTACGTACGTGTCCCAGAAAAACAGTGGACAAAACGAACCAAATAACCATGTGCGTGGTCCGCTAGGACACCAGCCGTACCGTGACCCAATGCGAGCAGTTGGAGGCTCGCAGCGCCCTCCGGCGTGGTACGCCGGGCGCCATATACTATTGCATGCGAAGTCTACGCCGAGGGCGGCGGCCTTGTACTGTAGCGGGATGACGCGCCGACTGGGCCGGGGCCGGGGCCGGAGCAGATAAGGTTTGGTGACCGGAGGGCGGAGGCTTCCAAAAGGTCCAAACCTACCATCCCCCTCGGTCTAGATCGCGTCCCCCTTCTTTTTCCCCGTGGTTGGTACGCCCCCGTCCCTGTCAGCTGCGAGTGAGTGAGCAAAGCTTCAGTCAAGTGATGATGCATCTAACCGTGCAAATGGCTGGGTGAACGCACTGGTTGGTCGTAGTAGCTTTAGGTTCTCAGCTCGTGACATGTCCAGCACCAATATTTATCTGCACTCACTATACATCAATTGATGTGTCTGTCCCAGAGCCATAGGGCTATCTAGTTGTACCTGCAGCTGCAATCTCAGACTTTTCGTCTACCTGCATATCAACTGCACGCTTGGAAAAAAACAGTACTGGTCCAGTCCACCACCTATCAAGCATGGTACCTGTTCATACTGCCCGTGGGTACAGCAGATCAACTGGACACACGTTTCGCCACCGCAGCGTCACACAATCTCCTAGTTTAGCCATTTGCGCGAGAGAGTTTTGGACACCTGAAACGCCACAAATGTGCGCGAAAACGAACAAAGGGAGACGCATTTGGCAAGACCCGAAGGATGTTTGCCGTTTGGCCACTGCCACTCCTACACACTGTGACACATCCCGGCCGGTAACAGTAGCGCGATGTCAACGGCTGCAATTAATGCGACAGATCGGGAGTGGTTTCGTCCTCCCAAACTACCCGATCCGACGCCCTCGATCATGATTGGGAAGCTTGGAACTGTCAATACGTCATGACGCAACCCGGCCAACGGGATCGATCGGCTGTCTGATTCCTCCCTTCCGGGTTTGATTTTGTCTCCCTTTTTCTTCGTCGATCTCGGCCAGGAAGCTTGCTCTCGGGCGCGTGCGCGTTGTTGGCCAGTTGCGTCGCGGAGCTGCCAGGTGTGCTGCGTTGAGTGCGCCGCTTGGGAACCCCGACGGCGACGTCGCGTTGCTTGCTGGCCTCGTGGCTCACAGTTGCGCTGCCAAGCAGGATGGCGGCCATTAGGACACGTTTTGTAATTGCGCGCGCCATTGCTGGGGTTTTGGGAGAGTTTTAGAAGCAAGGGCCAGATATTTTCAAACAGGGGAAATCTGCACGACGAGCCAAAAGCGTGCGGGTTTGGACGCGAGAAGCCGCTTGTTTATGATATTTTGCGCGACATGTTTCCGCTCCAGACACTTCGTTACATCGTATACATTTGTTAATCTTAGCTCTCAGAGGGTAGAAGAGTGGGAGATCGATTAACGCTCGATTAGTTTAGATTTAGATTCCCGGCGACGCGGGTAGTCCCTGGCGATCGTGCGTGGCTATGGCTGCGGATCGGATAATCAAAAGATGCGTTCAATGTTCGTGGAATACACTCAAGATCGAGTTCCTCATTTGCTGCGCCGTTGATGACGACCTGTCTTTCTCCGCAGCGACTTCCCGAAATGGGCCGGGCGCTCGCTCTAGTTTATCGTCGCAGCCTGCTCCCATTCGTGGAGAAGACAATTCTCAGATGAGCACCCAAGAAACGTACGAGCTAGTAGTACTCCGTAGGAAGAATAAAGCAGAACTAGTAGTGCTGCGCGCTAGCTCTTGACACGGTCCAAGTCCAAGATTTCAATGTAGCTCGATCCGGGTCTACCACGAACTTTTCCCCACAGAGCGAGAGCGACCAGCAGCGGAGAACGCAAATGAAACGAACGGGCGGTTCCGGAGACGTGGACGTACCCGTCCTTGCGTTTCGAGGCGGCCGGCGGACCGGACGTCGCGGCCTCCAGCGAGGCGCGAGTGCGCGACCAGCGCACGCACCGACGCGCGCTCGGTCAGGCCGGTGGTGCGTGCGTGCCCCGCGGTGTGCGCGGCTCTGGATCTGTCGCAGCGCCGCGCGCTTGTGCGCGGCACCGCATGCCATGTATCCGACCTGGCGACCCCCGCGTCTGTGCGCCGGTAGCCGTAGGGCTACTAGTGGTCGCAACGCGGAGGCATGGTTTGCCAGCTTGCCATGGCCGGTGGGCTGGCAGCCAGCTCTGGGGGCTCGTTCCGAAGCGGAGACGGCGACACCTGCCGCGCAACGCCGCGAGAGGGTGCACTATAGAGACGCCGGCCCATGTGTTGCGCTCCGAGCCCGGCCACCATGCGGATGCGATTTGTCAAGCTGGAGGCACTGCTGCCCATTGAATACGCCCCGCCCGTGTATTCCACACGTCTATTTATTAGCTAGCGCGCTTTTAGTTGAACGATGGAATCCAAGCGGGCCGCGGCGGAGTATCTCCGTCGAAAACGAGAGTTTCTTTTATCGGACGTTTTCCTTTGGTTTGGCCTGTTCCTTTGCGCGATCAATCGAATCAATCAGCTCTCGATCGACGTCTCGCGCAGGAGGACGCGGGGGCACGGCCGTGCACACGGTTTTGCTGTACGGTTGGTTGACGATGGCTACGCTACGCGTCGTTTACTTGTGGCTGCGTCATGTCATGTATGTACTGAAATCCACTACCACCGGTGTGTAGGATGTTGACAATGACCAGCTTTTGCTACCGTTCCATCGTCAAACCTCATCAGCCGTCGACCGACCACCTTCAGGTGTCACGCACGCAGTAATTCTGAACCAAGGACCAAGAACGTAACATGATTGTTTCAAAAAAAGATTTGCAAACATGATGAACGACCATGATTTAGGCCGGACGTGGGGAGGCAAGCTACTGAAACGCCACAAATGCTGTCTCTTATACACATCTAGATGTGTATAAGAGACAGGCCCAGGACCCGTGCTGCAGCACGGGCCCTGGCTCCGCCCTTGTGTCTATGGTACAACTTTTTTTTATAAGAGAGTGGCCTATATATATTTATAGGGAGAAACCTTCGGCATTGTCGTAATTTAGCAATATGGTACTAATAGATAGTGTTATGGACGTATGAGATTTATGAAGAATTATTTATATGGGATAGCCCTTAATTATATCCAACAGAATGGTGCATAAATGCGAAACATCAATCTTCATGATTCGTGATTGTGAATTTAATACGCTTCATGGATGGATTATAGCGCATTTGTAGAACGGTGATACAGCCAAAAGATAGGATGATTTTGGTTATTTAGATGTTACTGCTAATGTTTACGCGACCGCACAACTATCATGTGAAGCTTTCCCAATGTGAGTTAAGGATAGCATGACGCCGGTACGTGTCCAATTTCAAACCGTAAACTATTTACAGCATTGAATTGAGAAACACCTAAATGTATCTAAAAATAGAGGTCTTTTGTCATAATAACGAGCGTGGTAATCTTTGGTTCCGAGAACCGACTGCCGTTTCCAAGCTCAGTGTTCTGGTTTCCACCACGTCGCCCTCTTGCCCGCGAGGCCGCGACGTCTGACACGCTTCGGCTCGTGCCATGGCGATGATGTCGTTGCCGCCTTGGCCCACCGGTCGCCTCCGATTGGTTGCTTCAGTCTTGGTGTCCAAGAAAAAAGGAACACAAGGCCACATCGCCTGGACAGCGTCACGTATACTCATCTGTCTCTCTCGTGTTCTAGACGAAAGCGTCGTGCATTTCCGCTACTGCTAAGCATTGTACTAGACCACTACTCCGTAGTATTTTGTGGCCCCCCAATAAATGTCCACTGATGACTCATCAGTTGGTCGTCGATGGAAAAGCAAAGTTCCATATATCCTGCCGTAAATCTCCTTGTTTCCATGGACACAGAGCATCACGTTCTTGCCACACACTGCGCTGTCCCTTGACTTAGAATCATCGCCAAACAAACAGTCCGAACCGCCGCAACTAGCTCCGCAAGCTTCTTTCACCGCTGCGGCACGCACGCACGCGGCCGCATTGTTCACATGCCGCATTGGCGCCGCATCTATACGCACCTTTTTTCTGACCTTGCGAGGCACCGTTCGATTGGCCAGCCGTAGCGTTAAAGTTCTCGTACGTACGTGTCCCAGAAAAACGGTGGACAAAACGAACCAAATGACCATGTGGTCCGCTAGGGGACCAGCCGTACCGTAACCCAATGCGAGCAGTTGGAGGCTCGCAGCGCCCTCCGGCGTGGTACGCCGGGCGCCATATACTATTGCATGCGAAGTCTACGCCGAGGGCGGCGGCCTTGTACTGTAGCGGGATGACGCGCCGACTGGGCCGGGGCCGGGGCCGGAGCAGATAAGGTTTGGTGACCGGAGGGCGGAGGCTTCCAAAAGGTCCAAACCTACCATCCCCCTCGGTCTAGATCGCGTCCCCCTTCTTTTTCCCCGTGGTTGGTACGCCCCCGTCCCTGTCAGCTGCGAGTGAGTGAGCAAAGCTTCAGTCAAGTGATGCTTCTACTACACCATGAGCAAATGGCTGGGTGACGCACTGGTTGGTCGTAGTAGCTTTAGGTTCTCAGCTCGTGACATGTCCAGCACCAATATTTATCTGCACTCACTATACATCAATTGATGTGTCTGTCCCAGAGCCATAGGGCTATCTAGTTGTACCTGCAGCTGCAATCTCAGACTTTTCGTCTACCTGCATATCAACTGCACGCTTGGAAAAAAATAGTACCAGCAGTAGTCCAGTCCATACCACCTATCAAGCATAGTACCTGTTCATACGGCTCGCCGCTACAGTAGATCAAATAGCCGGACACGTTTCGCCACCGCAGCGGCACAAAAAAATCTCCTAGTTCAGCCGTTTGTGCGAGAGAGTTTTGGACACCTGAAACGCCATAAATGTGCGCGAAAACGAACAAAGGGAGACGCATTTGGCAAGACCCGAAGGATGTTTGCCGTTTGGCCACTGCCACTCCTACACACTGTGACACATCCCGGCCGGTAACAGTAGCGCGATGTCAACGGCTGCAATTAATGTGACAGATCGGGAGTGGTTTCACCCTCCCAAACTACTCGATCCGAGTCCGACGCCCTCGATCATGATTGGAAGCTTGGAACTGTCAGTCAGGACGCAACCCGGCCAACGGGATCGGCTGTCTGATTCCTCCATTCTGGGTTTGATTTTGTCTCCCTTTTTCTTCGTCGATCTAGCTCTCGGGCGCGTGCGTGTTGGCCAGTTGCGTCGCGGAGCTGCCAGGTGTGGCTGCGTTGAGTGCGCCGCTTGGGAACTCCGACGGCGACGTCGCGTTGCTTGCTGGCCTCGTGGCTCACAGTTGCGCTGCCAAGCAGGATGGCGGCCATTAGGACACGTTTTGTAATTGCGCGCGCCATTGCTGGGGTTTTGGGAGAGTTTTAGAAGCAAGGGCCAGATATTTTCAAACAGGGGAAATCTGCACGACGAGCCAAAAGCGTGCGGGTTTGGACGCGAGAAGCCGCTTGTTTATGATATTTGGCGTGACATGTTTCCGCTCCAGACACTTTGTTATATCGTATACATTTGTTAATCTTAGTTCTCCGAGGGTAGAAGAGTGGGAGATTAACTCTCGATTAGTTTAGGTTTAGATGCCCGGCGATGCGGGTAGTCCTGGTGATCGTGCGTGGCTATGGCTGCGGAAAGTTAAAAGACGCGTTCAATGTTCGTGGAATGCACTCAAGATCGAGTTCCTCATTTGCTGCGCCGTCGATGACGACTTGTCTTTCTCTGCAGCGACTTCCCAAAATGGGCCGGGCGCTCACTCCAGTTTATCGTCGCAGTCTCTGCTCCCATTCGTGGAGAAGACAATTCTCAGATGAGCACCTAAGAAACGTACGAGTACTCCGTAGGAAGAAAGCGGAGCTAGTAGTGCTGCTCTTGACACGGTCCAAGATTTCAATGTAGCTCCGGGTCTACCACGAAGTTTTCCCCACAGAGCGAGAGCGACCAGCAGCGGAGAACGCAGATGAACGAACGGGCGGTTCCGGTTCCGGAGACGTGGACCCGTCCTTGCGTTTCGAGGCGCCCGGACCGGACGTCGCGGTCTCCAGCGAAGCGCGAGTGCACGCCCGATCAGGCCGGTGGTGCGTGCCCGGCGGCGTGCGCGGCTCTGGATCGCTGCGCCGCGCGCCACCGCATGCCATGTACCCGACCTGGCGACCACCGCGGCCGCGTCTGTGCGCCGGTAGCCGTATGGCTACTACTAGTGGTCGCAACGCGGAGGCATGGTTTGCCAGCTTGCCATGGCCGGTGGGCTGGCTGCCAGCTCGGGGGGCTCGTTCCGAAGCGGAGACGGCGACATGTTCCACGCAACGCCGCGAGACGCCGGCCCATGTGTCCCGCTCGGAGCCCGGCCACTATGCGGATGCGGTTTTGTCAAGCTGGAGGCACTGCGCTGCCGCGCTGCTGCCCATTGAATCCGCGCCCGTCCGTGTATTCCACACGTCTATTTATTATCTAGCGCGCTTTTAGTTGAACGATAGAAATCCAAGCGGGCCGCGCGCGGCGGAGTATCTCTGTAGAAAAGGAGAGTTTCTTTTATCGGACGCTTTCCTTCGGTTTGGCCTGTTCCTTTCCGCGCGATCAATCGGATCAATCAGCTCTCGATCGACGTCTCGCGCAGGAGGACGCGGGGCGCGGGGGCCGGCCGTGCACACGGTTTTGCTGTACGGTTGTTGGGTTGACGATGGCTACGCTACGCGTCGTTACTTGTGGCTGCGTCACGTCATATTGTCATGTATGTACTGAAATCCACTACCACCAGTGTTCCGGATTAGGATGTTGACAATGACCAGCTTTTGCTACGGTTCCGTCGTCAAACCGCATCGGCAGTCGACCGGCCACCCTTCAGGTGTCACGCACGCAGTAATTCTGAACCAAGGACCAACAACGTAGATTTCCGAACATGATTGTTTCAAAAAAAGATTTGCAAACATGATGAACGACCATGATTTAGGCCGGACGTGGGGAGGCAAGCTAAGGAAGGGAATGACTGATCGTAAAAAAAAAGTTCGCTTGAACATTTTGGGACGGTTAGAATGGGCCCAATCTCAACCAGGCCTGCAGACCAGACTGCACAATGTGGGCCTCGAACAAGAGCATATCATCTCTGCAGCCCACCGGCCCATAACCACCACAGAGACGAGAGCGACCTCTGCTTCCTCTCCCTGTCTGGTGGCCGGGACCCAACGCCTCGCCGACGTCTCGCCGCCGTTCCATCCATCCAGCCGCCTCTACCGCTGCCGCGCTACCCACCGCCTTGAAGGAGTGCCCAGGATCCTCCACCGGACCCGGCGCTTGAGCCCCGACGGGGGTGGCCCTGGCCCGCTCGCCGCCCCGGTAAAACCCTACTCCCTCCAGACCCGTCTGGAGCCACCGACGTCGACTCCGATGGCGTCCTTCCCGCCGCCGCACACGCTGCCTCCAGCTCCTACGACACCCTACCCCGCAACTCCTCCGCCTCTGCACCAGCAGCCCCAGCAGCAGCCGGGCCACCCTCCAGCGGGGCCGGCGACGCTGCTGGTGCGGCACCTCCCGGAGGCGATCACGCAGGAGATGCTCTCCCGCCTCTTCTCCCACTACGGGGCCACGTCCGTCCGCCCCTGTGCCGGTGGAAAGTACTTATCTCCTCCCTGCCACTTGCTTAATTGTGCTCTACTTGGTGTTCAAAGTGTGCTAAATTAATTACAGTAAAGTGTGGTTCTAAATAGCATAATTCTTAGGTGATGCTGTAATGGACTATCGCACCATAGATTCAATATTATCTCTGGCACATTTCGTCAGTAGAGTAGTTATTGGTCAAATTTGGACACCAAGCTGCCTCCTATGCTTGTTTGGTTGCTAAACCATTTTGTTGGTCTGTTGCAGGCTGAGGAATTGTGCATTTGTAGATTTTAGGGATGAGTTGGCGGCCAATCATGCACATTCGCTGTTGAACAGGTTAGTTTCAGATACATGATCTGCTTGGTTACGTACATCCAAATTGGCTGCATTCACAGGCGCAGTATTCTCCTGTCAATATTGTGAATTAATGCCCCATTGTTTTCATCTGAACTGATATGTCATGCATTGCCTTGTTCACTAAGGGATGGCTTTGCAGGTTGAGGTTCCTTGGGAAAGTGTTAATAGTTGAGAGAGCAAATCAGCCAAATGCAAATAATGCGCATGTGAAGTCTCAGGACCAATTAGGGCATGGGATGTCCCAGGTACCAAGTATTAGTTCCCAAAATCAGAAGAATCCTACATCGACTGCCGAACCAATTGCTCCCAAGCTTGGTGTGGACTATCCATTTCCTCCGCATCTCGAGTATGTTATCAGTTCACTGCTTCATTATGTCACATTATCTTTTGAAGTTCACGTGAAGAGCCTAACCCTTTCTGAGATCTCATGAATATACTCTATCCTTTAAGTTATTTTTTATTGTTCTCTGCAAACACTAGTTTGTATTTAAGATAAGATTGATCTGCTATTTGGTATTTAGAATTTGGATTTCTTTAATCTAAGGCCAACTTAACACGAATATTCATACACCTAAATCCTTTTCACTAACTCTGAATGTGTCCCTCATTTTTCACAACATGATACTTGTGTAGTTGAATTCTTGGGATTATGAATTGAGTTATCTATGTGACATTGTGAAATAGCTGAATTTACTTGAATAAAATTCCTCATAAGGCCTTCGAGCTGCCAACACATAGTTTATATGGTCCATTTTCAGTTATTGTCTCTTTGGAAGGTCATCAGAATCAAGCTAGCATGAATTCCTAGCTATTTGTATGCTGACTTAGTTGACGCAGTTCTCTGAATTTAGATCCACAGTGTTGCACCGTTTTACAATTGAACACATCTCATTCTATGCTGAAGCCTTTTCTGCACTTGCTTGACCCTGATCCGACTGCCCTGCTTCTTTTTAGGTTTGCATATCCACCACCGGATGGAAACATATTGACAAATATTGTCAATGCCCTCATTGCCGTCCCCCGATTCTACACCCAGGTTTATTTGGATTTCCACCCAATGCACCCATTTTTGTAACTTGCAAGGCATGCTTCTATGCCTATTTCTTTTCATTCAGCACGACTAGATGCCTATTGATCAATGCATTTTTCTTGTGACAGGTATTGCATTTAATGAACAAGATGAACCTTCCAGCTCCATTTCGGATGTCATTGCCTACTCCACCACTACCATCACAAGTGCCTGTCCCCCCTCATCCTCCGCAACCTACTACAGTGGAGGAGCCTCGTTCAGCTGATTTGTCTAGTGATGAGTCTGAGTTGGAATCATCTGATGTACTTGCTACTTCTGTGTTTCTAGTTTCACCTTGCAATGTCCTTTTCAAATCGTTCATGCATGCTTTATTTATTGCAGGAAGATGTTGATAAAAGGAAAAGCAAGCGTGCAAAGCATGAAGGGATTGTTGGTCCTGCAGTTGATAAAAGTGTTGCTCATGAAGCAGTTGGGGTGAAACCTGCTGCATTGGTTTCTATTGAGATTCAAGTGATCAAAAAGAAAAACCCAGTACTTCAGGTTAACTACTCTTTGTTTGTGGACTCATTGGCTTTAAAATTTGAGTGCCTTATCTTTTTCTAATGCAATGGTTCTCTTCAGATAAAAATTGCCCCTAAGGTTACACAGAAAGAATCACCTGTTCCAAGTACGACTGACAAGGAATTGGATTCAACTAATGAACAGCTTGAAGAGAAACATTTTGTCACGCCCCAGGAAATAGAGAAAGATAAATTACCGCCAGAGGAGATTTTGTCCCTTCCTATGTTCAAGGTACAAATTGCTAATGTACTACCATGTAATTTGCTCAGATATTTAACAGCCAGTCATAGCAATATAATATTTCTTGAACTAGTGATGTTTTAGTGTAGTTTCCAGATTATTATTATGAATATAGATTATCATCAGTTTGTATATTAGTTTGTATATAGATTTTGTCCCTTCCTAGTGATGTTTTCTTCTTCTTGATCTTACGATAGTAACCTAAAAGTTTGAAGAATGGTGAATCACGAAAGCAGCATTTATACTTCTTTGGGTCATAGGCTTTTTTACCAATCACTGAATCAACTCCAAATATTATGTTTCCTTTTTACAGAATTACACTCCAGGAAATCCTGCCACCGTTTTGTACATTAAGAACTTGGCAAAGGATGTCAGTCATGATGACTTCTATTATATATTTGGTAAGGCTGTTAGACTTACTCTTTTCAGGGCCTTGCAGTTGCTTCAATATTTGTCCTGGAAAAGATTAGGAATCATAGAGTTACTTTTAAAAGGGTAACTTCATCCTATAATTGTTACTCCAACCATGTTGCAACTCAGGCCCAATAGGAACTAATACAATATTGTTCAATGCTAGTCATACTCATGCCTTAAATTTAGCAATGGAGATCTTATCATCATGCATGTTTTTATGAGGATAAAGTTTGTTATGAGGTTACTGGACAGATCAAAGATGTGTTATCTAGGAATTAATGAGGTTGCGTTTAAGATTTTAGGTCGTAGAAGTGTTGTTGTACTTCCTATACTTCCATCTATATTAGTACTCCGTCCCCCACCACCCAAAAAAAGGAGTACCGACTCTTCTCCACTCTATTGTAGTATTTTTCTTAATTTACCACTAATTTTTGTTTCTGACTTCTCTCTCCAGGGTCTCTTTTCGAAAGTATGGACAGTGTAAGATCAGGTCTAAGTATCAAGTTAATGCAGGTACTGTTTGTGTGAAAATTATGTGAAAAACGAGTGTCATTTGAGACTGTAAAAGTGTTGCTTTTACTTCCGCTATGTGCCTTATTCTGATAGTATGCAATGTTTTTTCCTTTCAAATGTTTTAATCATGAACCAGGAGGGACGTATGCGCGGTCAAGCCTTTGTGACATTTCCTACGGTTGAACTCGCTCAACGAGCTTTGGTTAGTGATTTGATCATTGAAAACACTTGTCTATGATGTTGCACAGTAAGATGCATAAGCTAACCGATCTAATTCTTTGACTGTAACCTGAATGCTCCAAACTCAATTTTTTACTAGTGACAGGAGTCATTTGAAGTGCATTAAGACGCCAAAATGTAGGACAAACCTTTTTAAAAAACAACGTAAATGCTACCATTTGTCTGTAAACGTGTATCTTTTTGTTCCTTCTATTTCCATGATTCTTTGTTTATTGGGTACATGAAAACTATGGTTGCTTAAAAGTGTCTTATTTATTGCTTTGCAGAATCTAGCCCATGGCTACGTGTTCAAAGGAAAACCAATGATCATACAATTTGGTAGAAACCCTGCTGCTAACAAAGCTTCCTAGGGCAGTCTGTATTTTTTTCGTTCTCCTGATTTTGACGGGTTCAAGAAGTTGGAACGAACTGTAAAGTGACAATCAGAGGCTGTGGGTATGTGTTCCTGCAATTGGGTTGGGATTGGTTTGATTGATACCTCCCATAGTGTAATGGATAATTGTCTTACTGCTGAAGAACACTGGAGATTCAGTTTTCCAACCATTCAGAATTTACTCTACTGGTTATTTCAATTTGTGAGACCGACCACTGAAAATTTACTGTATTGGTACTACACTGGAAGTTTGAATTTACAGATTTGGCTATTGTTTGTGATTGGAATGCCAGCAGGGTACGGGATCTAACCAGGCCGACAGTGGCACGGCTTCCGTTGTAAGTTCAGATTTCACTATCACTATCGTGCTAACTGGTACTCATGGTGATCACACAGGTACGCTGATTCGCCCTCATACCGGAAGTTGCTTCCTCATATGTGACCTCCACGTCTCTCGCTTCCTCGCGCTGGCGTTCGCCGCCCGGCAAGACGTACCGGACGCGGGCGGCTTGACGTGCCTCCCCCGTCGCCACCGCCGGCCACCGCGCAGAGGGCTCTGGTCGCCGTGTTGAACAGAACGGGCTCGTGGTAGTACAACGTTGCTGCAGGCGCTCACACCCTCGCCGCGCGCCGCCACCGACTTGTGCCCGGGACTCGTTGCCTCCCAGATCCTTCTTCCCCTCGGGCACGGCCCAGCGTCTCCGCGGGTCGTACTACCTCGGAACAAAGACGTCGCCCTCAATGATGTGAATCCACCGCTCCTCTCCGGCCAGCGCGTCGACGGTGTGGCAGAGCCGCCGAGCCGGCGCCGCCTCCAATCCTCCATATGACCATATGTGGCGGTACAGCACGCCGTCGCAGAGAGCCGACTGGTTCTTGGCGTCCTCCGTGTGCTGGGAGATGGTGTTGTGTGGCGGCGGGAAGGCGTCGGCGCCGAGGGCCCTCTATGTACGTTCCACACTCCATTCGTATTCGTGTGTTAATCTTAACGGAATTGTATTTTTTTCGTTCTCCTGATTTTGACGGGTTCAAGAAGTTGGAACGAACTGTAAAGTGACAATCAGAGGCTGTGGGTATGTGTTCCTGCAATTGGGTTGGGATTGGTTTGATTGATACCTCCCATAGTGTAATGGATAATTGTCTTACTGCTGAAGAACACTGGAGATTCAGTTTTCCAACCATTCAGAATTTACTCTACTGGTTATTTCAATTTGTGAGACCGACCACTGAAAATTTACTGTATTGGTACTACACTGGAAGTTTGAATTTACAGATTTGGCTATTGTTTGTGATTGGAATGCCAGCAGGGTACGGGATCTAACCAGGCCGACAGTGGCACGGCTTCCGTTGTAAGTTCAGATTTCACTATCACTATCGTGCTAACTGGTACTCATGGTGATCACACAGGTACGCTGATTCGCCCTCATACCGGAAGTTGCTTCCTCATATGTGACCTCCACGTCTCTCGCTTCCTCGCGCTGGCGTTCGCCGCCCGGCAAGACGTACCGGACGCGGGCGGCTTGACGTGCCTCCCCCGTCGCCACCGCCGGCCACCGCGCAGAGGGCTCTGGTCGCCGTGTTGAACAGAACGGGCTCGTGGTAGTACAACGTTGCTGCAGGCGCTCACACCCTCGCCGCGCGCCGCCACCGACTTGTGCCCGGGACTCGTTGCCTCCCAGATCCTTCTTCCCCTCGGGCACGGCCCAGCGTCTCCGCGGGTCGTACTACCTCGGAACAAAGACGTCGCCCTCAATGATGTGAATCCACCGCTCCTCTCCGGCCAGCGCGTCGACGGTGTGGCAGAGCCGCCGAGCCGGCGCCGCCTCCAATCCTCCATATGACCATATGTGGCGGTACAGCACGCCGTCGCAGAGAGCCGACTGGTTCTTGGCGTCCTCCGTGTGCTGGGAGATGGTGTTGTGTGGCGGCGGGAAGGCGTCGGCGCCGAGGGCCCTCTATGTACGTTCCACACTCCATTCGTATTCGTGTGTTAATCTTAACGGAATTATTAGTGAATTATTACACTAGAAGGAAGCAGCCTAGGCTTATTGGGTCCAATTCTCGTTGGGCCGTGGTCGACCAAACAAGGAAAAAGTCCATTCTACCTCCCTCATCTGTAACCGTTGTTTGCTTTTCCTCCCTCATTTTCAATATCGGGTAGGAGACCTCCCCCAACTATCAAAACCAGATCAATTTTCCTCCCTCACTGGTTTTAGACTCTGGTTTTGACCGTTTGACTACCACGTCGCCTGCCACACCTGTGGGCCCCACCCGTCATCCTCTCCCTCTCCTCTCTCTCCCGCTCCCACGCCCGGCCGAGTCATTCTCGCACGCACCGTCCTCACCTCCTCCGCGTCAATTGGCGCCGCCGCCCGAAGCTCCGCCCCCACCGCCGTTCTCCCTTTCCGGAGAGTGCCGCCACCGACCAACCTCGCCCTCGCGTGTTCCCGCAACTCCTCTTCCTCCGCCGGCCATCACCCCTCCGTTTCCTTCGCCGTGCAGCCCCGCCGTCGTTGGCCACCGTCCGCCGCCGCCGGAGCCCATGGAGCGCCTCCGTCGCCTCTCCACCTCATCGTCGGCCACCCCTGAACAGCTCGCTGCCCCCAGGACCACGCCGCGCTCGCCTCTCCGCTGCCACCGCCGCCGGCGCGGCGCGTTGCACCTCCGATGTTTGGTTTTCCTCTCTTGCAGCGGCGTCGCGGAAGACGGCGCTGTTGGCGTCCACACGAGGGCGGAGAGGTTTCCAGGAGCGGCGCCGGCGGGGCGGCGGCTGGGCAGGCCAAGGCAGCGATAGTGGACGCGGCTCGCGCGGCGTTGGGTGGTCATCGGCGTTGGGCGGCCAGTGCACGGCTCGTGCTGCGGCGGGTGGCAACCGGCCTCGCGGCGGTGGCGGCGGCCAGCTCCCGTGCCGGCCACGGATGGTGGCCGCGGACGGCTTCCCTCGGCGGCGAGCACCCGTTGGATGTCGAGGCGAGATAGCGTGCAGCCTAGGCACGGCCGATTCGTCACGACCTTCACCTTGTCAAGCTGCATCTCCGCCACCCATCTTCGTCCCCATTCCACCGCCGGGCGCCGGAGGAGCTCCGCCCGGGAAGCTGCGCCGCCGGAGGTCACCATCGCTGATTCGTCGCATCCGGCGGAAGGGGAGCAGGCGGCGGCTCGCGCTGGAGGGGCGAGCAGCGGAGGTGGGAAGAGGAGGACGGGCGAGCGGCGGCGGTGGGAAGCGGGGTCTAAAACCAGTGAGGGAGGAAAATTGATCTGGTTTTGATAGTTGGGGGAGGTCTCCTACCCGGTATTGGAAATGAGGGAGGAAAACCAAACATCGGTTATAGATGAGGGAGGTAGGATGGACTTTTTCCACCAAACAATGTTTGACCCGCTAATTGCAACCCGCGCGGACAAGCTAACCCAAAGCTGCCCAGCTGAAAGGTAACCACCGATGCACACCGATCGGTGACTACGGGCGTGATTGGTTGCCCGCACCAGGCCTCATCTAGGCTCCCGAGATGCAATATAGTGATGATTGGTTGCCTGGACTCATTGTTGGGCCTGGCCCGCGAGGTGCATTAGGGGCGTGTTTGGTACCCTCGGCGAGGCTGAGCCAGGCTCGTGGGATGTAGGCACCGCTAGTTTGGTTGCCTGGTCCAGCAGCAGAGCCAGGCTACGCGCGTGCAAAACACCCTCCCCGGCCAGGCTCGAGATAAACGAGGGAATCGGCCGTTTTCGCTGGGCCTGGCTCGCGCGGTGCCGCGGCGAGCGCGCGGGAGAGAGATTTCGGCCGGCGGGAGCTCGCGCCATTTCTCTAGGGTTACCTCCCTCCTTCCCGCCACTCACCCGTGTATATATACCCGCCGCTAGCCCTCTCCCTCGCTCACCATTTGGTCCCCTTCGGCTGCAGGTGCTCATCCCCCTCTCGTCTTCTCTCCTTCCCCTCTTCTTGGATTCATCGATTCATGGCGTACTGATCCTCTCCCTCTCTTCATTCTTCTGCAGGTGCTTTGGATCTGAGTTCTTGGACAGGCAAGTGATTCGTACCCATCTTATCTCCCTCTGTTCTTGATGTTGTAACCCTATGTTCTTGGTGAATCGATTCCTCCCTCAATCTTTCTTGTCAAACTCGATGCAGGCACACCAGATCTGAGTTCTCTCTTGGTTCTGAGGTATAAATCGTAGCTCTTGTAACCTCTTTTATTTTCTTGGATTTTTATATGTTTTTCCCTAAAATCTGATGGTTCTTTTTTGTTGTTGTTGGTTCATGGTTGCAGATCTGTCGGTCTTTGTTTGTTCATCTGCTTTTGCTTGTGTCACCGTCGGTCCACGTTCGGTATAACCATTCAGCCTGTCTTTATCTTCCCCCTTTGTCTGTAGATGCGGTAGTACTGATGCCCAATGTCGATGCTGATTGTATGTGATGAAGATGTGGTAATGCAAATTTTTTTCGAGATTACCTACATGTCAGTTGTCGGGGACAAACCCAGGGGGTCCCCTAACCATCGGGGTAATCACCCTATAAGAACATAAAAACACACTAGCCGCAAAAGAACCGCGTCATCGTCCAAACTCCGCCTCGCTCGAGGGTCGCGAGCCCCCTCGAGCAGGCGAAACAAGCTCCGCCTCGCTCGGGGGTAGCGAACCCCCTCGAGCGGGCAAAGCAGCCTCCGCCCGATACACTTCAGCGCACCGCCCGACGAAGGAAATAGGACCTTGCCGGTGTACTCCGGCAGCCCCAGGCC
>OAMR01000597.1:301179-313782 GCA_900205405.1 Echinochloa crus-galli | reverse complement strand
GGGGCTCCCCGCAACATATCCATCCTCTCGACGACGTACTCCTCGAGGAGTGGCTCCGCCAGCATGCGCGACGCCGCCAGCGCCGCCGGGTCCGCTCGCTCCGTCATCCTGAACAGAGGGAGCGGCCTCTCCATGAGGGGGACCACGCGGCGGCGGTGGAAGTGCGCAAGCACGTGCGCCACGGTCAATCCTGACCCCTCCAGGGAGCGGAGGACGTCGACGACCGGGCGGAGCCTCTGCCGCTGGGCATCGCCGGAGACGCCGTAACTCCAGGAGTCGGGCTTCTCCGTCAGGACCTTGCCGGTGTACTCCGGCAGCCCCAGGCCGTCGTTGCGAAGGTAGAACCACCCTTTGGCCCACCCGCTGTTGTTGGTTGTCATCTTGCGGCCCGGGTAGATGCGCTTCCTGGACTCCACCGGCGCAAGCGTGAGGCCACCCGCGCACGAAGAACGGCGCACCCCCCTCCCCGCGCCGGACGTGCTGAGCTCGGCGCGGAAGAGGTGGACCCATAGGTCCCAGTGCGCCTCGACCCCCAAGACGGCCTCGCAGACGCCGACGAACGCCGCCGCTTGCGAGATTGCGTTGGGGGAGAAGTTGTGGAGCTCCACGCCGTAGTAATGGCAGAGCCCCCGCATGAACTGGCTCGCGGGCGCGTTGAAGCCCCGCTCGTGGAAGCGAATAAAGCTCACCACGTAGCCCGCCGGCGGATTCGGCGCCCTGGCCGCCAGCGCCGGAACGATCCACGCAGGCCGCGCTGAATCGCCCCGGGGCGACAGTTGCCCGCCATTCACCAAGCCCTCCAGGTGGTGCTCGGTGGCGGTCGATGGAGTCCACTCCGTGGCGCCCTCAAGGACAACCATGGCGAAAAAAGGAGCTGAGGCGCGGGGCGAAGGTGGCGAGATGCGAGCGGAGCACGACGCGCAGGCTGGAGGCGGGCACTAGGCACGGGCGAAAGCTGGAGCGAGAAATGGCAAAGGTAAAAAATCCCCTTCCACTGCTCCCCTTTTATAGGGAACGGGCTCTCCCCGGTCGCGCCACGCCGGCCCGCGCGTGCTGCCGCCGAACCCGCGCGCTAAGCGCGGCGGCATGCGGGGTCACTGACACCCGGGCCAGGCGCACGACGAGGATCACCAACAACCGGCGCGCGTGGGCGGCAGCATTTACTGCGGCATGGAAAGCGGAACCGGCGCGCCTGCGATGCGTTAACTGCACGTCGCCTCGCCTCTCCCGCGCGCACGCCAAGCCCGTTTAAAAAGGCGCGCCCACTACGCCCATCTCGACCACTCCGCAACGCGTCAGCCACTCCCGCGCCCGCCAGCGGTTGTGCGCGTGCCCGCGGAGCCGAAACGACCCAACCATTGGGTTCCCCCCAGGTAAAGCTGCAACGCTCCTCCTTCCCAAGGCATAGACGCAACTAATCGGGGATTCGAAGCCCGAACCTCGAAAAGGTTCAAAGGGTGCCCCAGATCGAATGATGCGAAGGCCACCAATCACGCTCGGCCAAGCCTCGAGCCCGCTGCCCAGGAGCAACCACATCTAACACAAGGCCCTACTGATCAGGAGTACGAAGCCTGGCCCTCGAAAGGGTTCGACAGGCGCTCCAGGTCGATAGAGTCAGGGACGATTCGGGCGTGTCAAACGGACTTTACCCCGAACGCGAAGTTTGGGGACGCCCCTGTTGTGTTCGGGCAGATCGACCTGCCCGTTATGCGCCACCAGGACAGTCCGAAAGCCGGAAGCGGCAGGTGGGATAGGGAGCAGTCCGTCCACACCCCGCCCAGGGGCGCGTGGACGCCTCACCGTCCAACGAACGACGGAAGGGCGCTCGTGGCCGGCGGCGGCGAAACGAGGAGGTCCGCGAAGGACCGACTCGTGGACACGCGGGGCGCCGTCGACGATGGCGACGCACGCAACATCCTGAACAGGAAGAGGCAGGACGCGGCGCCTCCCCGCAGCAGGCACCCCCGACGGGGAGGTCGCTATGACAGCGAGGAGGACAGAAGCCCGACGCCGGAACCCCCGGGAACCCCGGTGTTCAGCCGGAAGATCCGTTCGGCCGCCATCCCGCCGCGTTTTCGCCAGCCAACCACCATCACCAAGTATTCGGGTGAGACGAAACCCGAGACGTGGCTCAACGACTATCGCCTGGCCTGCCAGCTGGGTGGGGCCACCGACGATGCCATGATTATCCGCAACCTTCCGCTTCATCTTGCGGACTCGGCGCGGACATGGCTCGAACACCTACCCGCGAACCAAATCCACGACTGGGACGACCTGGTCAAGATGTTCGTAGGTAACTTCCAGGGCACATACGTACGCCCTGGAAACTCCTGGGACCTGCGCGGGTGCCGGCAGGCGGCCGGCGAACCGCTGAGGGACTTCATCCGCCGTTTCTCCAAACGCTGCACCGAGCTCCCGAGCGTGGGTGACTCCGAAATCATCCACGCCTTCCTCGAAGGCACGACCTATTGAGAGCTGGTGCGCGAGCTGGGGCGAAACCATCCCACCAGTGTCAACGCTCTGTTCGATATCGCCACCAACTTCGCCTCTGGAGAGGAGGCTGTCGGGGCAATCTTCGACGGCAAGACCAAGGGGAAGTGCGCGGAGGAGCTGCCCGCGGAGGGCAGCAAACCCAAGGCCAAGACGAAGAAGCAGAAACGGGGCAGTAAACCCAAGGGGCCCCGGCAAGCCGCGCAGCAGCAGCGGCAGGGCGAGGACTCTGACGACGCCCTCGTGGTCGAGCGAGGCCGCAAAGGCCCTCGAGGCCCCCCCAGGGGGGAGGTCTGTTCGACGAGATGCTAAAGAAGTCATGCCCGTACCACAAGGGCCCTGTCACCCACACCCTCGAACAGTGTGGGATGATCAAGGGCTACTTCAGGCGCACCTCCGCGAAGGAGGATGGCCCGAAGAAGGATACGGGCGACGGCGGCAACGACGAGTTCCCTCACGTGGAGAACGTCTTCTTCATCATAGGGGGCCCCGCGGCGAACGTAACGCCCCGGGAACAGAAGCGTGAACGCCGAGAGGTCTTCTCCGTTCACCCCGCAACGCCAGCTTACCTCGCCTGGTCGGAAGAGACCATCTCTTTCGGCCGCGAGGACCATCCGGACTACGTCCCGAATCCAGGGCGCTATCCGCTTGTCGTCGACCCCGTCATCGGCAACACTCGATTCTCCAAGGTGCTGATGGACGGGGGCAGCAGCCTCAACATCCTCTACGTCCGCTGCTATCTCTCCTTTTCTCAATTATACCATCTATCCACCGGAATTAGTAATTCGATCCTGCAGCTAACTCTTCCCACTTACGATACAGCAAATTCAACAATATGGACCTTGCCATTTTCCTATGTATAATAAATGGAGTACTGTAAGTAAGTACGGAGTATTTAATTTCACCGACGTCTCCAAAAACCCGTTTTTCATTGTCCTTTTTCATACGTATCAGTGTTGATGATGCTTTGAATCTGAGCATATGTCCATGTCTGTGATGATATATCCAAATCTAAGCACTTGTCCATGCCAATGAAACATGTGTTCCGATAAAATCTGAGTATTTGTTCAATGACAATGATGCCTGTGGTTTCTGCACAAACCATTTCTTATTTTGTACCATACATGTCATGTTTCTATGTTAGTCATGGTAGTTTATATTGCTTTGTTTAGATGGCTTTGGAGGAGCAGCGACGCTTGCTAATTGCTCGGGCCGCTGCTCTTATCACCGCTATGTATGCATTCTTGTTTAGTAGGATTAGAATGCACCATAGTTCAACGCCTCGGATCAGTTATGGGCCATTGAGTGTGATGGATGAGGAACGGCAACATAATTTGGATAAAATTTACAGCTGCAATGACACAGAGTGTGTAGACATGCTTCGCATGAGAAGAGCACCTTTTTTCAGGCTATGCAATTTGCTTAAGGAGAGAAATTTGCTGAGAGATAGCATACATAGTAGTGTAGAAGAGCAAGTAGCAATGTTTCTACATATTGTTGGACATAACCAACGCTATAGAGTTATTCATCAAAATTGGAGGAGGTCTAAAGAGACAGTGCATAGATATTTCAAGGAGGTCTTGTATGCTATTGGGGAACTTAGACAAGATATGATTAGGGCTCCATCTAATGAGACACCACTTAAGATAAGCAACAGCCCAAGATGGTATCCATACTTTAAGGTACTGAACTTTTCATGTCATATAGTTCACAGGGTATTGGTGCATACTTGGGTGCATGTGTTGTAACAAATAAATGTTGGGTCTTGCTGTAGGACTGCACTGGGGCAATAGATGGAACTCATATATATGCTAAAGTACCAGCCAAGATACAAGCTGCATTTAGGGGAAGGAAGCACTACACCACCCAAAATGTTCTTGCTGCTGTTGACTTTGATTTGAAATTTACTTATGTCCTGGCTGGTTGGGAGGGTTCAGCACATGATGCTACCATTCTTGCTGATGCATTAGAGCGGGAGGATGGGTTAAGGGTTGCACCAGGTAATTACTCAATTGGGTACATGGATAAAAATATATAAATGCATAATCAGTGAACCTAATACTGTTGATGCTGGATACTTGTTATAGGCAAATTCTACTTAGTAGATGCTGGATATGCATGTCATCCTGGATTTCTTCCTCCTTATCGTGGCACTAGATACCATTTGAAAGAATATGGTGGTAGGAACCACCCAACCAACCCAAGAGAATTGTTTAATTTGAGACATTCCAGTTTGAGAGTAACTGTTGAAAGGGCTTTTGGTGCTTTGAAGAATCGTTTTCACATCATTGATAATAAACCATTTCATCCCTACAAGACACAAGTGAAGTTAGTGCTTGTTTGCTGCATATTGCATAATTGGATCCTTGGGCATGGGGTTGATGAGGTAGTTCCCGCTGAGTTCTCTTGGGTGCCTAATGATAGTGCTGGCCAGGCGGGTCAGTTGGATGACAATGCAGCTTGGGCTCATACTAGGGATGAATGGGCTAATCACATGTGGGTCAATAGGGGCAACTCTCATATCTAGGTTGTTTATGTGTTGTAATCCAGTGTATGTCACTGCACTATTATGTTTATTTCCAACCTGAACTGAGTCATTGGACATGTGCTATGATGATAAAATGTTCTAATTTCACATTGTTGCTGAGGCATTGGACATGTGCTATGATTACTTAAATTTTTGATACTACACTTGATCTGAGGCATTGGACATGTGCAATGATGATTATTTTTTTATACTGATTCTTTCACCTGAGCCTTGAGATATGTGCAATGATGATTTGATTTCATTTTGTTTCCTGCTAATTTTTTTACCTGAGGCTGTACACATGTGCAATGATGATTCTTTTTTTATACTACACTTGACCTGAGGCTGGAGACATGTGCAATGATGATTCCTTTTTTATACTACACTTGACCTGAGGCTGGAGACATGTGCAATGATGATTCCTTTCTTATACTACACTTGACCTGAGGCTGGAGACATGTGCATTTGTTTTTGCTTTACTTCAGTTTTTAAAATTTCTATCTGAGTGGGGTGTGCCAACTGAAAATAGGAGATGGCTGAGGAGAACATGGTTGATGTGCTTGCTGCTGATGAGCTTGTGTTCCCTGGTGTTGGTGTGCCTGTTGGGCCTACTGTGGCTGCTGCTCCTGGTGCACAAGTTCCAGTAGGTGCTGCTGCTGCTGCTGGTGCACAAAGGCCTGCTATGAGATGGACAGATGCTTTGTCTGGGTTTGTCCTTTGGCGCATGTGCCAGCTTATTTCCACTGGTGTTAGGACTGATAAAGGATTCAAGGAAGTCCACCTGAACCAGGTTGCTAAAGCTCTTTAGGAGTTCAGTGGCAATGCTGTGACTGGCACACAGGTGTACAACCACCTAAGGAAGTGGAGGCAGAAGTGGGTTAGGCTGTCCAAGCTAAGGGAGCTTAGTGGGGCTTTGTGGGATGAGGACAATTCCATGATTTTACTTGAGGAGGAGCACTACAATGGCCACATCAAGGTTTGCTCACTTGATTCAGTATGTAGTTTTTGTTAAGGATGAACTTTTTTTGGTTTTCTAATATAGCATAATATCATATGACAGGCACACCCCAAGGATGCTGAGTACCTGAACAAGCCAATTCATCACTACCAACAGATGATGATCATCTTTGGTAATGGTCAGACAACAGGGAAGTTTGCCATGGGGTCAAATGAGGCTCTTGGTACTCATTCTGACTTTGCTGAGAGCTCAATGAAGAATGAGTTACCTGATGATCTGAGGAGTGGGAAGACTGAACCAGCTGGGAAGACTGAACCAGCTGAGGCGACTGGCACAGAAAGGGGTGTTGGATTGAAGAGAAAGAGGTCCATGCTGTCAGAGGAGGATGCTCTTGTGTTCAGTGGTATGACTGATGCTGTCAACAATGTTGCTGATGCTATTCGTTCTACCAAGGTTGAGGATTCCCACCCTGAGCTGTATGATGCTGTGATGTTCATGCCTGGTTTTCCAGAGGAAGCACTCATCGTTGCATATGGCCACCTTCTTGACAACAAGGCTCAAGGTTCTGCCTTTGTCAAGATGCATGATGGTCATCGTGTGCTTTGGCTGAGGACATTCTTAGCCAAGCACTTCTAATGTGAGGGCTTATGCATGGTGATGGTGGCTGACCATTCTTTTGTGCAGTGACTACCTATCTATTGGTTCTATTTTGGGTTAGATGTGGTGGTGCCTGCTACTCTCCTGGTGGCTTCTTTTGTGCATACATGTGCAGTTGACATGCTCCTGCTTTAGTATGTAGTTTCATGCTGGATGATCCAACCTGACATGGTGATGTATGGGTTTGATGACGATGTTAATTTTATGTTGTCCTGAACTTGTGTCAGCATGGTTCTCCTTGCCAATGATGTGATCTTATTTGAACTGAGCACATGTCTCCCGGCCTGTCTAATGATCTATTTTGGCACATGTCTTCTTGCCAATGATGTGATCTGTTTTATTTTCACCTCAGCACATGTCTTCTTGCCAATAGTGTGATCTGTTTTATTTTCACCTGAGCACTTGTCTTCTTACCAATGATGTGATATGTTTTATTCACCTGAGCACATATCTCATTGCTAATGCTGTGATATGAACTATTTGCAACTGAATTTTTATCTACTTGTAATGTTTCATGCTGGATTTCAGTTAGATATTAAAAATTGCATAATAGCAGTCCAGTTCATCATCAACACCATTTTAGTTTGGAAGTTGATTCAATGTTAGTTACAAAATCATGTGTAATGTTCCTGTATGCTGGACTATGTGGTGGTATCTTTACCACTTCATACAGGAGGTAACTTGAACTGGTTCAATGCAGCCAACCAAACAACCTAGCCTGCATCTGTATTTTAGACTTTGATGCACATCCAGGCTACCAAACAATATCCCTGCATGGCCTGGCTCAACGCATGCAGGCAACCAAACGTGACCCTCTTGCATGCATGCAGCCTGGCTATGGAGAGCCTGTCTGGCTGAACGGGACAGGCTAGACTCGTTCAGGGTACCAAACACGCCCTAGGGGTCCTCGAGCCTGGCTCCCGGGGTGCGGCCGAATTCCTCGTTTCCGCGGAGCCAGGCTCGCGAGCACGCGGGCGAGCACGGGAGCGGCGAAAATGACCGCGCGCGTGCACGCGGGAAGTTTTAGGGTTACCGCCCCGTTTCGCGCCATCCACCGTCTATATCCTCACCACTCCTCTCCCTCGCGCTGTTGCCATTTTCGCCGTCGCCCAGCATGTGAGAGCACTCAGATCTATCCCGTGTTTTCTCGTATTCCCCATCTCTCTCGGTGAATCCTTGGTTCTAATCTCTCTTCTCTCCCATGTTTGATCTACAACGTGGAGCTCTTGACGAATTTGTGCTGCAAGGCAAGTGAATCTTTCTTTTGTCCTTCGATTTCTTCTTTTTGCTAACCTAGAATTAAATATTTCTGACTATTATTTGGAACATGCAGTCGCTTACTGGATCTGAGTGCTTTGGTTCTTTTATGTAAGGATTAAACTTGTTTTATTTTGGTCTATGATTTCTTATGTTATTTACTCATATATTCGTAAGTGAGATGAGTAAAATGGAGTGCTATTGTTGCAGATCCGCATGTCCTCTAGTCCGTGTGGATCTGTTCGTCGATCGAATTTCGGCTGCTTCTGTAGTGGTAACAAAGCACTAGCCCCTCATTCATCCCCTCTCCACAAATCTCGTCGGTGCGGTTAAATGTTTCTGCGGTGCTTTAGATGGTATTTATGTGCTGTGGATGAGATTTATGTGATGAGAATGATATACATTGTTGGAATCTAATTTTTTGAGCATACATGTACATGCTGATGATTCGTTTTAATGAACTGAGCTTAGTTGTACATGCCAATGATACTTGTGTTTTAGATCTGGACAATCTTGTCCAATGCATTGATGCTTATGGTCTTCATGCTCACATCTAGTTTACTGTATTAGGATAATGCATCATGTATTCTGGTTATGGCACTTTGTTGTAATGTTTGTATTAAGTGAGGCATTGGACCAGTTGCTGCACCGATTAAGTAATTTGTATCCTTCCTTTTGCACAAGTTTGCTGTGATGATTTATTGAAGTTCCCTCTTTTTCTTTATATTGATGCATTGGACAAGTTGCTATGATGATTCCTTAAGTTCTTTACTTCTTTCCATTTACCTGAGGCATGTACATTTTGCAATGATGATTCAACCTTTTCTTTATATACTTGAAAACTGAGGCATGTACATTTTGCAATGATGAATACTATATTTTTTTACCTTTAACCTGAGGCAATGGATTTGCAATGATGATTACTACTTTATTAATTTGTTTCTAACTTGAGGCAATGGGCATTTTGCAATGATGATTGTTACTTTATTTAATTTCTTCTAACCTGAGGCAACAAATCATACCCCTTCCCAACCCTATTCATCTTTGCAACCCTATTCCTCTTCTCTAAGCTTGGTTACACAATTGGCAATAGTAGACGTCACAAGAGGGGTTTGAGTTTGATTTGGTTGAGGAACTTGATGCTCCTGATCAGATGGTGGCTCTCTGTGAGCAATGAGCCTTGATTTCACTTCTTTCATCTGTCGACTTGATTTTCTTACATGCAACTATTTTTGTTTTCACTTCTTTTCTTCTGTGGACTTGATATCTGCTAGGAAAGGCTGTAGGTGCTGCTGGTATGGTTTGACTCATCTATTTATTTGCATTTGTCTGAGCATTTGCCCATTGCCAATGATGCTGAATTCTCACAAATTTTTTTTCCCCCGTATGTTTACCTGATACGAAATTGGAGCCTCCATTAGCTGAAGGAAAGAGGAAGGAAGAAGAATTATCTAATGAAGATGTTATTATTCTAGTTCTCAGGCTGCAATAATTGTAATTTTAATCATCAGTTTTTTTGTTTTACAAATTGATGTAATATTGAATGCAGTCTTGTATTTGTGAACTCATAGCTACTGGTGGTAACCTCACCACTTGAGCCAAGAGGTGACTCCATCAACCTGTGTGCAGCCAACTAAACAAACATGACTTGCATCATTCCTTTCAAAATCTGATGTATGCATGCAACCAATCACCAGCTCCCTTTGGACTGGCTCACCTCATTCGGTCAACCAAACAACATTGTATTGCACGCGCTGAGCCTCGCTGCGGGGGGCCTGGTTCTTTGGTGCGAGCCAGGCTGACCAGATTCCGAAACCAATCACGCCCTACACGTATGGCATGCGCGTTCTGCAGTCCAAACCTGTCTGAATAGGAGGACGACGAACATATTGGGCCGGATTACTCAGCGTGTTGCAGGATTCTCTTACAGGTATCATCCGGTAAGTAAGCTGGTAACCTTAATCACTTTGTGTAAGAAACAGTGAACTTGCTACAAAATCTTATCATCATCGCTGCTCCAAACTAAGGTCTTCTCCAATAGAGTCAGCGACGTCGCCAGCCGAGCTGGAAGTGTGTGAAAGAAAAAATATACCAAAGGATTCTCAAAACACAAGAACAGGGAAAATATAGGAATTCAGGTGCACATGACTTGCAATCCTATAGGTTTTGAAAATACAGAAAATTTTATTATATGGTGTTTGGATGCAACATAGAAAAAACATAAAAATATGAAGAGAGAGATAGACACAAAGGAAAGTTTCCAAGAGGTTGGACCTCATGTTAGATTTCCTCCAAAATTTCTATGTATTGGACCATTTTATAGAAATTTTGAAGGATTTTAGGATAGTCAATCTTTTATTCCAAATGGCTACATAGGAAAAATTTCTATATGATTTCAATCCTACAAAATTCCTCCATAAATCCTACGTTCCAAAGGAGACCTAAAAGATGCTATTTCATATATTTTCTCTCTATCTCTATTATCCGGCACGTTTGGTTCTTAGCCACAGCTAGCCACACAAACTGTGGCGGCGCCACAAGTATGTGGCGGATTTTTTAGACGCCTAAGCTGTGGCGAGATTCTCTAACATGCAATACTTATTTTACTGTGTCAGACTTCATTGACCAACCAAACACTGTCTGTGGCAGCCATAGTTGCGGCGTGGCAAGTGATGGGTGGGAGCCAAACATGCCCGACACTCACATGACCTGAATTGACGTGAAATCATCTGCCTTCTATTTCGCTGCTAGAGCAAGTATAATTGCTGGCTGAGAGCAGGCTGAAATCTATATGGAGGTGAGAGTATAGAAGAGAGAGAACAGAGCGAGCGTTCTGCTTACCGCCGGCTAGGAGCTCTGGCTGAATCGCTGAACACCTGACCCCATTTGAACCAAGCGCCAGTAGCCGGCGTAAAGCGGGCGCATGGGCAGGCGTAGCAGCCGGCAGCGGGCTAAATCTATTAGCCTTGCTCCTAGTGAACCATCACTCTCCTCTGTCTTCCCCGCCACGTTGGACGCGAGGTGAGTCAGCTGGTGACCTCACCCTGGAAAATTCTTACGGACTAAGTAACTACGGAGTAACTTGTTTGCTATACCAATAATCCAATAGTTTATCCAAAATAACACGTTACTATGAATAGGAGCTACACTAAGCACTAAAACTCAAATTCAACACAAGATATCATCATTCTTATCCAAATGTCTTCTAAGTTTTTATGCTAAAGATAGCTATATATTATCTGTGCGACTGTGCCGTAATACTAAATATAGAAGAGCCGATAACGTTCCTGTGTTAAAACGAAATGGTAGGCTGTTTCCTTTCTTTACTCGTAGTACGAATCTAATGCCATTTTTTCCATCCAAAACAGGTAGGCTTCCTTTCTATTAAACGCAAAAGATATCCGGAAGCTAAATTAAGTAAAACACAATTTTAACGTTCAACAGTTGAGATAACCTATCTTGCGATTGTAAACAGAGGTTGACGTGTGACCAACCCAACCTATCTTCAAAAGTTTTTTTTTTTTGGCGTGGAAATAAGGTCGCGCATGGAAAACCAAAGGAAAAAAAAGGAAATACGCGTCACCTGCAACCACCGGCGGCCGTGGGCCACCGACCACCACCACCTCGCTGTAACGTGGGCCCACCCCTCATCCTTGACCAAAACTCCATCCGCCACCGCACTTCTCATCCACGCCCTCCGATCCCCGCGGTCCGCGTGACATGTGGGCCCCAGGACCTTTTTCTTATCCATAATATATCCATTTCGGAGTTTCTTACGGGCCAGCGGGGGAGAAAATTCCAGAGCTTTACTGCCCACGTGGCGAGCTCCAGTAGACTGACGAGTCCATCCGACGGTTGCGAGCGGTGGAGAGATACCGATCACCTGGAAGATTCGATAATAAACAGATAAATTTATAGGAAAAAAAGACGCGGCGATTTTTCGCTTCGGCTCTACTATTATCCGTGGGGCTCCTTTTTAAAAGGAGCTTCTTTTCTTCGCCGCTTCCCCAATCTTCGATTCGCTTCTCTCGTGTTGCCCTCTCTCTCTCGCTGTGGTCTCTCCCTCTCCTCGCGAGCTCTCCCTTCTCTTCGAGCGCGGTTCGGTCATGGCGGCGGCGGCGCAGGCGGTCGCGAGGGGGAGCGTGGTGTCGCCGAGCGGCAACCGGGCGGCGCCGGGGCTCCTGGGCCTGTCTCTTAGCGCCGTGGCGGCGCGGATGGCGCCGTCGGCGGTGCGGATCGGGGGATCCTGGAAGAAGACCGCGTTCCTCGGCGGGAGGCTGGCGGTCGGGCCCAGGAGATCCAGGTCCGCGCCCCGGACTCTCGCCGCGTCGCCGGTGCAGGTGAATATAGATTTTGCGTTCCCCTTTAATCTCTTTTTTTCTCTGTTTTTCCGTAGCTCACGTATATCTTAGTTTTTCTCTGTTTTTTGTGATTGATTTAATTTTCGAACCTTCCTTGTTAGTTTTTTTTAGGTTAACTTTTAGAAGTTTCGAGGTCATACCTCTTATCTTCTACGGAGTACTAGTTTGTTTGACCATTTCCGCCCGATTTTCTGAGCTTTGATTTAGAAAGAAAAATGATCTGGAACGATAAGGACTTGAAATAATAATATGATCTGCTTTTTTTTTGTTTGGTTCCGCAGATGAATATGAACCTTGCGATTGGAAAGCCCATGAGGTGGTGGGAGAAGGGGCAGCAGGCCAACATGCGGGAG
>OAMR01000597.1:227053-272879 GCA_900205405.1 Echinochloa crus-galli | reverse complement strand
AACTAAAAGCGCCTGGAACATGCAATTTTTTCTAGCGTTTCTAGTTTTTCCCTCCCACCAAAGCCCGACAGGTGGGTCCTCTGTGAGAGGGTATGGGTGAGATTTTTAGTAGAAAGTGTTTTCAATTCTCTAGGATCCTTTTAGTATAGATAGATAGATAGTACTCCGTGGAGCGTGTGCTTGCTGAACTTCGTGGACAGCCCACTTCTTCCAGCTTATCTTGTACGAGGACATGAGACCTCATCATGTATACGCCGTGCATGCAGCATACACGTATTTGGAACTAGAATAACACGTATTTGCCATATGCATGCATTTACGTATGGAGCATTTACGTATGCATGCATATACGATGTGTTGCATACAAAATCAAGTTTTGACGGTGTGTTGAAGACTAAATCAAATTTCGTGATGTGTGTCGCACAAAACCATGTTTTTGTGGTGTGCTATGGACAAATTTCCCTATCCCTTTCCACTCCACTCCCCGATTGAACTTTTGAGAGGCGTGAGCGGGGTTCGTGGTCGTACGTGGACCGGCCTGGGTGGTACATAGGGATGGGCACTTTGAATCCGAAAACCGAACCGAATCCAAATTAATTGAATTGGCTGTCTATTCAGGTTTCGAGTTTCGGGTTTGGTCCAGATAATTTTATAATTTAAAGTTCAGGTTTGATTTCGGTTCCTATGGTTTATAACCCGAATAGACCGAATAACCCGAAATTCAATATATTTACGTATTTTGATTTAGACTATGAATGTTACACCTTTGTGTTTTAAACTATTTTAAACTTTTTTCATAAATTTGTTAGTTACTTGCTTTCATTGAGTAGTCTTTAAATCCATGGGAATTTAAATTTTTACCATAGAATTTTGAGAGGTAACAAGGATATCTATGAAAATTCGGGTAATTCGTTGGACCGAATAGACCGACCGAAATAATCGGTCAGGTTCGATTCCTATTTTATTTTCTAAAACTTCAGTCCTCACATTTTTAAAACCCGAAATGATCGATACCGAATAGACCGAACCGAAATGATCGAATAGACCGAATGCTCAGTCCCAATGGTACAGCACAGCTGCGCCCCTGCACACCTCGCTTTCGCTGTGCGGCTCTCCGTGTTGCCGTGCGGTCACATCGGCCGCAGGCAGGCCCCAGATTTTTGCTTGCTCCCTCCATACGGTACGGACTTCTTCTACGGTTGGAGACCGGACGAGTTGGCCGCGGAGAATAGCAGCAAAATGTATTACGGTAATGCTTCAGATGATTCACTAATTACCTCAGAACGAACTTTTCTTTTGATCGAGAGGGCAAACAAGTCGACGAAGAAGCATCTGACTCCAAAGGATGGGAAGTCCGGCCTGTCCATGTATGGTCCTGGGCTTTCGGCCTGGCACGGGATGATGTATGGTTCAGGGTTTTGCTCCTATCCCGCCCGAGATGTTGCAGCAGATAGGCCGACGATCCAAAGCGGTGTTGCTGGAACCAGCCCAGGGCCCGTGGTAGCTTAAGCCTTGCACATTTTCCGTCCAGGACTCAGCCGCCAGCCTGGGAGCACATGGGCTTGATTGGGTTCCGGCCTACGAGCTCTCCCGCAGCACGCCACGCGGCACCAACTAACTGAAAAAACGGCACGCGGGTGCAGGAATGGAACGGAGCCAGGTTGTGCTGATACAAAAAAAACTTCCGAGTCCTGCCGTCCAAATCTGAGCTGATCCAGAAGCGCATGTGCTTCCGGCATAGGTTTACAGCTCTGATAGAATGATCCAGAGCGGCGATCGTTCCTGAAGTGGTGGAAAAACAGAGAAGGAAACGGTGATTTTCCCTTATTAGACCAGTAGCCGCCGTCTAGAATGACCCGGTCTCTAGAAGCGAGAGAAAACCGGGGAACTAACTAATGAAGTCCTGCCGTATTACTTTGAACCATTAGCCTGTGTGAGTGTGACCTTGATGCCGGTTGACTCTCCGGGGGGAGAATTTGCACATGTTGCCGTGCTACTGCCACCGGTGCTTCTGTTGACCTAAGCCATGATTCAGAAGCTTCCAATCAGGCCCATTTTCTGAGCCTCTAGAAACCATGGTGTCATGGGAACGATCTGTGGACCAAGAGCACCGAAATGAAAATTGATGATGCGACCATCTAACTAAAACGGCTCGACTCCGAATTACCACGACCATATCTTGCCTCCTCTGTGCTAAAAGCTGAGGCTGTTGACATGTGACAGTAAATCACTTCATGCTATTTTCAATATCGGCAGTCTTTGGAACATAATTTCCATTGACCACTGATCTATATAATCATGGATGGAATAAAAAAAAGCATAACTTAATTGCTTTTCGGAATAAATCTGTAGTACCATGATACCATTGTTCAAACCTCTTTCAGATTGTACCTAAGAAACGTATTTGTTTTCAAAGAGGTTTCCAATTGCTTTTGTACGTATTTGTTCAAAGGAACGCCTTGTTTATAATGACGTGGACGTTGTTTTGTCCATACTCCATGGTGTTTTCTTCGTTAGTTTTAATTTCGTATGACAGCACTTAGACAGTGAACAAGGACATGGAAGTATACACTATCCAGTTGGTAAATAAACAGTTAACCATTACACTTTTGTCTTATCACATTTTCAGGTGAATAGTTTCAGTATCACCACAAAGACAAATGTCTGTCTTTTCCTGCCACCGATCCATTGGAGGAAAGAAGCTCGGTGTACACGTGGGATGAGCTGTAAAATATGCATGGTAATTTCACAGTATTCTTTGTTTGATACCATTGGTGCCACCACTGTTTTGTCAGCCACCAAAGTGATGCCTCTAGTCTTTAAAAAAGAGTGATGCTATTTAACATATGTTTGCCCTTTTTTCCCCTCATGCGATTTATCTTGACTGTTGGATGTCGATTTGAAGGATGGAGCTCTTTCTTCAACCTTCTGATAATCTAAACGAACTTTGACATAAAACAAAATCGAATGCCTACCTGTAGTCTGTAGACCTAGCCAAGGAACCTAGGAGAAAGAAAGTATTGTGCATATATTGTTTTATAACATATTATGCATATATGTTGGTAACCAAATAGATTGTCACGGTGAAATTGATTACCCAATTATCGAGAAATTTTTGAATGAGCCATATGGTATGTAGTAACATCGTAATATGCAGTGTTATAGTATCATTACAAATTACTATTAACTGTTAATTTTTTTTCTGCCCATTCATTTTATTGAAAATTAGTACAAAATACGAATTGATAAGTCGAGAAGTCACAAACAAAATAATATTTACACGATTTTAAATAAAATAGTCAAATGTTGATCTAATCATCAACAAAGTAGTAATTTGGAACAAAGTACCACCGGCAGTGAATGGTGACGGGCTGACTTGCCACGGAGACGCCCCCTGTTTACTGTTTCAAATGCCGTGCACCGTGTCCACGCGCAGGCATTAGCCGTCGGAAATCAAACGCTGACGCCTTCCGGTCCAATTCGGGAGCCCGCCAGCCATCCACTTTTTTTCCCCGATCATCGCATAGCCTCGCTTCCTCTCCCTGCTCCGCAAGACATCCACGTCCACTTCGCGGCACCCTGAGCTCTCCCTCCTCTCCCGCTCCCGCAAGCAACACAGCGTCGTCGCGCTCGAGCTCTTCGGCTCTTCCCCTTCGAACTCCCCGCCAATCCCCCGCAAGCGGCCAAGCGACCACTCCAAAAACTTGGCCGCTTCCCTCGTAAACTCCAGCCCGGGCAGAACCCGAGTGATGATCCCTTCTTGTTCCGCGCCTCGCTGATTCCAATCCTATCCGCGCCGCCGCGCTGCTCGGTTGGCAGCGAGTACAAGCAAGCAACGACGACAGCAGCATGCGGCCGGAACGGCCATTGCTGTCGCCATCCACTCCGCCGCCGCCGCCGCCGGCACAGCAGACTGGCGAAGCTGAAAGCATGGACGACGCGCCCGCCCGGCTGCCGGACCCGGTGCCGTCGCCGATCCTGAGGCACTCGCCCGCGAGCTCGGTCCGGCGGACACGATCGCTGCGCTCCCTCCTGGCCGACTCGCCGTCGGTTACCTTCGCCGCCGCCAGCCTCCGCTCGGGCTCCAAGGCCGAGTCCGCCGCGTCCTCGCTCGAGAGCTTCCGGTTCCAGCGCACGGGGTCCCGGTCGGCGTCCGCGTCCGTGTCCGGGATCCCCGCGGCGGGGCTCGGGCGCGTGTCCACCCGGCGCTCCGCGTCCGAGCGCGCCGGCTCGCAGCGCGACCTCCGCGACGAGGACGCCCGGTTCGTGTACATCAACGACGCCGACCGCACCAACGCGCCGCCCGCCGCGCTCCCCGACAACTCCATCCGCACCACCAAGTACTCCGTGCTCACCTTCCTCCCGCGCAACCTCTACGAGCAGTTCCACCGCGTGGCCTACCTCTACTTCCTCGTCCTGGTGGCGCTCAACATGGTGCCGCAGCTCGGCGTGCTCACCCCGGCCGCGTCCGTGCTGCCGCTGGCGTTCGTGCTCGGCGTGACCGCGGTCAAGGACGCGTACGAGGACTGGCGCCGGCACCGGTCCGACAAGAACGAGAACGGCCGGACGGTCTCAGTGCTGTCCGGCGGCGAGTTCCAACCCAAGCGGTGGGAGGAGGTCCGGGTCGGGGAGGTGCTCCGCGTGGCGGCCAACGAGACGCTGCCCTGCGACATGGTGCTGCTGTCCACGAGCGACCCCACGGGGGTGGCCTACGTGCAGACCATCAACCTCGACGGCGAGTCCAACCTCAAGACGCGGTACGCCAAGCAGGAGACGGCGGCCACGCCGCCGGAGGCCATGGCCGGGGTTATCAAGTGCGAGCGGCCCAACCGCAACATCTACGGCTTCCTCGCCACGGTGGACCTCGACGGCCGCCGCGCCGTCTCGCTCGGCCCATCCAACATCGTGCTCCGGGGCTGCGAGCTCAAGAACACGGCGTGGGCCGTCGGCGTCGCCGTGTACACCGGCAGGGACACCAAGGTGATGCTCAACAGCTCCGGCGCGCCGTCCAAGCGCAGCCGCCTCGAGACGCACATGAACCGGGAGACCATCATGCTGGCCGTGGTCCTCTTCCTCCTCTGCTCCGTCGTGGCGCTCCTGGCGGGCATCTGGCTCGGCGACCACGAGGGCGAGCTCGGCGTGATCCCCTTCTTCCGGAAGCGGGACTTCTCGTCCAGCGACGAACCCGACAAGACGTACAACTGGTACGGCATGGGCGCGGAGGTGGTGTTCACGTTCATGAAGTCGGTGATCCAGTTCCAGGTGATGATCCCCATCGCGCTCTACATCTCCATGGAGATCGTCAGGGTCGGGCAGGCCTTCTTCATGGTGCAGGACCGCCACATGTTCGACGAGAAGCGGGAGGCCAAGTTCCAGTGCCGCGCGCTCAACATCAACGAGGACCTGGGGCAGATCAAGTACGTGTTCTCCGACAAGACCGGCACGCTCACCGAGAACAGGATGGAGTTCCGGTGCGCCAGCGTGCACGGCGCCGACTTCAGCGACACCGCCGGCGACGGGCATTACGTGATCGGTAAGCAGGTTCCAGTCACCCAGCTTAGTCAGACAAACATTCATCATTCGGTTCGGTTGACTAGTCACCGTGGGGCGGCGGGTTTAGCACATCAAACATGACATTTGTCAATGCGATGCTAGAGGTGTCACCAACTCAGCATGCTGCATTTCTATTGCACGGCCCTGGAAATCTTCTGGAATTTGGAGAGGGTTCTGACGACGCTGACCCAGACAGGAACTGGTATAACCGTGCAGTACCGTTCATTTTAATTGACTATGGAACTGTTTAAATCAGACTTCTGAACAAACTGTTCGAAAGACCCACCGAGAAAAAGTTTCGCTGCAGTGAGAAAAGATTCGCTTTAGGGCACCAGTATTATCTGAAACTGAGCTTTGCTGCAGCTTTTGTTGCCATTTGGCCGTCCTCATCGTCCCCTGCGACGTCAAGGCTCCCCATGGTCCAACCTCGCCATCGACAAGAGTATTCTAGGATCGCCGATGGCCTGAGAGCTAACATCCCTGTCGGATAAGAATCACCAGAACTGCTCAACTAATCCAACACCTAGTAGTACTATCTTTGTTTAGGCATTCCGATGTCTCGACAGCGATGAATCGCTATCATTCGGTTGTTTTTCCTGGCCTCAGAGCTCGACACGATCGACAGGGCAATACCCAGCCAAATGAGTGCGTCAGGCTGCTTGATTGAGCTGCACTGCTCACTGAAGTGCGGACCCTGTCACGATGACAAATTTGGAACACCGCGTCTTCTAAAAAACACATCAGCAGCAATGTCTACCTGAATTTTCTCATTTCCGGCGGTTGCTTCAGGTTCTGAATCGAAATCCTTCTGCTGTCTGGTGTGCGCGCAGGGGAGGACGGCGTGGTGCTGCGGCCCAAGACGGCCGTGAAGACAGACCCGAGGCTGGTGGCGCTGCTGCGGGACGGCGCCGGCGCCAAGGCCAACCGCGCCCGCGACTTCTTCCTGACGCTGGCGACCTGCAACACCATCGTGCCCATCGCCGACGACGAGGGCGCCGCCGCGGGGGAGAGGCTGCTGGAGTACCAGGGCGAGTCCCCCGACGAGCAGGCCCTGGTGTACGCCGCCGCGGCGTACGGGTACACGCTCGTGGAGCGCACCTCCGGCCACATCACCGTCGACGTCTTCGGCAACAGGAAAAGGTACGTCCCCTTCCCGTTCCATTCTTGATTCTTCAGCTGGCTGCATTATGTTATGTCCTGTTTGGTGCATTGTTTTGTTTGCTTGCTTGCTTGCTTTGCCTTTTCTCGAGCCGATTGCATCATGGCCGTTTCCGTTGGTGAATGCACACACTCCCTCTCTTTGTTTAATCCTCTGTTATTGTGGATAACAAAGACTATTAGTGGTGCATGCATAATTGGGCGGCGCGAGGGGATTGATTGATAGCTACACGTAGGCAGTACGTCGGATAGGTCGCATCGCATGAGACAAGGGGAAAACAAGCATAGGAGGAGCATGTTTTTCAATGGGTGTCACCAAATCTCGGGCCCGTACCGTCCTCCCGCCTGATTCGTTCGTTTTCTCTCAGCGTCTGCCATCAGCAAAATCGGACAGACCGTACACCAACTAACTGCTCCACTTCGCTGAAGGCCAAATCGCCGAGGCAGACGCATGGCTGCTATGCTGATGCTGATTACCTGTTGATTAGGGTTTTCCTTGGCGCCGCGTAGTAGCAGCCCAGCCCGGCACAGTACACCGGCAGGCGGCATGCAGATCGATTGAGCACTCGAAATCATTGGGATCCTGTGCCCCTGGTCTTCTGTGTACGGGCCTCTGGGCACCACGTTTTTCATGCGGGGGCCGGGGGGGACTGTGCTTCGCTGAACACCGTATGGTACTAGCGGGATGACGCGAAAAATCAGTTTTTATTTAGTTTGTGGTTGCTGGTTGGTAGGTACTCTGAGTAGCAAAATGGTTTGGTTTCGCGATGGCTCGAGGCAGCCGCCATCACGGGACCAGATTTCGGTTGCCGCCTAGGCCTTCTTCCAAGATATGATTGGGCGTCCAAAGCCGTCGGCTCTCGCTCTCGGCATGTGCATGTCTGCCTTTGACACCAAGTACGAAAGCGATCAGGATCTTCCAATTATCCGGTCCGGTCCAGATTACTCTGACGTTGCGGGCATGCATAGTTCTGCTCTGCACGTGCCGCACGTAGCTGCAAATGCATCGACGGCTCGGCGCATTTAGGTGAGCGAGAGCAGAAACGGCGGTGTGCTGTGTTTGACATGCATGGCGCGGTCCCTAGCAGTAGCAGTAGGCCACCCCTTTCAGCACAATCAATTCCGGTAGACAAAAAAAAACTCGACGATGAAACGATCACGAAATCATTAAGCATCCCTTCTAGAAAGACGAAAGTCATCGCTTAATGGACATGTGCAAGGACCAGCGACGCAAGCCATCAACGTGGCGACCCGCGCGGTCTTAGCTCCCGAAGGTTCTGCCGGCTGACACGCGGGCCCCGGCGCACCAACGCGACACGGGGTTCGTGTGCGCGGGTCACATGCTCGCCGCGCCGGCTTAGACCCTTCACCGCTTCCTTCCACGATTTTCCCATTGATTACCAAGTCTCCCAGCCTCATACCCGTCTCCGGTAAACCCATCGTCATCAGCGTGCCCTGTTTGAAGGATGGGCATCATGCAGCTGATCTCCAATCCGAAGAAGAGCCCTGAAGCTCTGAACAATCGGGCGGGCCCCCGAGCAGCCAGGCGCGCACGGCCTTTTCGGGGAGGCGCAGCCAGGATTTGACCGGTGCGGCCGGGCGGGGGGCGCTCGATGGCAACCAGACGGCCGCCGGCCGGGAGCAAACCAGACCGGACGGTGCCCACGAGGCTTCCAAAAATTCCCGGGTCCTCCTGTCCCGTGTCCCAGGTGTCCAGGATCCCCCGTCTGGCGTTGGCCCATCCCCCTCCTATCTGATCCGGTAGGCCAGCCAACCAACCTGCCCGTCCGGCCGGCCGCCGCCCCGCGCGCGGCCGGACACGCCTGGCCCCCTCCGCCTGCTGCGTCGCCCGGCCGCGGCCGCCAAATGCCACGCGCGCCCCAGCCCTCGGCCCCTCGCGCACGGGCGTCCATCTCCGGTGGTGCCCTGGGGGCTCTCCTCGGCCTCCCTCGGAGACGGTCGCGCCCGGCGTGCCGGATCAGCTAGACTTATTACCGGTCGCGTCGTGGGCTAGTAATCCCTTTCGTCCCCTCTCCACCTGTGGACACGGCGGCGCTGCTGGCGTGCCGTGTACAGTAGGACGGAGGCTCTTGCGCGTCTCGGCCGGTTTACCCGTCCGTGGATGGATTAGTCTTCGGCTTCACCGGCGTCGTGGATGTCAACCGCTGTGGATGAGTAACAGGAGAAATCCACAAGGAATATAGGCAAGTTGCATGGCTTGATCGTCGAGAGGCATGGGTGCAGTGTAAGCGTTCAAGTTACAAGCCTGTCATCTTGTGACAGCACGTGTGCGCCTAACTTTTGCCGCACCTTGGTTCGTTAGCGCGCTAGTCAAGGCGATCCCGTATAGGAGGAGTAGTTTAACGGGTTTGACCTGGTTTACATTATCAGTGTTTTTTTTTTCAGACACCCACTGCATGATCCCAAGAGATCCTTCCTTGATCATATCTTCGCCACGAGGTTTGTCTTTTCTAGTATTTTTTTGGCCGGTCAATTCTGGACAGCTTAACTCGGAGATATTCCACAAACGAAATTTCTTCTCCGTCAACATCCCTCAGCTTCCTTGCCAAGAAACCCAACCCGCACTTATATAACCGGAACAAAAACACAAAAAACAACTGTCCAAGTCCAACGTATTGTAGCGACCAACATTGATCCGTTTATAGACTCAAAACTGTTTTAACATGGAAATTTCTCCATGCCCGCCCAACCTGTTGTTATCATACAACCCCCAGTCATGCCAATAAACTAGTTTATTGCCTGCTCTTTTCCTGGAAGAGCTGACCCAATCAGCCCCCGGAGAGATGAGTGAAGGACGAGAACTGCAAAGAAATGGCACCTTTGTCCTCTCCTACAGTCCTACTATCTCGATCGTACAATCAAGCGCTGAATCACTGAAACGTGCATGCATCCGTCCGCGGACAGATCCAATCCGAGCATAAAGTACTCGTTGCTGAAATGCAACTTTTTAGAATCAAATCCACTGTGGCGATATGGCGTGGTCAGCTCACGGTGGGGGTCGGTCATTCGTGCACCCATCCAAAGCTCTGAATTTTGGGACAATGACTGCATCTTTTCACTTCACGGATTCAAGTCTGAACAGTAGGCAGGGTCCATTGCCCGGCAGGTGGTGTACTACCACTGTGTGGAATTGATACTGTGCCCCGTATCTAAAGTTACTCCACTCACCATCATGACCACATCCAAAGTTTCACGAAAAACTGCATCGATCATGAGATGGCTAGAAAACACTGTACTTCCCTGCCAGAAAAACATCGGTCAGCCGGCTGCTGCCGCACACTGATGAAGTGATGGGTACACCTGAGCGTCTGAAAACATTTCGCGGCACTGTCATCTCCACCGATCAGGTCAAATTCCTTTTCTTTTTCCTAAATTAAAAAACCTATAGGAACATGCACGCAGAGCCAATGACGATTTTCAAGTTTTTTTAGTCGTATGGATTCGAGTCATGGCGTGGGCCTGGACTGGACAGGGTGTGCTCGAGTCCAGTGGTGCAACGACGCAAGCACGATCGTCACGCACGGTCCGGTTCTAGAAGCAGATTATGGACGGGATGACCTGTCGCGAAGTTTACAGCACGCAAATGGGCGTAGTTTAAGGGAAGGAAAAAGTTTCCTTCAGCCGTTGAGAGGGGGAGGGAGGCGGCTTGATGTCAACTGCTCCCTGCCCGAGCCGCTTGTCCGGACGTTGACCCGTCGCCGGCGGCTTAACGGAAACGGAAGAATTGTGCGTGGGCTGTGTGGATTAGGAGATTTCCCTGACAAGATTCTCTACCGATAAAAAAAAAGAAAATCATACGAATCGGGTGCTGTATTATACACCGACTAGTGATTTTAGCGTGATCGCGAGCCTTGCCGTGTTTTCGAATTCAAAATGGTGGAAAAGGAGTACGTGTGGGCACAGCAAAGTCAGCCAGTCAGAGATACTATTTCGTGGTAGTACACCACACTTTTGTGATTGCCGTGCAAGAAATGCAAATCTGTCTTATTTTTTCTCCTAAGGAACCGAGGTAGTATGATTAAGACATGGAGCTGTTTAGAATCCGATAAGCCCCAGCTAATGGCATAATCATGGAGTAATTTGTGCATATTAAATGATATATACTGTGCTATGTCAATGTGACAGTGAATAAATGCGTATTAAAAACCAAAAAAACGTGGAAAAACTTTTCTCTGCCAATTAAGCTGCCCATATAGTCACGTCCTACTCGTTGCGCTTTATCAAATCATCATATGGCCTGAATCAAAGCCTCTAAAAGAGAATATCTAGCAGCCAGAAAGAGTGCCTTGGAACGGGAAACTTAACCAGGAAGCGAAGCTTTTCCTGAACATGACGCGAAACCTTTATTTATTTTCCTTCATCCAGAAAAGATTCAAAGAGCAGCGCAACGCATCAGCAGCATGCTGAAACGGCAAATACCAGATAGACCTCGGTTTAACTGACTCGGGCCCACCCGCACCCAAAGAAGAAAGCATCACCCAATCAATCCTCTGGCCATTTGGATCGGAAGCTTCAAGATCTCCGCCCACAAAGCGGAGCCGAGCCGGCCGGCACCGGCGCCCCTGGTACCAAACCGCCCGAAACAAAGCTTAGTTTAGTGGCCGCGAAAGCGAAACCCAAAAGGCCAAAACCCCTCGCCGGCCACCGCACGGAGGCCGCCCGCTCCCGTCCACCCTTGGTCCGTCTCCCTCCGCGACAGCTCCATTTCTCTGCGATTAGTTGTTAAGCTGTTTAGCGAGGAAATGGGTCAAAGAAATCAAAACAATCAATGTTTAAGCTCCCGTTCTCTCTGTCGTATCAGCGGTGAGCGTGGGCAGAGAAGCTTCTAGGCATGTCAGAGGGAACGCGTTATCAAATCTCCCTCCGCTAATTCAATATCCTTTCGCCCTGTTTAATTACTCCATCAGCAGATTGATTCCTTGGTAGACTTGTTGGTTCAGAGAACACAAAACCAGCGCTGGCTAGGCGAGCGGAGCACCGAGCACACACGAAAGTCCACGAGTCCCTCTCTCTCTCTCTCCTCTCATACAGACGGTGCCGTCGTCCTCGCCAACTCCCCCTGCCAGATTTTAAGCGCCATGGCCAAACCATTTCGGCTTCCATTTCTCTCTCCCTCTCTCTTTCCGTCTGCGCTTCGCTTCCTCCTCCTCCTCCTCTTCGCAGGCCATGGGCGGCAGATGGAGTAGCGGGGCCTGGTGAATCCAATCTTTAATGCGCCAGTCACCCTAGTTACTCCCAGGCGTCCACCTCAGGCCACCCAGGCATTCCCCCTCCTCTTCCTCTCTTGCTTTCCCTGCCAAAACCCAACTCGTCCTCTGCTCGTTTTCCCCTCCCCTCCCCGGCTCCCCTGTTCTCTCGGCTCGGCCCGAGCTCGGCGAGCGCCGATAGGCCCCGATCCGCCGCTCGATACCCGACCTTCGCGCGCGCGCCGGGAGCGCCATGCCCGGGAACGCCGGAGCCGGGGGTTCGGGGCGCCCTAACGTCTGACGCCCGCGCACGCTGGCCGGCCGCACGCCTTCCTCTCTCTCGCGCGCGCCCGCCGGCGCCATGGCCGAGGACCACGGGTCGTCGTCGCGGCACATGTCTGCGTCGCAGAAGGAGCTGGGCGACGAGGACGCCCGGGTGGTGCGCGTGGGCGACGCCGCGCGCACCAACGACGAGCGCCTCGACTTCGCCGGCAACGCCGTGCGCACCGCCAAGTACTCGCCGCTCACCTTCCTGCCGCGGAACCTGTTCGAGCAGTTCCACCGCCTCGCCTACGTCTACTTCCTCGTCATCGCCGTGCTCAACCAGCTGCCCCAGCTCGCCGTCTTCGGCCGCGGGGCCTCCGTCATGCCGCTCGCCTTCGTCCTCATCGTCACCGCCGTCAAGGACGCGTACGAGGACTGGCGCCGCCACCGCTCCGACCGCGCCGAGAACGGCCGCCTCGCCGCCGTCCTCTCCCCGTCCGACGCCCGGGGCGCCCACTTCCTCCCAACCCAGTGGAAGCACGTCCGCGTCGGCGACGTCGTGCGCGTTGTTTCCGACGAGTCCCTCCCCGCGGACATGGTCCTGCTCGCCACCAGCGAGCCCACTGGCGTGGCCTACGTGCAGACGCTCAACCTTGACGGCGAGTCCAACCTCAAGACCCGTTACGCCAAGCAAGAGACCCTGTCCACGCCGCCCGAGCAGCTCGCCGGCGCCGTCATCCGCTGCGAGCGGCCCAACCGCAACATCTACGGCTTCCAGGCCAACCTCGAGCTCGAGGGGGAGAGCCGCCGGATACCGCTCGGCCCGTCCAACATCGTGCTGCGCGGCTGCGAGCTCAAGAACACGGCCTGGGCCGTCGGCGTCGTGGTGTACGCGGGCCGGGAGACCAAGGCCATGCTCAACAACGCCGGCGCGCCCAAGAAGCGCAGCCACCTCGAGACGCACATGAACCGCGAGACGATCTTCCTCTCCGCCATCCTCGTCGTGCTCTGCTCGCTCGTCGCCACGCTCTCCGGCGTCTGGCTGCGCACACACCAGGGGGAGCTCGACCTCGCGCAGTTCTTCCACAAGAAGGACTACCTGAAGCGCGACAGGGACAATGACTACGACAACTACAATTACTACGGGATAGCGGCGCAGATCGTCTTCATCTTCCTCATGGCGGTCATCGTGTTCCAGATCATGATACCCATCTCGCTCTACATCTCAATGGAGCTGGTCAGGCTCGGCCAGGCCTACTTCATGATCAGGGACACCAGGCTGTTCGATGAGTCGTCCAACACGAGGTTCCAGTGCCGTGCTCTCAACATCAACGAGGACCTAGGCCAAATTAAGTGCATCTTCTCCGATAAGACCGGCACGCTCACGCAGAACAAGATGGAATTCCGGTGCGCGAGCATTGACGGTGCCGATTACAGTGACATCGCACGGCAGCGACCTGCTGGTAGGATAGTTTCTCCCTTATCCCCGTCAATTCTTTTGATTAGGAGAGCCAATTATTGGCAATTGATTGCTTTTGATTCACAGCAGAGGGTGACCGGGTTTGGGCTCCGAAAATATCGGTGAACACCGATCCCGAGCTGGTGAAGTTGATCAGGAATGGGGGTGATACCGAGCAAGGGAGGCAGACTAGAGAGTTCTTTCTGGCCCTTGCAACGTGTAACACCATTGTTCCCATGATCGCCGATGGTCCGGACCCTAAGAAGAAGGTGATCGATTACCAGGGTGAGTCACCGGATGAACAGGCATTGGTCGCCGCCGCCGCGGCATATGGCTTTGTGCTTGTGGAACGAACATCGGGGCACATTGTGATAGATGTCCTTGGTGAGAAGCAGAGGTACTATTGACCGAAACATTCTTCTTATGGCTAATGTTGTAGGCACTGATTGACGCTTTCGGTGGAACGCCACTAATAGATTAACAGCATTAGAAATAGGCGCAACGAGACGCGCACCCTTTTCTTGGCATTGGTTTCTGTCTTTTAGTTCGAACTTTGGTTGTTTGTGGCTGTTGCTTCCATCCACCTTATGGGGCCTGTAGTCCAGACAATTGGTGGTGTTTGCTGGAGCAGCTGAAAAACTGTCTCAACTACTTTACCTGAATTAGTGTTGTTCTTTGATTGCTATTGGTTGATTCCCATTTATCTTGCTGCCTATTGTCTTTGTACATGTAGAAGACTAGCGTCTGCTACTTTCATTTTTCTATTTCACTTAAGCATTTATCTGCGGCCCACGCCTTTCCTATTTCCTAGAACATTTGCTTAACTAATCGCCCTTTACTGGACTTGATTTGCAGATACGATGTCCTTGGTCTTCATGAGTTCGACAGTGACCGCAAGAGGATGTCTGTTATAATTGGCTGCCCTGATAAGTCTGTCAAGTTGTTTGTAAAAGGTGCAGATAGTTCGATGTTTGGGGTCATTGACAAAACGGTGAATTCGGATGCTATCCAAGCAACGGAGAAGCATCTCCATTCTTATTCATCATTAGGCCTGCGGACGCTTGTCATCGGTGTGCGGGAACTTAGCCAAGAAGAGTTTCAAGAGTGGCAAATGGCTTATGAAAAGGCTAGCACTGCACTACTAGGAAGGGGGAACCTACTCCGTGGCGTGGCTGCCGACATCGAGAGGAACTTGTGTCTATTGGGAGCTTCTGGTATTGAGGACAAGCTGCAAGATGGAGTACCTGAAGCAATTGAGAAACTAAGGCAAGCAGGGATCAAGGTTTGGGTGCTAACAGGTGACAAGCAAGAAACTGCAATATCCATAGGCTATTCCTGCAAGCTTTTGACAAGGGACATGACACAGATTGTAATCAACAGTCGTTCAAGAGACTCGTGCAGAAAGAGTCTGGATGATGCAATCGCTATGGTTAACAAATACCAATCATTCTCGACAGACCCACAACTTAGAGTGCCCCTTGCTTTGATTATTGATGGAAACAGCCTTGTCTACATTTTTGATACGGATTGGGAAGAGAAGGTTAACTATCATAACCTGTACAAACTTGGTAAATTCTATTGTCAGCAACTCATGGATTTTCGATTTTGCAGCTTTTTGATATCGCAATAGCTTGTGACGTCGTCCTATGTTGTCGGGTAGCTCCCCTACAGAAGGCTGGTATTGTTGATCTCATAAAGAAACGAACAAGCGACATGACTCTAGCTATTGGAGATGGTATGATTTGCTTTGTTATACTCTAGTTCAGAACTTCAGATGTCCTTTATTCTGTCAAAAATCTGAAAAGAACCATGTTTTCAGGTGCAAATGATGTATCCATGATTCAAATGGCTGACGTTGGCATTGGCATCAGTGGTCAAGAAGGAAGGCAAGCTGTCATGGCCTCGGATTTTGCCATGGGGCAATTCAGATTTTTGGTTCCTCTTTTGCTAGTTCATGGCCATTGGAACTACCAGAGGATGGCCTACATGATCCTATATAACTTTTACAGAAATGCTACTTTTGTCTTTGTGCTATTCTGGTAAGCACATTTCCATAATTGACTAGTTGGTTCAGTCTGCATAAGGAATAAATATTAATTCGTTAACAATAATTATTGCAGGTATGTACTTTACACTGCTTTTACCCTGACAACAGCAATAACAGAGTGGAGCAGCGTGCTATACTCTGTGATATACACCGCTGTCCCTACTATTGTTGTTGCCATTCTAGACAAGGATCTCAGCCGTCGGACATTGCTGAAATATCCCCAGCTATATGGCCCGGGGCAGCGCGAGGAGAATTACAACCTGAGGCTATTCATCTTTATCATGGTGGATTCCGTCTGGCAGAGTGCTGCATGCTTCTTCATCCCCTACCTTGCATACAGGAAGAGTGTGATTGACAGTTCCAGCCTTGGAGACCTCTGGACACTATCTGTCGTCATTCTTGTCAACATTCACCTGGCAATGGATGTCATCAGATGGAACTGGATCACACATGCAGCAATATGGGGTAGCATTGTTGCAACATGGATTTGCGTCATGATCATAGACTCCATACCGACCTTGCCTGGTTTCTGGTAAGCAGACATCCTTAATACTAGTCCACTTATATAAGATAAAGGCCTCTGCATGGTTGCTGATTCTGAAAATTGTAACAGGGCAATCTATAAGGTGATGGGAACTGGGCTGTTCTGGGCACTGCTGCTTGCAGTAACCGTAGTCGGGATGATTCCTCATTTCGCCGCAAAGGCCTTCAGTGAGTATTTCATGCCCAGTGACATTCAAATCGCAAGAGAAATGGAGAAGTCACAAGATACCTATGATGCAACCCATCCAGAAGTTCAGATGAGTGCTGTAAGTAGAGCTTAGAGTAGGGGATTACACAGTGATCTTTTGTTCATTCGAATAGGATAGCTCTGCACCTTTCTTTGGTTCTTTTTGTTGTGTATAGGCAATTCTTTCAGCAATGGGCAAGCTTTCTTGATGCTTGCTCCCTTGCCAACTATCCGAAGGATAGGTCCCATGTACCATTCTGTGTATCCACCAGCCAAATTTTGTTGATTTACATGAAAGGAAATCGTACAGGAGTTAATTGTACAAAATAGAAACTGGTCCGCATTCCTTATAATGGTGTACAGTACACATTCACTAGCCGAACAAATTCAGCTACCGTACCAGCTTTGTTGGAGCCTTATACTGTATGCTGGTTTTAGACTTACGACAGCGCTTTATTTTAATTCATTAATTTCGTTAAATCAATAATCAATTATAAAAACAATATTATGGTGGTTCAGTTCTTCAGTCACGGTTTGAACAAATGATTGGATAATATGAATGGACAGAATGGGTACAAGACGATTGGTAATCTGGCAATTTTCCTCCCTTGTCTCTATCACAAGATGCAGCTGATCAGTACATCAATGCGTACAATATGAGGCTGATTGAGTCGATAATCCATCACATACAGTGCTGGTCTGCTGCTTTCGGTGTTAGGTTTAGGTGTGGTCAGACTTTTTTTAAATTAGCCAACTGGAGGAAAAATGTGACCTTGTCCATGTTACTTTGATATGATTTACGATAGGCATTTTAAAATGAAAAACTGGTAGGCATTCAAGTCAAAACAGCAAGGTTATCCGAAAGACTCTGCCAGTAATATTTTACAAACTATCTTGAATGGTCAACGGTTGACTTTCTTGGGGTAGTTGTATATGAGCCGAGAAATGTCTAGTTAGACGGTAGTACAGTCCATTTTGATTGTTCAAAGCTAGTATTTTAAAAACAATATATTGAAAGCCCAATAATAAGTAAAAAGTATTTTAGTTTCCAGATATGCCAATTTTGTTCCTTTGAAGCAAGACGAGTAGTACAGAACAAGTAATCCAAAATTCACTGCATTTTTAATTTTTTATTTTGACCAAATTTCTTCCTGACCACCACTTAGTTTTCCACAACAGTTGTAGTGTTCAACTGTTAATGTGAACTAAACTCATTTATAATAGGCAACAGAATTCACCATACGGCAGCAATTTATCAAGTCGCAGCGCTTATGGATTCGACGTTAGATGAAAGTTAAAGCCAGGCAAACATGACATTGTCTAAAACACTTGTTTTATCCATTTCGGGTACGCTAGGTGCATCATTGAAGTAACAAAAATTACAATCTAGAAAAAAAGCAACATACAGGCTCAACAGTAGTTGCGGTGTCTCCTGCACTGTCTCCATTCATCGCCCTAGAACCGTGATAACGAATACGGAGCACCCTGCAACGCATGAAGGCATCTGAATAGCCCCCGTTCCATAAGATATTAACCGTACGCTTGTTCTTTTCTCAAGTCATCAGTAGAACGGAAGCATCTTCCACTTCTGGTTGAATCCGCCATTCCACGGGAAGACTATGATGGGCGTGCCGTCGCGCGCGCCGCCGGCCTCAGGCACGCCGCCCGCCGCGTCAAGGATGAGGCCGACGTCGCTCACGGCGCGGATGCCGTGGAACCCCTCGCCCAGGTCGTCGCTCTGCGTCCACAGCAGCGCCACGTCCACGGAGTCCGGCTTGTGCCCGACGAGGTGAACCTGCCGCGCAACAACGTGAGAGTTGCACGGTAAAAACCCCTGTTTTGCGGGCAATTCGCACACAAATGAACGATGCTAACCTGCCCGTCTCCGCGGCAGTGGCTCAGCGCCTTGCCGGTGGACCAGTTCACGAGCGCGAACGCCAGGTGTCCATCGCCGTCGGTCACGCGGCCGGCGTTCCGGAAGCTCTGCACCCAGCACTGCACATGAAACAAAAGAGAGACGCATTGGCGTGTGAGCGACGGCGCGCTGACGATCGCTGCAGAGACAAAAAAAAGGAAAGAAACGAGCGGCGCACACACGCACGAGCACGACCTGTCCCTCGTCCTCGCTGTCCTCCGTGGCGAGGACGGCGGTGCCGTCACGAACAGTGAGGCTCAGGCCCTGGCCGCTCTGGCAGAGGATTCGCACCGGCCGCGCGTGCTCTGGCAGCGGCAGCTCTGCCGGTGCCGGAGGCGAGCGGGGGCACTGTGCGGGGTGATCCGCCACTGCTGGTTCTGGCCGCCGTGCCAGCGGAAGAGGATGAGCCGCGTGCCGTCGCGCGCGCCGCCGTAGTCAGGGGTGCCCTTCTCCGCGTCGAAGATGTAGTCCATGTTGTTGACCATGTGGATGCGCCGGAAGCCGTCGCCCAGGTCCTCCTGGCTCTCGGCCCACAGGACCGACTCGTCCACGTACCCCGCCGGGTAGAACTTGATGGCTCGGACCTGATCGATTGATTGATATCAGGGCCGAAGGAGACATGAGACATCACCCCACAACCATACAGAAGTGACGAAAGAAAATGGCTCACTGGGCAAGTGTGGCAGAAAGCGTGCTTCAGCGCTTCTCCGGTCGCTTTGTTCACGAGAGCGAACGCCGGTGAGCCTGCCTCATCCGTGAGTGCGGCGCCGTACCTCAGGTCCTTGAACCACAGCTGCAATATTACACAAGATAATGCAACCATCGCACATGGTAACTTTACAACAGTGAACGAGCGCATCGGAGATGCGGTGAAGTGACAGTGTGCAAATTCGAAACAATAGAAAGATGCGAGAATTCTAGAAATTCGGAGAACGACTTGCACCTGTCGGTCGTCGCGAGCATCGGCCTTGGCTAGGACGGGCTCGCCGTCAACGATTGCGAGGCTGAGGCCATCGGACGCGCGACAGTGGATCCTGAACGCGGAAGCCATGGCAATTCGAAACGGAACCGGGCATTCTACAGTGCTTTTATACTGAACCGCGGTTAATACTTAATACTAGGAGACTCGAGCAAGAGAGGCGTCGTTCGTTTCGTCTTCTGAAAAATGACTCGGCGACGGATCATGTTCCCAAGCAGCATGGGAAATAATGTAGAGTTGATTTTTTTCGACGAATCCCTCTTCAGTGAGCGAATGTCGGCGACTCGGCAAAATGAATTCGTCTCCCTGATTTGAATTTGGAACGACGCTGCAAAGCTTAATAGTATATACACCAAAGCCTGGCCCAAACCCCTGTCAACATAGCCGGCCCGGCGGTTTTGAAAGCCCAACAACCTGTAAAACGCGGACCAACTGGGCCTTCTGCTCTTCTCCTCTGCTGGTCCGATCCACCAAAACCGAGCCCATCCCACCTCATTTTCATCCCCCAGAAACACGCCCTCGCGCGCGTGCGCCCCGCCCACACAGAAACTCCAGCAGCAAACTTCGTAAATTTCACCTAAACATTTCAGGTCAAGTGGTACTGTACTGTAATAATACTAGTGCCCACTAGTATAAAACCTCAAGATTGGCAGCTTCCTGCTACCATTTTTTATGTGCAGGCTCCATCCCCTCCCTGCCGAAACTGTTCCCACATTCACGTCAAAGTCGAAGGCATGGGCAGGCAGCCGGTACACCGGCGCCCAAGCTTCCAAACCCCCCGCTGGTATATTTTTCATTTACAAATTATAATAGTATCACCGCACACGCAGAGACGTAGTGGAACACGGCCAGAAAAAAGCTCGGCGCCGCCAGCTGCAAAGGCTGCGACGACACGGATTGACCCGAGTGACATGACACCACCGGTAGGAGTACGAGCACGAGCAAGAGACCCCCACGAGGCCAGGCCAGGCCAGCCAGCCGCCCAGCCCGGCCTAGCCCGCGCCAGCCACCAGCCAGGGCGGCTGCCGGCCGAGGCCACGGCGGAAAAGCGCGCGTCGCGTCGTGCCGCGGTGTCCCGCGCCGTGGCGACACGCCCGGAACCCACTGCTACCTGGAACAGCGCCGGAGGGCGGGAGGGACCCCGTGCCGTGCGTGGCCGCCGGTCGGTTTCTAGCTGTGCCCCATGTCCTCCCCCCCTCCATGTCCCGCCGCGGGAGCCGGCATCCGGCAGGTAGTCTCTCCCGCCTCGCCGCGGCCACTTGCGCGATCCGCCGGCAGCTTGGCACGCGCACGGGCGCCACGGCGCCCGGCGGGAGCGGGACCGGCCTTTTATTTCGTGGCCTGTCGCTCGGCGCGCCCAGATGCTTTGCCGGTGCACGTATGTTTCGGTCGCCCGCCCGCCGAGGCAGGAGACGGCAGCATCGGCGTCGATCGCTCGGTTGGTGTCGTTTGCAGCCAGGTCGCGCTGGTAGTCCCGTCAGCCAGAGCCGAGACTGGATGGGTTCTGCGTGCAGGAGCAGTGTGCTCCGGTGATCTCTTGGGAGATGTTGACGTGCTCCGTGCTCGATGGCCGAGTACGTACTGTGCAGGTGCTGTTGGATCGCCAGGCTCCCGCGCAGACAGGGAATCTGCGAACAGGGCGACTGAGGTCGTGTTTAGATAGAAGGGGAAAAAATTTCCTTCAAAAGTTTCCGAATGTTTCATAAAAATTTTCATATGTTTCACAACAAAATTTGTAGAGCCAACTATTGTTTTTAGTAAACATATGTAAACTCTTGTGTAAACTCTTCAACTTTTATTGTGAAACATATGAAAATTTTTGTGAAACATATGGAAATTTTTCTCCCCTTATCTAAACAAACGGCTGCTGACTCGCAGCTTGTTTGTTGGTTTGGGTCTCATATGGATCCGTTCTAACAAAGCATGTAATGTAACATCACAGATCACGCTGGCAGTAAACATTCTCAGTCGAGGCCGGGCACCGACAGCTGACAGAGCACATGGGAACTAAGACAGCTTTTCAACGAATGTTACTTAAAGGTTGCTCAGGAACGATGCTCACATGGCTCAGTGATCCACCTTTCTGTTTTGTTGCCTCGACATGTTTTGAACAGGGTACACACTGCACTGAATCTTAATGTGCAATGGATTGGATGAAACGTTGAGGGTACAAGGCTCCTCCACAAAATCATTTGCTCTAAAAGTCCTAACTGAACAATGAGAAGTAAAACCGTTATTCGCCTGTTTAAGAATACAGAAGGCGTACTTAATATAGAAAAAAAGTCAATCTATGTATACTAGGACGATTGCTTAATAAAATGATAAGCATATCTATTTTATAGCAGTAGTAATATTCATACAATTAGATTCATGTACTACAATTGTTTTTTTGAAAGAATTCTTTCATACTATTGTTTTGTAGCTACAAGTGATATATCTTGTCGAGGAAATAATCCATAACTTTAAAGACCCAGACAAAAAATAAAAAAATAAAGAATTTGTATTCTTGGACAGACGAAACGTATCTCCTTCAGATATCCACCCTGACTGCATTTTCTTTTTCTAAAAATAAGACGATAAGATAGAACACCTATATAGGAGTGGTGTTGTTGCTGCGATTCAGCACTACTCGTGGATAAGACTATAGAGCCCCAATATCATCATCCTGTACTGCTCGGCAGGGATAATTTCCAAGTACCCATACTCCTGATATTGCAACAACCTGCACATTTTAGTCAGCTGCATACCCCTACGGCCGGCCCGGCAGGAAGGCTGCAAGCGAACGCCGGCTGCCGAACCACTGATACAGAGAGAGGTGATCGAGAGCGTGCATCTACTTGCACACACCCGAAGTCGCGGCCAAATAAAGGCCGCTCCTGCGTTCCACACGGTTTGGCGAGGATGGATGGGCACAGGGGGTCAAGCGCGGATATTGCTGACCATGCCGTTGCCGTTGCCGTGCCGCGAAACGAGCCGATCGATCGCACCACAATTCGAGGGCAACATGCTCTGTCCGCATGCCCTGCATCCGGGGGAATTGAAGGGAACGGAACAGGTCGCTGCTGCACGCTGCTGGCTGCCGAGACGTGATAGCAGCACACTCGGCCGACAGCCGAACTCGCACGGTCTCGAGCTCTCGACATGGTTCTCTGAAATCTTGAGCAGCCTGTTCTCGGCTTGCTCTGTCCCTTTTCCGGTCGTTGCATGCCCTAGCATGTTCTTGTTACTCCTGCAGTGGATATGGATTTTTCCAGTAACTTCAGACTTTCTGCAGCCCACTTCTTTTGCCCTAGCTTAAGCTAAGTACGTCCAACGCAACATGATTGCAGCCGCAGACATTTCCGGCGAAAAGTAACGCCGCGCACTTAGCTTCCTCGTGAAGTCAGGTTCTGGAAGAATCGGGTTGATCGATCGATAGATAGTCCAAACGGAGTCCTTCCCTGCTAAACATATGCGCTGCATGTATGCACACACCACACATGCAGATGCAGCCGCTGGTTTGGCTTTTGGGACGCAGCTGAGGTATCGGCGAGCAGGGAATTTCAGGGCGCGGCGCACTTTGGCCGCTTTAGTATTTCTAGCTAGGGGTCGGGCCGGGACACCTTTCCTTGGCAAATCAAGCTATTTTTTTTCCATGGTCCCCTGCTCTGCGTTGATGATTTGTCCGCGCATCGTTGTGTGTCGGATATGAATGTGACATCGATTCATCACCTCATTCCGTGTTCGTTCACTTGCATTACTTGCAAAAAGGGACCGTGAACCCTTAAGTAATATACAAACCATCTATTCACCATTTTCGCTTTGGAAGTTCCATCTCATCTCCTTGCTAGTATACGCCGGCCGGCAATGTTTCAGGTCAAACCTTTGGCAGTTCGAGACAATGGATACTCTCCTAGCTACCAGTGTTGGTTGCTTTTAAAACAGAGCTCTGGCGTACCATTGCTTGTGTTGCGGTTAATTTTTGCTCAATTGCTCCAAGCGAAACATACTTGGAAGTGACCTATGTTTTGGAGTTTATGATGAGTATGTATATTTACTTGGTTACGTGACGAGCGCAGTATAAGAGAACATGAGGTATACCTTTTCTTTCGAGGTACTACCTCCCAAAGCTAGAATAAAATGGTACCAACGCAAGGTTCTTTAAGAAAAAAAAGAAACGAGCAGATCAAGTACTCCGTCCTCACTGGTTCGTAGGCTTTCATAACTAACTTTCCGACGTGCTCAAACAATTGGAGTGTTTGTTTGTTTGTTTGTTTGTTTTATAATGATGATGTGCCATTGATGAATACTAGAATATTGCGTACCTTTGTACATGCAATCTTTTAGGAGGAAACTATACTAGAACGTCTCGACGCTAGTAGACTCTGTTTGGTTGAAAAGTTCATATTATATATGCACGCACGCAATTATGTTCTTTGTTCTGGACTTCTTTTTGGTGTGTGGGGCTTGTTGGGTGACGAGGAAACTAGTGTTCATGCACGCACATGTACTATAGGTAAAAGAAAAGATCCACTTTGCTGTTAGTGCTTGCTAAAGCAAATCTCATGCATACTACCACAGCCACGTTAAGCAGTTAACGACAAAACAGAAAAGAAGGTTATATTAGTAACAATCATTGTCAAGATAACTAGCTTCAGCGTCAGAACCACGTATCATTTGATAATTTTTTTAGGAAGAGGCAACTCCAGCAGACCCTGTCTATTTTGGAGAGGCCTCCAAATTCAGCCATCTACCCTCCATTCCTGGGGTCTCTAGGGATGCCTCCATTCTTACAGGCTATTGTTGAAGTTGAAAAGTTTTTAGGCCTCTAAAAAATAGAGGAAGCCCACATTTAAAATTTGGAGGGCCTGATATAGGGGCTATTGCTATTGCCTCATCACTATCAATCGGATATACAAAATGGATATTTTCTGACCCAAAAGTGGTACACTTGGGTAGTTGGCCGGCCGGGTCGTGTCTGAAACTTGAAAACACGTCCTCCATTTATTTTTCATTATAAGATGTGAATGCTTTTCAAGGTTTAAGGTTGATCTTTGTCACCAATTAGCTTATGGATTCATAGATTGGGAAACACAAATTTAGTATCAGTATGTTCAAATTTGGAAAGTACTTTCATGTGGTGTTGATTTATAGTAATTAATTATGTAAAAGAACTCAATTCAAATATAATGTATAACCCTGGAGGCCGCAGTGGATCAAACTACACCTTACATTATGAAATGGAGGGGATAATACTTTGCTATGATGCTGCTCATCAATCCCTCGCTCATGGCCATCTCCTGTATTGGTTCTGTATCTGAGGAGAATTCAAAGAACATCAGCTACTAGAGCTTCACCACATGTAGATTTTAGAATTCATTTCTACAAAAGTACTCGCATGAATAGGTCACTCATGTGGAAAAATGATAAAAGCACATGGTTGCGGCCATATGTTCAAGCACCCCCATCTCCTTCCTACCGGAAGTTCTATATTTTATTGGTATTTGCTCGATCTCCCCTTTTCCTTTTTAGCTGTTGACATGGAACTACTCACGGACACTACCATCATTATATTTTATGGATATAAAGAAACCTTATTTGGATAAAGAAATAAGAACACTATTGGCATCATATATCTAGCACAATCATTAGGAATGTAAAAAAGTTGACTCCGACAAGGAGCCAAAAGTTTACAATGACTCATGCTCCATTATTTGTTCTCCTGTGTCGTATTTCTCTCAGGTTTGCTCGCGGAAAGTCCACTGCAAAACACACTTGTCGCGCCGTCCGCACGAAGCTCCTTTAAGAAAGAAAAATACTCGTCAATTTCATCAGTTTCTTTTATTAGTGGATTATAAAAGGATAAGTACGTCATTTAGGCAAGTGACGTTCTTGACACTTCTCTTGGTTTGCCTTTTACATCTGCATGGCAACAATATTATTTTTATGCGTGGAGATAAGTGTATCTAACTTGTAGTTAACTCCCCAGCCCGGTGTAAAATAAATAAATGCCATTTCCCCTTTGATTTGGCTTCATATTGTAACTTCAACAACTAGAAAAATACACTAATATTTGGAACAATTTCTAGTCATGTTGTTTCCAGTGTCCAAGCTCAATCTTACAATTACTACACTTGATTGTTTTCTTCTAGAGCCTTCATGATAATCCTTACGAGAAAAAAAGATAAATTATAGAAGTTCCCATAGAAACAAAAACATCCATACATGAACATGGCAAACTCTAGTCATCACTGATAATAATAGCAATTAGATCTATTATATTTTAAAAAAATTCCCACATTTGAATACGAAGGTAGCCTAAAGTAATCCCCTTACCTATATCTAAACTACCCACCATTGTCATTATAAAAAGAATCTGTGTCTACATTAACTACATATGCCAAGTATACCAATATATAATAGCTCTACATTACCTATTTCTACCATTTTTGTTGTAGAAAATACTAAATTAAGGAATGCGGAGTACATCAATGATGTGTGTCACCATGTTAGCCACGTATGAAGCAATAAGAATACCGATTTTCAAGTTATTACATAACTCAAATTAAGGGCTTCACTAAACACTCATCAAACACAGTGCGATCCGAAGTAAAAAAAATACTATGAGTAAATGGCCTAGAATAAACGTGCATAAAAATTTTTGCCAATCTTGACTTGCTAGCTTAGTAGGAAAATGGATAATGGCGCATGCATGTCGATCATTCAGATCGACCTACCTCGTGTGCCCCCGTTTCTACGGCCGGCTCTGTTGGTGAATCGGTCATTATTACGTTAGGTTAACCCTATCCAGCTTTTCAAGAAAGATTCCGTCGTCACTGGATCCAGTGACAACTTTAGGAGCACGGCCAGCCAGGAAGGTCAAGTGTGTTAGGCATGTTTGCATCATTGGTTCGGTCAGGGCTTGGGACAGTGAGCGGCAGTAGCGAGTAGTACACGCGATGGAATTCCTGTCCTGGTCGCGGTCGGTTTGTCTACCTTGCGCGGCCGAACTTTTGGGCCGTCGGTCGTGCATGCGGGCAGATAATTTGGAACTGTAAGGATCGATCTGAATTCAATTCATTGACAAAGGTCTAGTTGTGTGTCTCCCTGCAGGCAGTGACTTGTTGATGTATTGCATCAAAATCAACTTGCTGATTGTTGGAACTGAGTCACTGACCAATAATCCTCCATGATCACCAGCCGCTACATGTTCCGCAACATAATACTCCTATTTGATATTACTGCGAAGCAAGCAAGCTAGCAGCAAGAGTTCGCAGTATTTTACAAGGCTCTCTGTCGCACCTTGATTTTATTACTGTGGCAAGCGTTTCGATTAATCTGCCGCCCCCTGCTCGAGGGATTCGCAACACGTGTGACCTCCGTCTTTGGCATCACAGTATGTACATTCTTGATCAACGACACATGTAAATTTTTCTCTTTGCTTTCCGAGTGCGCCCGGCCCTCTCTCGGTCTTTGTCGTCCTTGGTCTCCCTACCGCAAAATCGTAGTGTGGTGGTACCCCACTTGTCATTGTCAACTAGTAAACACTAGCAAATATGTGCACGTGCTACATTTAGGTGGTGTTTAGATGTTGAATTTGTGAGGGTGAATTTGGGAGTATGATGTCACTTCGTAATCATTGCGTCACTGTAGCATTTCGTTTGTATTTGTGAAAAATTGTCCAAAAATTGATTAATTAGACTCAAAATGTTCGTCTCGCAGAGTACAACAAAACCGTGCAATTAGTTTTTAATTTCATCTACATTTAGTACTCCATGCATGTTATGACATTTTGATGTGATGGGGAATCTTCTTTTTGCATAGTAAATTTAGGGGTCGCTTTTTGCATCTAAACAGGGCCTTATTATGTGTATTAATTTAAATTATTTGTTTGATGGGTATGTGGGATGGGTAAAAAAATTTCATGATGAAAAAAATAATGCTAAAACGGCACAAACGGATCTCTAGAAACATCCTTGTTTGTGAAAATTTTTTACGTCTTTTCCACCGTAAGATTTGATATATGGTTTCTCTGTGAGGGGCAGGTAAAAAATATTTAGGTGGTAGGTGTTTTTAAGAGAACCGGATCCTTATATTACCAAACATATGGGTGACAGTGAAGGATTCCATTCACATATACTAGGACATAAAAGGTTAGCAAAAATGCACATTGCTACCAAACATGCCTCGAGTCAAACTATGAATAAAGTGGGAAAAAAACATGCATGGTTCAAGGGAAAACGGATGTTGTGTAGTGAAAAGCAGGGCACGTCGCCACCGCCTACATGTAGCTTGCATCACGTCTGATCGTGTATCTCTCAGATTCAGAAGCATCGTACCGGAGGAAAGCGACAGTCCAGGTTCTCGGAAACATTTCAGGTTGGAAAAGTAGTACCAGCATGCATGATGCGGCTATAGTGCTGCCGTCACGTGTGCCGTCACGCCAGGAGACCTCCATGCATCCCCGTTCCCCATCTACTACCGGTACGAGTGAAAACGGGCGCAGGGGGCAGTGCGGACGTGCGCGGTTGCAGCCGGTGGAGAGAAAGAAGAGGAAGCAAGCTAGCAGCAAGGTGCCATGCAGTGGGGATGGGACGTGCCTGCTCTGGCGCATGCGCAAACATGATTGATGCCAGCGAGCTGAGCATCGGGATCCCAATCGCATCCATCGATCTACAGTACACGAGAATCAGGTACTCCTTCTGAAAAAAACTGACGTTTAGGACAGCGGACAGCGACACGGTCTCCAAAACACAACTTTGACCTCTTATTATTATAAAAATATTTATCACAGAGTGATATATGTATACTTTTACGAAAGTATTTTTTAAGACAAATCTATTCATATAGTTTTCACATTTATAAACTCAACAATTTAAAAGTTATTGATGATTTATATTCCCAATGTTTGACCCAAACCTTGTCCTAAACGTCAAGTTTTTTCAGAACGAAGGGAGTATATCCCAGCCAACAAGAAGTAGGACACGACAGTAGTACTCCCTCCGTCCGTCCCATAATATAAGGGATTAGAGGGTTCAAATTTTGTACCAAAATATAAGGTCTTGGAGGGATAGGACAAAACTAAATGAGATTGATGGGTAGGTGGATAGTTGGTGGATAATGTAAAATGAGGAATATAGATGTCATTTTCTCTCACGGTTACTTCTTGAGTTTGAATCATCCAGGTCCTTATATTTTGGGACGGAGGGAGCAGTAAAAAACGAAGGAAGCCAACGCGGCGAATAATGGTCAAACAAAGTCGGCGCCGCGGCAGTAATCTTTTCACTTTTGCAACCCCCGGCCGGCCCGATGGCTGGATCGATCGCGATCTCGATCCCGCGGATCCCCATGCACGCAGCATGCAGGCATGGGCCGGCGCGGAGGCCTCGCAGCCTCGCGCAACCGTCAGCGTCAGCTAGTAGCCGGCCGGGGCGCGTCGGCCGAGGTCGAAGCGGACGAGAGGTGGGTCGGCCAGGGCCAAGAGAAAGCGAAAAGCTACGTGCGGATCGGGACAGGGGCGGGCGAGCCGCGCGCGGAAGCGGCACGGAAACGGCAGCGCGGGTGGCGACGACAGGCGTGACGCGCTGCCCCCGGCGGACCCGCCCCCGCGCGTCGTCGCCTCCCCTCCTCCCGGGCCGGCCTGCCGCAGTGTCGCTTTCCCTTCTGGCCGGCCCCTCCTGCGTTGCGTTGCTGCGCGGTGAGCGAGCGAGCCGGCCCTGCCCCTGCGCGACCGACCCGGGAGGCCAACCCGCATGCGCACGCCGCTGCATGCGCCATTGTCGTCTACTACCTCAATCGCTCGCTGGCCGTCGCCTCTGCGGTCTGCCGCCCTGGCTGGCCTTTTCTTTTGTTCGGCTTCTCCTTCGCTTTACGCGGCGAGAACGTGGACGGCGGTGGCGGAATGGGGGCGAGCCGAGCGAGGCCAAGCGGGGATCGGATCTCTCGCTCCGTCGACCGATGCCTTCGCCGCGTTGCACTGCTACTGCCTGCCTGCAGGAACTGACCCTTCCGCCTGCTACTGCCAGGGCCTGCCATGTCAGGGTACTGTCACGTCCACTCCACACCACGTCAGCCCTAGTCTCCGACCGCGGGACCACAGAGGCTTGGATCCTCTGTGCTACTAGCTTGGAGTACGTCCACTTCCACCGGCTAGGCTGCTACGGGGCTGTATTTTCCAGTGGCTCCGGTCACCGCCTAATAAGGCCTTGTTTATGCAAATTTGCCCCCACGGTCTTAGAGGTCACGTCGTAATCATCACGTCACTGTAGCATTTAGTTTGTACGTGTGAAAAAATATTTAAAAATTTATTAATTAGGCTCAAAATGTTCGTCTCGTAGAGTACAACAAAACTGTATAATTAGTTTTTAATTTCATCTATATTTGGTACTTCATGCATGCTATGATATTTTGATGTGATGGGAATCTTCGTTTTGCATAGTAAATTTGGGAGTGTAAATTTGAAAACTAAACAGGCCCTAAGTCATGCTTGTTTTTAGACAATGTAATCTGGCCCTTGGATTCTTAGAATCTAGGACCAGGCCTGTACGTGTGGTTCCACTATAGATTGTTAACAGTTAGATTGTAGATTTTAACAGTAACCCAGTACAGCCTATAGGTTTGACTGCAAAATTTGCTTGCTTGGCTCCCCAGCCTAGGAGAAAATTGTTACAATGTGCTTTTGTTGGTTCCATGACCTCCATCTAAGAGTATACAGTACTAAGCTATCTACCTTTCACAATCTCTAGTGAAACCAACGAGGGCCTTAATTATATCTTGTAAAAAAGTGCAAGCTACAATCCATAAATCTGCGGTGCAAGCTAAAACAAATGAGGCCTAAATTAAATAGACTTTTGATTGCGAACCTCCAAAGCCTAACATTTATCATCAACCTTTTTTTCTTCTACGACAAAATATACATACATGTCGGTGCCGAGATTGGCCGCCCAACCTCAGCGCCACACAGAATGCGCTGTCCCGTCCCTTAACGGTTGATGCGAGAGCTAGCACAATGACACACAAAAGTTTATCATGGTTCCGGCTACGGGGCCGTACGTCCAGCAGGGTGTGCTCGCGGCACTGTACTATCTTGCACCGGGGTGCATGCAGTGGGGGGCTACAAGAAAGGCGGGAGAGGAGAGAAAGTCACCAAGTCCCCAAAAACGGGTGTGAAAGTGATTGAGGTGGAGTGCCAATATCGTGGGAGGTGGTGACCGTGCGGGTGTTCGTGTGTTATGAGTCCGGTCTGGTTTCGTTCCGTCGTCCTCCCATGTCCTGAGGGGGCGCCCTCCTCCTCCTTTTATAGGCCAAGGAGGGGAGGGTGTACAAGCATGGGTACAGTAGATGTTACAGGGGCGCGTATTGGAGAGCATGGCGCCGGTCGTGCCGTCGCTCCCGATCCTGGCGGGGGATTTATGGTGAGCTCCGGCTTCTGCGGGCGTTGTGGCCGTCCCTGTGCTTGTCCCGGAGTGACTTCGAGGGGTGGAGCGGCTATGGTCGGCGTCCGGTCGTCCTCCGCCGGTTGGTTCGAGGGTGTGACAGTAGGGGAAGGACAGGAGTCGGCGGCACAGGGGCCGGTGTGGTGGTCGCTGTTGACCATAGTGCGCGGCGTGCCCGGTTCGCCGGGGAATGGCCGAGAGTTGGTGGATTTGACCCAGCGTTCGTCATCGCAGGGCCGCGCCTGACCGGAGTCAGCGCTGTGGGGGGAGATCGCCTTTTGACTTTGGCGCCTGACTGATGGGGCGGGTATTAAATGCTGTTGTCGGGCAGGGCGTCGGGGCGCGTCGCGTTGAGTAGAGGGGTGCCCTCGAGCGAGGCGGAGTTGGCGTTGCGCCTGCTCAGGGGGGCGGAGGGCTCGGGGCCCTCGAGCGAGGCGGAGTTGGCGTTGCGCCTGCTCAGGGGGGCGGAGGGCTCGGGGCCCTCGAGCGAGGCGGAGACGGGGTTCGCCACTTGGGTCCCCTCGACCGGTGAGCGTGGACGGCTATTTGGGCCGCGATAAGCTGTGGCGGGCCGCGTCGTCTGAGCCGCCGGTGATTTGGCCCTTTGTGATTAACTTTTTTTAGGGTGATTATCCCGATGGTTAGGAGACCCCATGTGATGTCCCCGACAATACATACTTGCGTGCACCAATGATCAAAACTAACATAATGCCTGCTTATTTTAGAATAAAGTTCTGCTAAAAAATGTTTCTGCTCGCCCTTGTTTTTTTACATAGATTCTATAGTCAACAGCTGCGAATTTTCTAACCGATCTAACACATGATCACGCTATTAAGCAATGATTGTATCATTTAACCAGATGTCGCGACGCCGGTGGATGCTTGAGATGTACTTAAACAATGAATCCACCGTCCAGAATAATATCCCGTATGCGACCATGTCCTGTGTGGCTTCCATTCCACCTGAAGGCCAGAGCGGACCTGCAAAATTAAATCTGGTTACAAAATATTCGGAACAATTTGGTTTATACACAATTATGGCTCTGACATTGACGAGAATATTCAGTAAGACATGTTCTAGCCAATTTTGGCTTAAAAAAATAAATTACCTGAAAAGGATTGTAAAATTCAAATTTGACTGATCAAGCCTGGAGCCCAGGACACTCTTAGGAATAGTAATAATAATTGTAATGATGATAATAATAATAATGATAACAACAACAACAACCTTCCACACTTTGTTGCGAATGGATCATATGTCGGCTGTTAAAGTTCCTTGTGGTGGAACTTTTCCACCAGGGTTAGAGTCGGTTTAGCAGGGGTGTCATATTTTTCCAATGGATTTATTTTAAAATTTAACCATGCTATTCTTTCAACAGCAATGTACTCCCTCCGTTCTGAAAAACCTGACGTTTAGGATAGCGACACGGCCTTTAAAACACAACTTTGACCTCTTGTTATTATAAAAATATTTATCAAAGAGTGGTATATGTATATTTTTATGAAAGTATTTTTCAAGACAAATCTATTCATATAGTTTTCATATTTGTAAACTCAACAATTTAAAAGTTATTGATGATTTAGGGAGTACTAGTGGTGACTTCATCAATCTCGATATCTGTAGGAGGTGCTCATAGGGGTAGGCACAAATTGTTCCCTTCATGTACATGGACAGAGGAGGCCATGGAACTTATATAACTAGGCAATAAAGACTGGAGTGATATACTGCCTATAAGAAAGAAAAAAGCTTGCAGGGACCCAACACCATCTCTAATAAGGTCAAGGCAAGCCAAATTGTGGGACCCAGCTGTCCCCTCCTGCCTTCTAACACTACATGTGATTTGGACTCTCTTTGTGGGTGACTAGAAGGAGCATCTACCCTAAAGAATGTAGAGGGGGGAGCGAGGTCACTTTCCTTAACACGATGAGAATATATTAATTAAGGTGACACGGAAGCTAGATTTTCTCTATGTTGGATTCATATCCTGCAGTTAGTTTGAACAGCCTTAAACTACATAGTAATATACTGATTTTCGTAGACAAATACCTGAAAGCTGGGGACTCCTCTGCTGGAATTTATTTTACATTATTGCACCATTTCGTAGACAAATACTTATCTTGAAGTAACCCCTGCTGCAACTAACATAACTTCTGCCTTCTTGCTGGTGACAAGGACATGACAGTTGGTCCATGTTGTGGTTGATGTAAACTAATCCAAATTGAAGAATATCTGTATTGTCGCTTGTCAACATATAACAACACAAATTTTTAAGCTCTACCAGGGACAACCCCGTCCTTGTGGTTAGGACCGAAAAACGGTTCATCAACACCTGTTTTCAGCATCATTTTATTTGGCAACAGCCTCGCCTGCATCCTAGCACACGCAGACCACACACAACAGCCCAATTCTCAGTCTATCATCGGGATACCTCACAGTAAGAGAACTACATAGCATAACACATTTCTTAATATGCTTATAATAACCAATATGAAAAAATAATGCAGATCAGGATCATCACACCCCGCTTTTTTAGCCTTTGTGGACTTCGTACTACAGTAAAGGTAGGTTTGGTAAAGTTATATATAGTGCTCATAACAGCGACGTCTAACACTTATATTTAATTAAAGTGTGGTGTGGTCGGATCACTCTACTAATATAGCGTACTAGCTGTTAATAATTGGTTTGCCCACAAATTAGGATAAGACAATTTGGCGATGATAGTGGAAACTGAGGTGCTTCTCTTTCCATCGTTGAACGAGAAATGCAATCACGGATGTCTGTTCTTATTTGTTTACATATTGGCCATGTGATTTGATCCCTAGCTTCTGCAAATGCCAACAATTTTAAGAGATGCAAGTGATAGAATTTACGAACTTGCACAGCTCAATTGAGTCCGTGGAACCTGTCTATCCAATTTTGAATTTCCTACTTAGCATGAATGCTTCCAATTTATAGCTAATTATTCTCATAAATAATAAGGCTACTAAGAACAATCCCAATCCATAGTGTCGACAGGTAGTGTCTATACCCATGATTTCTTAACGGGGATCCATAGTACATTCTTCCTCTCTCCTATTTACCAATCTGATTTATTCTTTATCTATCCTATATTCTTCCAACACAAAACTTGGTAGGGTCCTATACATATGTTCTCGTGTTGAAACTGGGTCTTTCATGAGACCCAATTTCTTGCCTTTTCCCTTTTCTCTCAGTTAAAATATATAGTGGCACATAAATAAATAGTCTTATGTGGTAATCTAATTAATACTATAGAAACTATCATAAGTGGAGGGTTGAGATTGCCTAAGCCTGAGCTATAGTACGTGACTTCATCAATTTAGATATAACGGCCAGTCTCTCCAAATAAAAGGTTCATAAACAAATTTATGGACACAAAATTGCCTAGCATTGCTCTCTCTCTCTCTCTCTCTCGTTGTGCACTAAGGTAAGAACCATATGGATGCAAGCAATTCTGCATCTAAAATACTTGCAAGCTTTGATGGGGATAATTAAAGAGCTAGTCAGCAACATTCGAGGGCAGATGCAAAGCACCAGGTGAAGATTCTTTTTTTCTTTCTTGTGATATTTAGTCATCCTGACAATATATGTTGCTATCACTATTAGAAACATTGCACTATCCCTTAAAACCAGCCAATTGTAATCAGTGGGCATCTTAGTCATCATGCCACCTACTCTCTCCTGGTCTTTCCTAAACTAAGGTCTAATCCAAATTAGATATCACCTCACAAGTACTCCTAGCTAAGAGCACAACTAGCACTAATTCCATCAAGCCACACATCGATCGATCAATTTATGCGATCATATATATTCTGAATATATATCTGCAGACAGGACAGTGGGTTCTCCACCAGTTAGTACCCTTGCAAAAGCAAGGAATTTCCATAGCCATCGAACATCAAGAAAGCTTCAGATGGAATGTTAATGGTACATAATTATTCACCTCCCAAAGTGTCTAGTTAGTGATCTTTCTTCCTGAGATAAGAACATAGGAATGTCAAATGTTCCTCGGTATATTTCTTAGTAAAAAACACATGTACAGTGTTTAACAGTAGCTGGGCATCATATTAGAAAAGTATGTACCAGAGGTGAATTCATTAAGCTACTGGTCTGTTTTTTTATATGATTAAGCTGCTGGTTGGCACCTAACCAACACTAGCAAAGCGCTTTGATCTTCTCCAGTTCTCCCAACGAACATTTGGATCGGACCCTTTATTTTTTTTTACAAAGGCAGACTTGCAGTAAAAAAAAAGTCCTGCGCCACTCTCCAGGGTAGATAGGCTCTACTATAGAGTAACTTCTCCAGGATCGACATTCTTCCCTATCTAGCCTGCCCCTCCTATAAGTACAGCAGCCCCTCAACAAAGACATGAGTGTGCAAGTGTGGTTGTCTCCTAAATTGGGTGCCTCTCCGGCCCCCAAGCAGCTGCTCCGGCGGCGGCGCGGCGGGGGAGATGGGAGGAGGGGGTGGCGGCGCTAGGGTTATTGGGAGGAGAGGAGTCGGGCCTGGGCGGCGGTCACCTGAGAGTAAATGACTTAGCAGCAATAGATTTACAGCAGAGAACACGCGGCATTAATATTGCACTGGGTTTCTCTGGCCAGATCGGCATAGCACTGGGGTTTGCTTTTTTGACATATCCGGTCCGCTGCAAATTGCAGCGCTGTTTACGGTGCCCAGAGCAGAGAGGCCGGCTCGTGGTTCCGTAGTCGTTATGATGCGCTATCCTGATCCGTTCGTCGACGACGAAGTGCTTGCCTTACATATATGTTTTATATATAATATATGTGATCTGGGCTTGATCCGAGGAAACAGATAATTTTAGACGGGTCATGAACTTTGATCTTCTTTTAGCATGATAGATTGAGTGTATCGAACCATTTTGAAAATTTTGCATGGCCATACTGTCGAACGGTGTTATTGGTGGACCGTGGACACGTACATAAATCCACACACTTTGGTTCCATTATTATCAAGCAGGATCGGAATTTCCACTTTCCACGAAGCTTCTTCTTACTCGTTTTCGATCTCCTATGTTCTTTTCCCTTCAATAATGTGTATAATATATTAAATCCCTCAAATTCAAATCGCTCAGCTCTTCTAGGTGTCAAAATGTAGCACGAAGCACATGCCTATAGCACATGAACCCACATGCCCGCAGGAGACAAGCAAGTACGTATACTACTATACATATCGATCGTGCCCGCACACACGGCCGATTCGTCGCATGTCCTAAAGAAAATTAGTTCTCAGCATGTACTGCATATCAGACATGCATAATAAACAAATTTATGGACACAAAATTGCCTAGCATTGCTCTCTCTCTCTCTCTCTCTCGTTGTGCACTAAGGTAAGAACCATATGGATGCAAGCAATTCTGCATCTAAAATACTTGCAAGCTTTGATGGGGATAATTAAAGAGCTAGTCAGCAACATTCGAGGGCAGATGCAAAGCACCAGGTGAAGATTCTTTTTTTCTTTCTTGTGATATTTAGTCATCCTGACAATATATGTTGCTATCACTATTAGAAACATTGCACTATCCCTTAAAACCAGCCAATTGTAATCAGTGGGCATCTTAGTCATCATGCCACCTACTCTCTCCTGGTCTTTCCTAAACTAAGGTCTAATCCAAATTAGATATCACCTCACAAGTACTCCTAGCTAAGAGCACAACTAGCACTAATTCCATCAAGCCACATCGATCGATCAATTTATGCGATCATATATATTCTGAATATATATCTGCAGACAGGACAGTGGGTTCTCCACCAGTTAGTACCCTTGCAAAAGCAAGGAATTTCCATAGCCATCGAACATCAAGAAAGCTTCAGATGGAATGTTAATGGTACATAATTATTCACCTCCCAAAGTGTCTAGTTAGTGATCTTTCTTCCTGAGATAAGAACATAGGAATGTCAAATGTTCCTCGGTATATTTCTTAGTAAAAAACACATGTACAGTGTTTAACAGTAGCTGGGCATCATATTAGAAAAGTATGTACCAGAGGTGAATTCATTAAGCTACTGGTCTGTTTTTTTATATGATTAAGCTGCTGGTTGGCACCTAACCAACACTAGCAAAGCGCTTTGATCTTCTCCAGTTCTCCCAACGAACATTTGGATCGGACCCTTTATTTTTTTTTACAAAGGCAGACTTGCAGTAAAAAAAAAGTCCTGCGCCACTCTCCAGGGTAGATAGGCTCTACTATAGAGTAACTTCTCCAGGATCGACATTCTTCCCTATCTAGCCTGCCCCTCCTATAAGTACAGCAGCCCCTCAACAAAGACATGAGTGTGCAAGTGTGGTTGTCTCCTAAATTGGGTGCCTCTCCGGCCCCCAAGCAGCTTGCTCGAGCGCTTCGGCGCCGTCGGCGACGCCAACGTCTTCTACTGGTTCCAGAACCGCCGCTCCCGCTCGCGCCGTCGCCAGCGCCAGATGCAGGCCGCCGCTGCGGCGGCGGCGGCGGCGGCGGCAGCCGCCTCGTCCGCGGCTAGCCCCACCGTCGGCCTTGCATCTGGCGCCGTTCAGTATCCCTTGGCCATGGGCGGGACCGCCTGCCAGTATGGTGAGCAGCAGGCGAGTTCCTCCTCGTCGTCGGGAAGCACGGGGGGCTCGTCGCTGGGGCTGTTCGCGCTCGGCCCGGGGGTGATGCCCGGCACCGGCGGCGCTGGGTACTTCCAGGCGTCGTGTGGCGCTTCGTCGCCGCTGGCGTCCGGGCTGATGGGCGACGTGGACAGCGGCGGCGGCGGCAGCGACGATCTCTTCGCCATCTCGCGGCAGATGGGGTTCACGGAGAGCCCAATCGCCTCGTCCTCCGTGGCGCCGAGCACCGCCGGGCATCAGCAGCAGTATTACTCATGCCAATCACCTGCAGGTCAGTACTACTGCACGCTAGCTGATCTAGCTTAATTATCATGAGTGTTCTTGCCTTCGAATCATGGACAATTGGATCGATCGGTTGGTTCGTCTATTTCATGCATGTGTTTCTCAAGGTGAAGAATTTCTTAGTTTAGTGCCTCTCGTTTTCATCCAAGAGTCTCCAATTTGGTACCGTAATATTTTGATACTAGGTTCATGTGCGGTTTTTGCAGCAGTTCATATGAATCATCCACTGAATCAAGAGGAACTTAATTGGCGATGTAAAAATAATGCTGATTTCACCACTGCATTTTTGTTAGTTGGTATTGAATGGACGGATATGCAGAATTCGTGGAGATCTAGCTTGGATCCTTTGGACGCATACTTTACTTTTGGTCTTCCTTGGAGTAGTAATTAATTGCATCGGTTCTTGTTCTCTAGTTCTTCACTATTGTTCGGTTACTTCCCAGTCTACCGGTGCATAAGATCATACCCACATGAGACATATATGTCGTCCCGTCCAAGCTACCATGCATGTCGTGTATACATAAGTGATTATTGTTATTTTCTTTTATAAATAATAAATTGATCATCTTGACTGGATGTGTGTGCTTTATTTTAAAATTTCAGCTGTAATTATAAATAAATAAACCTAAACATTAACACGCATCATGTATTAAACAGTCATGCATGCATCAATTTCAGTATGATCTAACTATGTTCATTTTTCTTTTCAGTATGATCTAACTATGTTCACCACTGCATTAAACAGACTTAAACTTTTAAAAAAAAACCTATACTTCAATTTTCTTTTCTATATCTATACTTAACCCTCGGCACATGCATGTGCCAAATGCATGGTGTTAAGCTTTTTGAGTATGATCTAACTACGTTGAACAACAAGTTCAGTTTACATATGCTGATGAAATAATAAGTTGGCACTCTACAAATTCTTGCCTAAATATATTAAACCTAGAGCGATACTCCGTATAGTATATGCTTTAAACGTACCTAGCTATTAGCTAGAACGGAGAAAACTTCTGGCCTACATTTAGTATAAGCAATTAGCATAAGTTAGGATTACTTCTAGCTAGGTTAAATCAAGTAATGGTATGCTGTAGTTCTTAGAGCTTAATGGTGTTGTAATTAACCCAAGCATGCAGGCAACTCGATCTGTCCATATTTTCATGAATGCTAGCCTTAGTTTGGTCCTCTACAGAGAAAAACATGGACCCAAAATGACTTAGCATGACCATAAAAGTAGGCTCTAAACGTGAGGAGACCGTGTTTGAGTATATAGTATATATTATATAGCACAACCAAATGACATTAATCTTCTCAAATTCAGAAGTTCGTTTGGCCTCCGCATCCGGTTTTTTAATATTGCCATCTTGAGTGCGGCTAGTAGATATTATTTTGGAGATGCTGGTATGATTTTTCTGATGAGATGCTGGCTAGCTGTGGACTGATTGGTTGATTGCCTGCTAATTCCAGCGACGATCACGGTGTTCATCAATGGAGTGCCAATGGAGGTTCCGAGGGGTCCAATAGACTTGCGAGCCATGTTTGGCCAGGACGTGATGCTCGTCCACTCCACCGGGGCCCTCCTCCCAGTCAACGACTATGGAATCCTAACGCAGAGCTTGCAGATGGGTGAGAGCTATTTCTTGGTAAGCATCCATATCGCCTCTCATCATCTAATTAATATATATACGTTACCATTAACCAGTGACATTTTATCCACTCAAGATTAATAATTATTAGATGCATGTTAATTAGCATACGTATATATGTATATTGTTGGAGTATGTATATTGTTGAAATGCACCGTTTACTGGTAATCATTGTTTTCTTCTTCTTGCCATGTACATTTTCAATTCCTATATATATACTTTCTTTTGCGGAATGCAGACACTCCCATGCACGCACACCTATCCATATATCATTCTGGTTTGCTCATGTACTTATATGCTTATATCTTAGAACAATTATTTGTTTGGTGATCCACACAGGTCGCAAGGCCAACTTAAAACTGCCGGCCGGTAGCTAGATTGTAGAACAGTCCCTACACTCAATATTCATTGGATCATATCGGATGGGTTGCAGTTCGTAGTCAACCAGGACGGGACTTTTAGCAAGCAAATTAAATGATATGTCCGTTGAGAAGACAAGGCTATACTTAGCACCAAGAAATATTATATATGTATATTGCACCTCAAGAAGTACATGGATGTATGCCCTTAAAACATATATGAAAGCGTGGGCGGTCGATTTTATCAATTATTGGATTATGAATTACAGTACGCATTATGCACCATCTTCGTTGCAAGGATATACGTGTATGTGCATGCATGCATGAATCTCCTTGACAGTCGAGCTATATATTCTTTTTAGATGGACACAGTTGCTCCTTTGTACTGGTTTATAACTGTGATGTAATGCTACATATGTCGGCGGACGCGCTTGGAATGTCTGTTGTCATCCTTAATGTAAGGCCAAATGGAGATCTAGAATATATATTTTCTTATTTTGTACTATGTCCTTGTCTTGTTTAATTTGTGGATTTTTATATGCATTATATGTTTTATATATAATATATGTGATCTGGGCTTGATCCGAGGAAACAGATAATTTTAGACGGGTCATGAACTTTGATCTTCTTTTAGCATGATAGATTGAGTGTATCGAACCATTTTGAAAATTTTGCATGGCCATACTGTCGAACGGTGTTATTGGTGGACCGTGGACACGTACATAAATCCACACACTTTGGTTCCATTATTATCAAGCAGGATCGGAATTTCCACTTTCCACGAAGCTTCTTCTTACTCGTTTTCGATCTCCTATGTTCTTTTCCCTTCAATAATGTGTATAATATATTAAATCCCTCAAATTCAAATCGCTCAGCTCTTCTAGGTGTCAAAATGTAGCACGAAGCACATGCCTATAGCACATGAACCCACATGCCCGCAGGAGACAAGCAAGTACGTATACTACTATACATATCGATCGTGCCCGCACACACGGCCGATTCGTCGCATGTCCTAAAGAAAATTAGTTCTCAGCATGTACTGCATATCAGACATGCATAATGCCATGTAACAGCAAGCTAGGATGCATCGAACATTGCCTCCTTTGCAAAGCATAGAACAAGAATAATGCTGATCGGGCGGCCGCTCGCTCGTGCAGAGGTTCCTGGGCTTTTGGCTCGCTAGCTGTACCCGCCACGGACGTGTCAAGCGCGGCCGAAGCCGGCCGGCAGGCGGCACCTGCCCTCCACCGCCCCATGTAGCCTATCCGGAGGATAAGCGCGTCGTCGACCCCGGCCGGCCTCTCGTCATCTTCCCCAAAAAGCGCCCATTCTTACACGGTTTTTTGGGGGCGCGCCCTGCGCGAGCACACGGTTTTGGATCGAGCCTCTTGGATCCTGTAGCAATAATCTGGGCTGCGATCCGGCCTGCATCTCCATCGGATGCATGGTACGTACTGTACGTAACGAACCTGGCCGGGGTTCAGGCTAAAGTATGTACGTACTCCGTAGTATATAATTTGGAGGAGTCGGGTTAGTGATGACAGGATTGTTGGTGACAAGCTAGGCCGGGAAGATGTCGGCGGATGTCCTGTTGCGGCACGTCCCGATCGAGCGATCGGCGCGTTCGTTCCATGCCCTCGTCTCGCCAAACAAAGTTTGGCGTCGCTCCAGACAAAGGCATCCGGCCGCGTGCAGTGCTCGGCGAAGCGAGTCAAATTATCTAAGACTATATATTCTTCACTCCCAACCGCTGCGTGCGTTGAAACTGATGGAGACCGTACTGTAAACGCTTGTCCTGTTGGCATATATGCAGCAGTGTTCACGCACCACCTTGCTAGCTGTACGTTAGCGAGTTCTTCGATCCTGCCTAATTAACGTGGAGAACAGCGAGTTGCGATCCGTCCAACACGTAATTTGCGCATCCAGCGGCGACGCGACACCCTTGTTCGTGAATAATCAACGTACTCGCTTACCCAAAAAGGCTGTGCGGAGCTTGGATAAGGACACTAGCGGCCATGCAACCACCCCCACCGTCAAAGTACATTGTAGTTTTCTTTTTGCTTAATAATGTAGTACTCCATCCGTAGCAAAATAAGTACTATTTTAGAGTTTGAATTTTAGTATATCTCACAAATAAAATGTTATTTTAGATTTCTTCAAGCCATATTAATCAAAAGAATCCACAAGTTAACATTTAGCACCACTCGTGAGTGAGAGCTCATCCGCTCATTTGTTCTCGCATATAACTGATTGGAGGCCGGTGCTGAATTAAACGGACCCAATAATATATAAGCCAGTTTGGATATGATGTCAAAAGCCAACTAAGGAGGTTGATTAGAGGCGTATAGGACATTTCACATCGTCACTATTTGATTTCTTAAAAAACACTTATTTTGGTCAGAATAAAGTCCTAAACATATTCTTATTGTCATGCCAATCGATATAATATGCATTGTTCTTTCTAAATAGGTGTGGATGTGCATGTTTTTGTGGAATATGTGTACTGGTTGCTTGATTTCTTTTTTCATATAGGACACCGGAGACCATCTGCGTTGCGCCAAATTCCTTAAATGTAAAAGAAAAAAGAGTGACATATATAAAAGAAAATACTTTAGTGTCCTACAGGCAAAATCATGAAAATATAGTATGACCTGAATAATTTTCCTATATTTCTTGAATTTAAAAGTCCTTTATATTAGAAAGTGTCAGGGCATTCATAGTGAAAATCGGTGGATCAAACATTACATCAAAGAGTATATGAGAGGAGGCATATGTCATATGTGCCCCATATTCATCACATGCATCTGCATCCGTTCACCCCTGTCACTAATTAAATACATACATATTTCTGTTCTATTAGTTCTACATCTAGAACAAGCGTTCTTACATGATACAAATATTCTATAATTAATATAGGCACGATATTACATCCTAAATTTCCATGATGAATTCCCTGGAGACATCTGTCCATCATCTGATGCAGGAAAAGGAACATACAAGTTGCCACCAGCATTGCCTATCTTGTTCATCTCATCTCTTTGCAAACTAATACTCCAGCACTAAATTAAAAGTACTAGTGATTAGTAGGAACTTTTTTAGGGTGATTAGTTGGAAACTTTACGACTTCAGCAGACAACGGATATAAGGATATGATAATAAATATCGAAAGGGAGGGACAGAGATAAGAGCAGCTGCCGTACGGACTTAATCTTGATGCGACGCGACCCACACGGACCCAGGTCAAGCATGTGGGATTACTCTATGCCGCCGCGTAGGATTTGGGGAGGAAATGAGAAGCATCAGGGGAGAGCTGTGACATGAGTGCAGAATTAGGCAGCCGAATCCTTCAGTGACTGACTTGCTATGGTCTATATGACGTAGCAGTAGCAGCAGCAATAGATTTTTTTAGATTAAGGATTAAAATCCGGCCTCTATATCCACGAGTGGATATATACAGTCAAAGAGTACAACAGAGCACTTAGGCTCTAAACCTCACACCAAGGTAAAGAAAAAACACACACTACTACAAAGGAGAAAAAGACTAAGCTTCTAGCTCATACACCAACCACGCCTAGCAGCTACCCACGCCCAACAAAACAAACCACCACAGGTGAAGCAGGTCCCAAGACTTCCAAAGCGACGCCCCCAAGAGGAACCGGCGTCCTGCCGTCGTCGCTCCTCTGAAGAACCGGAGAAAGGTTTTCACCAAGAAGCCAAAGACCAAGCAGGAAGCATCCCAACAAAACGCCTCCAAGGAGGACAACGACACCCGAAGACGCCGCCGTTGTTGACACCGACACCAAGCCGGGAAGGCTTTCGCCCGACACTTCGTCCCAATGCCGACCCGACGATGAAGGAAAGAGATGGACCACAACACCGACGCGACCATCAGGAGCGCGAGGGGCAAGCACTTAGTCTCCCCTCAACCAAACCGACGATCAACGGCACGAGAGTCGCGACCCCCTTCCCTGCACGCAGGATGACACATCGACTGGAAGAGCCCTAATCTTCATCACGGGACGTTGAAAGGATGGAAGTAGCCCGCAGCAGCCGCCAACCACCACCGCCGACACCGCACTACGACGAACCTCCGTTGCGCTTAGGCCACGAAAAAGGTCTGCCCATGAGCGCGAGGCCGACTGGGTTCGTGAGCCGCCGTATGCCACCACCAAACTCGCATTGGGAGTGGCCTCGGGAGCCCAAACCCCTCCCCGGCACTTAGTCCGAGCAAGCAAGGTTGACTCCGAGGACTGACATGGAACCAAGGCATCCCCTACCCCACTCACCTTGACCACATGTGGTTGCACTTATAAGGATCAGGTGAGATGTCACCTCACAGGTCCAACTGGAGTGGTCCATGCAGCTGCAACAACTACACTTCACCAAAGTCTATCTATAATCACCAAATCCGTTAGCACCACATATTTTCTCCCACACACACACACGTACCACCAAATACACATTTTATCGCTTGTAAGACCAAGTAAGACCAATTCAGATTCCAAGATGAAGAAAAATCATGTAAACCAAGCCAAACCATTCTAGAAAGTTGGTTTGTACAAGGTAAGCTTGGTGGAGGGCTGGAGGCTACCATAGTTCTCTATTCAAAATGTTATCTAGGTTGAGCAAGAGTTATTCTAAGGACATAAAACATAATTATGCAAGTTTTCCTACCTATATGATTAATCAAGTTGATTACTAATTCCATAACAAAAATGGGCAAATTTAGACAATTAAATTCAAATAACATCCAAAATTAAAAACTCACTCTGTCCCAAATTGTAGGTTGTTTTGTCTGCATTTTAGTACAGAGGGAGAATTATATATATGCATCATCATTTCCCTTATCAAGATACAAATGCACAAAAAACATATGATGCTTTTTTCCATTTGCGCCAAGCCGCCAAACATATATTTTAACCATTATTTTTGCAGGGTGGTCTTACAACAGAGGAGAGCCCATACTTATCTATGAGTACCTGCCCAATGGTAGCCTAGACCAACATCTCTTCCGCAGGAGCGGCGGCGATGATCAGCAACAGCAGCCAGCTTGGATTTGCCAGTGGGGCACTCGCTACAACATCGTCAGGGACATCGCAACTGGATTGCAATACGTTCACCATGAGTATGAGCCCATGGTGCTCCACCGCGACATCAAGGCAAGCAACATCCTGATCGACCTCACCTTCCAAGGACGCCTTGGGGACTTTGGGCTCGCCTGCGTCTTGGCCGACGGCAAGAACTCCTACACTGACCATGGCGCCCCTGGCACCATCGGATTCCGGTCGCCGGAGTACATATACAATGGCAAGGCCACGACGAAGACGGACATATTCTCTTTTGGAGTGCTTGTTCTTGAGATTGTTACAGGGAAGAGGGCAGTGGGCAGAGACGTCCAGTTTGGGCATATTACAGATTGGGTATGGAATCTCCATGCGGAGGGTAAACTGCTCGCTGCCGTCGATGCCACCGTGCTCACCGCCGGCGGTGAGTTCGACGCCGAGGAGGCGATGCGGCTGCTGAAGCTTGGCATGGCGTGCAGCAATCCGAACCCATCCAATCGGCCAACCATGGTGGATGTGGTAAAGGTCATCGGCAAGTCAGCGCCGCCGCCAGACGTGCCGGTTTCCAAGCCGCCGATGATGTGGCCACCGGAAGGGTGGGACTCGCCATTGGCATCTGATTATAGCACGTCAACAAGTAACTTCAACAGGACCTCATCGACGTTCATGGTTGAGACGACGGCGGGCAGCATCTCTTCTGAAAATGAACGACAAAGTAGATTGACCGGTTATCCCCGGGGATGATCTTCGCAGCTAGAGGCCGTCTCCAATTATCTATCACTCTATACATGCAACAATGAGTTGATGATGGTATTACCTGCTGACTATATGTCTACTAAATGTTGTCTGCTTACAGCTTGATTTGATGATGGCTTAATTAGCGCCTGAGCTCTACTGATGAAGCCATATGCATGTGCCTCATAGTACTGTACATGTTTGTGGATATTTTAGATATATTTTCTTTAACTTCTATCTGTTGGTAATGCAGGTTTTTTAAACCATATTGAGGATTCTATGCCTGATGTGTTAGTACTACTATGGAGAGAAATGTGCAATTGTGCATTCGTTTGCAGGCACAATAATGACTAGGCTTATAGTAAATCCACGACAGGCTACATCTTTACTCTC
>OAMR01000597.1:210306-226293 GCA_900205405.1 Echinochloa crus-galli | reverse complement strand
AGCCGGCCGCGGGGCGTTGCTCAAGGGCGCCGCCCTCCGCGCGCACGCGCATGGCCGCCGCCGCTGTCCAAGATCCGGACGAGTCCGCCTAGATCCGTGCGAAGAGGCCACGCCGCCGCCCTCACAGCTGCCGCCCGGGCTTCCGAGGGCCAGCTCCGGCGGCGGCGCGGCGGGGGAGATGGGAGGAGGGGGTGGCGGCGCTAGGGTTATTGGGAGGAGAGGAGTCGGGCCTGGGCGGCGGTCACCTGAGAGTAAATGACTTAGCAGCAATAGATTTACAGCAGAGAACACGCGGCATTAATATTGCACTGGGTTTCTCTGGCCAGATCGGCATAGCACTGGGGTTTGCTTTTTTGACATATCCGGTCCGCTGCAAATTGCAGCGCTGTTTACGGTGCCCAGAGCAGAGAGGCCGGCTCGTGGTTCCGTAGTCGTTATGATGCGCTATCCTGATCCGTTCGTCGACGACGAAGTGCTTGCCTTACATACGCGCGCACTATATGCAGCCAATGCAAGTTCATTGCGTCGTCGTTCTAACATGATGCACGGGCTTTAACTACGAAAAGATCAAAGCATCAACGCCGCGCTCGATCGTCATCGTCATGAGAGATGGAAGTTGTTGCATCTGAGGGAACGTGAACGAAAACATTACACAACTCGTATCACACACACACACACACACACAGAAAAAAAAACATATATATGATGTTGATGTGCCGCCGTGCTATAATTTCTGCTACATGGGCCGGCTGCCTATGTGCGAGCCCTTTGATCATCATCATGTTGGTAGGGACGTAAACAGATAATCCAAACCGATAATTCTAAAAAAAAATGATACAAACCGATATTGCCGATATTGTATTTATTTTCATATTTTTTCTTCGGACTTGGAGTTAAACACGAATAGATGTCAGATATTTCCTAAAAAAAAATACATGTCAGATATAGATACGCGGATTATCTAGTCACGAATATGAATAAATAAATATCAAATAAGGAACAAGTGGACAATGTGGATCACAAATTTTTATTCAGATATTTAGTAAATCAGTACTTATGTATACATAAATTTTATAGTTGTTTATACATTTTACAAACCCAAATTCTAATTCATTTATGCTAAACAGAATCAAATTATAGATAACATGTCATTACCGATTTAAGTGACATATACACAACATATCTTTATAGTTACATCAATAAAATCACCTGGTCCTGTTTGATTTTCTAAAGACTAAACTTTAGTCTCTATCATGTTTGATTCTAAGGACTAAAGGCTATTAAATAGCTCAACAAAAACCAAAGTATCCCTACTCATCTTGCATCTGATGCCCTTACGAGGAGGGGTGGGTGCAGCAGTAAATAAATAAGGGTACCCTGTCAAAGTTTATTTTTAGCTTGCCTGTTCGGCTGGCTGGTGATCGGTGGCTGGTGCTGGTTTTTACTGGGAGAAAAACACTGCTGACTGATGGCTGATAAGCCAAACGAACAGGCCGTAGGCAATATTTGCCCGACTTATGGACTTAAGGTTTGTGGTTAAACTTAAGTCTTAATATGTCATCAGGTTTGTCACTTTTAGCAAAATAAGCAAAGGGAAACCAAACAGGACCTTATATTCAACCATCTTAATGAATGCTTAATACAAAATGGCGCTCTTTATTTTTCCCAAATGGCAACAAAGGATGTCAAATTTTATTTGGGATTTCGTTTTAGCTGAGGATCTTTCATGAGTATTGTTGCTTTATCCCCAAACAATTTTTGCTATGGCATATGAGTGATTTTTGCTCATGTGAAGGAGAGAGTATAAGGTGAGAGAAAACACTTATTGTTTCATGAAACAATCGTCTCATAAGTTAAATTTTAGAAGTATGAGACCACTCTTAATTAAAAAGACAACTTTCGTGGATAATGCATAAAACTGTCTATTAGACGACATTTATTATCCTTGAATGTCATGTTGTTTGAAAGAAGAAGCGGAGAGTTCCACAGCGAGGGGTGTTAAGGCTAGTCTTAGTTCATAATTTCACTACATGGTTATTTAGACAAAAAACTAAGTAAATGAGTCAAAGAAGGGGTTTTACGGTGATGAATGATGAAACTCCCGTCACGTACCATGCAACTATTTCTTTTTTTACATCAGCACATTTAATGTCATAAAATTCTTCATGAAATCTATACGGAGACCGGCTAAGACGACACTGTTAGATGTAATTGTAATTTTTTTGTTAAAGTACCGTGGCTTTATTCTTTTATCAAATGAAAACAGGTATCTTCGTTAAATAAAATCAAATCTGAAAACGTTATCGAGAGGGGAAAAGTCCATTTTACAACCTCTAACTATCATAACAGTCCGATTTTCAACCTTAAACTATAAACCGGATAACAAAGTCCATCCAACTGACAAAACCATACAAATTTAGCCCTTAGGGTGGTTTTGAAGGTGGTTTTGCATTTTGTAAAAAAAATTAAAAATCCAATTATATCTAAAAAATCAAAACTAATTCATCTTAAATCAGAAAAATATGAAACCCGTATTAAAAAATTTCTAAAAATATAACATATCTATTATTTCTCTATTTTAATCTTAGTTATTTAAAAATAATAGGCATAACTATAAGCAACCAAATACTATAGACATAAATAATGGATCCAATTAACTAACAAATATAGTGACAATAGATAGGTTACATTTTTAGAAAACTTTTGATACGAATTTTGTAATTTTTTGACTTAAAATGAATTATTTATGAATCTTTTAGTTTAAATTTGAATATTTTTATTTTTAACAAAATGGAAAACCACCTTCGAAACCATCATAAGGGCTAAATTTGCACGGTATCGACAGTTGGATGGTATTTGTTATCTGGTTTTGTAGTTTAAAGTTAAAAATCGGACTGTTACGATAGTTGGAGGTTGTAAAATGGACTTTTCTAGGCAAAACCGTTTTCCCAAACCTAGATGTTCAAATGGAGCTAGAATCCCCTGAGCTTCTTCTCTTCTTCCAGTCGGCTAAATTCGCGCTGGTTCTTTAGAAGATGAAACGGAGATTTATAGCTGGGGAAGACCCTTCTCATTCTGCGCCACCCAGATCAATCTGGAGGTACGAGTTATTTGCATCTGCTGCTGCTAGATTCTTCTTTTCCTTTTGAACGGTGGTCGCCATTTTGTCGAGAGCCTCAATCGCTTATTGGATTTGTGCATTGAGGGCTGACCTATCCGATTTAGCCTCCTGAAACCACTATGCACTCTGTTCTATACACGACTTGTAGGTAATCTTGTACTAGATCCATTAGATGGCAACAACAAGGTCTACCCTTTCCGCAAAAAAAAAAACAAGGTCTACCCGTCTGGGCATGACGCTGTGCTTGTGGGGGAAAAAAAATGAACAGAAGGCGAATCGCTTCCTTGGCATGGTCAGTCCAAATGCTAACCAGTGATACGGTTTGCAACAAAAATCGTTGTATTTCTATGTTGGTACAGAGTCGCAATAAGGAATATGCTGAGAAAACCAAATTCTCTCATACACTACCGATCTACATGCCCTACTTATTGTTAATGTTCTCACTTATTTCACTGAATTGTGATGGCCGTGAGCAACGTTGGTCCGAGTACTACCTAGGTCGTGCCATGGAGGATATGTCAATGCCGTTGATCTTTGGAAGAACTCATTCAATTTCACTTCCTCTCGTTGCTACTAGCTTGGCAGAGGTAGCCAAAGCTTATAGGCTTGTCACTCTTGAAGGAGTAAGCCATATGCAACCTCAAGGTCTTTTGCTAACTCTTCCTAGGTCCAATTGAACCCATTCAAGTCAAATTTCTTGCAGTTCTGAGGCCCATCAGTTGTGTCATTGATATTCAGGTCCAATTTTGCTGCCATAATAAAACTGTCTCTCTCACGCCTGTCCTGGTGACTTGGAGGTGTCCTGCTTAGCTTGTCAAGAAACAAATCCTCGCTTCCTCTTTCTTTTGCTTGTATATCAAAGCCCATGCCTCCAATCTCCTTTCCTCTGTAAGCAGAAAGGCTGATTGATAAGGTATCTTGATCTTTTTGTGAGCCATCACAAGCAGTTAAGCAGCTATCAACTGACCCGTCACCAAGTTGCATGGTGTGCCCTTGTACCATTTGGGAACCTTCCATCTCCTCGAAGCCTGTAAAGGCATGCTGGAGGCATTCTGTCGATACCTTTGAGACTAATTCTGAGAGTTGCATCTTTGCAGTTTCTAGGCCAACTGATCCTGCATTCTGCTTTGCTAGTGTCTCCTGTGCCTTTTCTAGAACAGATTGTAGGTACTTCCCTTGTGCTTCAATGCGGAGTTGCAAATGTCTTTGTACCTGTTGAAATGCACCGTGTCACATTATCAGTACTTGAACATTAACAGCAAATTCCTAAAGACCTATGCACCATTTTGCATAAAAGATCATGTACAAGCAGAAGCAGCACAACAGAGCATGGGCTCCAACATTGATAGCTTGATACATGAAAATAGTGAATTACAGATTTACAGTTGGTCAGTTGGTCTTAACTTTTATTAAGCATCATTGTTTTTACATGTTCTTTTTTAAACTTGGTTCATTCAAATGCACGACAAGACTGTATCTCCCTAGACCCTACACCCTGGACAACCATGACCTATTTGAAAGCATGCTTTGGTTTACAGCATATACTTTTGTAGTTTTGTTTTGTTGATAATAAACGAGATATAGAAATTCATTGCTGCTGAACAAACTTTGTGGATGCTCTGGAGCTAAATATATGCATTCATTATATACATTTTTTCTCTTGGACATTTTACTCTACTTCTATGTAGAAAATAGATGGTGTTAGTGCCTGATTAAAAGATCTGAGGTGATCGGCGCCATTACATGTGATATTTTTCTTGAATTAATGGTGATTATGATGCAGTACTATTAACATATGATATTATACATAACCTGAGTGTGTCCCTGAAGTTTACAAAATGGTGATTAAACTATGTATATTTTTTATCCGGATGATATGTATATCAAATGCTCCCATCACAAAATAAACTCTGATTCAATGAGTGTTCTAGTATATACTTGAAATCTGGTGGTTTGGGATCCAACTCTAGTGTTCTACCCTAAAGCTCTCCTACGGATGCATCAGTTAACAAACTGTAAACATTATATATCGTAAGGAATGTTGAAGTGGTAATTTAGTTGGTGATGTGATTTATTTTCTTCTGCTTCTGTACCTCTAGTTGATCATGCAGTCGGCGCTGTACTTCAATTTGCATCTGAAGGGCTTCACCTATGTGCACGGATCTGATAAAATTTAAAATCATGTTATCTTCTGCTAACATGCTGAAGCAAACATTTATTCATCTCTTACTTGTTTGTCTGGGTTCCAAGGTTTAGGTGGCTAGCTGGTGATCCATTTCCTTCAGATGTTTTCTCCATTGCCATGGTGCAGCCAACCACTGAAAAGCAGAGAGGATGTTCAACATTAAGCTTCATAGGAGGCTGATAACTGCTAGGTAATCTGAGAATTTTGTACTTACCATTTTTTGCATTTCCACCATTAGCTTGAGCATGGACATTTTTGCTTAGCCTGTATTTCTAGTAAAAGACAAATCATCTTAGTTTCTTGCCACAAGGCATGTACCAGGAAAACACTGTTAGAAATTCCATGTCTACCTGAAGATGACTCTTAAGGTGATATAGTGTTAGTCCTGGGACACCCATGAGTCTCATGATTGTCTTTGGTGTAGCTTCTGCATCATTAGACATAATTTAGATTGGAATCTTCCTTGTGTTAGCTTGTATGATAGATAGAGGGTTTAAGCATGTACTTACTATCAGGTCCACCAAGTTGATTTACCGCATCCACAAAGTGCTCATGTAGTTCAGGTGTCCATTTTAACCTAGGCTTAGCATCAGTCGAAAGCACAAGCCCTGGCTCTGCTGGAATACTCCCTCCTTGAAGAAGCAAGTGCCTTTCTGGGGGGAATGTCTGCCTAGAAGACAGGAAGTGGCTGTGGCTCTGGAGCTGTTGCTGATGATACATCTGGCATGAAGATATTGCAGCCTTAAGAATTAACCTATGAGAAGAGATTTCCTCCTTTTTCCCCTTTTGTTTGAGCAAACCAAATAACACACACATGACACATCTCATACCTCTTCAATTCTGTTATGGACTGATATCTGGTAGCAGACTCCACAATCCTGATAGGAACCTTCTCTTCCAGTTTATCAGCCCTTTGTTTTGGTGAACTAAGGGTTGTTTGCCGCACACTGGAGTTATATTCTTCTGTAGGCTGTTCTAACAAACTAGGACTACTCATGCCAAGATATTATGCAGAGACTGGTTTTATAAGGAAGGCGAGTGAGGAGAGAATTTCGAATCGTTGGAACAAACACTCAAGCCTGACCCAATCTTTGCAGCAACTGAAAAGAGGTATAGAGATATTATCCTTATTCCTTAAGGTACCTGTGGACCCTATGCGCACCGATCTTTTTATTTGTCAATTTTGCGAACACATTTGCATTCTGATTCCAACACTAACAAATATGGTTGATATTGCTTTAACTGGCACAGAGGGAGGGAGGGAGGGGGGTTACAGGCCTACATATTTGTTAAGTTTATTCGTTTTGCAGATAAAAGTGGGAACCTTGTTCTCAGCACGAACTTTTGAGATGTAGTTTATAATGTGTCTGTGAGGGCTAATATATTCTTGGACTATATCTTACACGTTCAGAATTAATTCCACTCGCCACTGCGCTTGTATTATGATATCAAATGGCAACATCTGTGCATAGTCGGCATTAATTAAGATCCTCGGCAACCACAGATGCTGTGGCAAATGTACGCGTTCAGTGTATACAAGCATGGTATATAGTCATTAGAGAATAATTTTCATCATTCATACAATAGCAAAGTTTAAATTTCTTTTTGACCAGATGCATCCAGAAGAAGAATTCGATAAAGTTTTGCATATAAATAAAGTGAAAAGAACTCATTCCCATTAGTGATGCCTTCCTTGGGACTGCACAAAAGCAAAGCATGGAATATTGGAATAAGCATATGGTTCCTTTTTGTCTCCTCATGTAAGTTTTGTACTTGTTCGGCTATCAGGAAAAAGGAAAGTGGATAGTCGAATCTGGTGGGCTGTGCATCTGTATGGAGGAGTCCTCAGAGTTTGGTTGCTACATGTTGTACATAAGACGCAGAAAGTAAGGGCTTAAAAATGATGGTTAGTTCCTTTATTTCACTGCTCTTCGTTGTTTTTGCTTTGAAAACACGCTTATCCAAACCGATATGGTTATTTGTCCTCCATGCTTCAACAAAACTGTCTCAGGTTCAATGTTTGATACCTCTAACTGACATGGAGTCCAGTCATCTGGAATAACCGGCACTTAACATTGTCTTATCTACGGTATTCGTTTTTTACAATATCCTGTGAGGTGCTATAATCTTGAGCCTGTAAGTGTCTCTTCCTGTGAATTTGTTCTGTAGTCAGCTTTTCCATTTAAAGGAATAGCCCGGTTAAATTTTGCCATGATTCCATTCTTTTTTGCGGTTATTGCGAGGCGCAAATGCAAGATGTGCTGCTTTGTACCTCAGAAATCAAATCTTGCCATGGTAAATCTTTTTTCGAACAATTCTTGCCATAATAAATCAAATACAAGGAATTGCATTCAGATCCTCTCGGGTCTTTTCAAAAATAAAAGCTTGACAGGCATTCTTTTCAAAGCAACTAGTACAAGTGGTCCAAGCCAGTAGCATCGTTCTTTGTTTCTCACTATTTGCAAGGTCTGCTTGTTGCCATATCGTGGATGAACCAGTCTTCTCCGAAGCTGTTTCAGGGAATCCCCGCACTTACAGGTAACTAGTCCCTTGTTCCATCCATCAGGATAAGAAAACCGTCCTCCCTATATGATGTCTGTGCCCCTATTCCTGTTGAAGCGAGGCATGCTGGTGCATTTCTGTCGCTCCAAACCGAAATCTCTGTAGTCTGTATGCTTGATTCCACGAGCATTGGCTGGGGAACTGTGTTCAATAATGGCCGATCATCAGGAGCACAAACCAAAGACCGCAGCGCATTAGAACATTGGAATAAGCTCTTTCTAGCCGTAGCTTTATCTTTGGTGCTGAATTGAATCCAACGAAAGGGAGCAAGGGGGGAGAGAACTTTGAGCTTTATCTTTGCGCAGGGATTACATTCAGCTGTTGCTTGTTAAGTGCTTGGAATCGTATGCTTCCGCTTTCCCCGTAAGCTCTCTTGACAATTATCATCGTTTTCGCAGGCGGGCACGCGATCCCGCAGCAGCAAGGGAATAACGAAAAGCGATGTTGACAAAGCTGGAGGGAGAGGAATCCTGCACTTTTTTTTTCTACAGGCAAAGATGAGAAGGAATATATTGCCTGTGTCGACCTCGCCTGACTCGATTCTCCTGTTCCGTGACCTGGTTGTGCTCCGCCGCAGCCTCGTGCGAGCCCCATCAGCATGAACACGTGTGAGCCGTGGCGCAGCGCGTAGGAGTATGTTATTGGCACGGTGCAAGAGTGCTTTGTTCAGCTGATCCAATCGTCCTGGTTGCTGGGAGGACTTTAAAACGATGCAAATTGATGACTGTTCCTCTCTTGTTTGATGTAGCGAGCTAATGATCTTGTTTAATTTGTCATATTGGAGATTTTTTTGCTTCGGTCCTCGTCAGAAGAGATATGGGTGCTCCACGCTTTCGTCGCCAGAGGTTTCGATCATCCCTTTCTCGAAAGAAAGAAGACAAGTTTTCCGTCATGTGATGTTCATGGATGGGTTGACATTGTGTGTAGTTGGAGAGATGTCGCTGGAGCCTTCTGAGTATCCAGTAACGGACTGGACGTGGACTCGCTGCTGCTTCTGAGCGATGCTTTGTGGGCTGTTATGGACGGAGCCCAGCAGCATGGCAGCTCCCTGCGGCCCGTCTGAGAAAAACGGAAGGCCTTGCATGGCCCGCGACCAAGCGTTGCAAAGGCCCGTTGTTTCCGCTGATCTTTTACGAGCGACCCGGCTGGCTTCCCTCGACGGCGGCGGCGGGTATGCGGGGCAGGTGTGACGGGAATTGAATGCAGGACGGGTCTCGCAGGCGCAGCAGCGTTCTTGCATCGGACGACGGAACGGCAGCATCAAATGCGGTGACCGGCGCTACAATCCATGCCGGGAACAGGAACGAACTGCCGGGCACGGCCGGAGACAGGACAGGACACGGGGGGAGAAAGGTGCATCGCGGGCCGCGCGTCTTTCTACCGCAGCAGGCCCCAGGGCCAAACCGTGGCAGCTTCTGTTGACTCGACCACAGCGCCGGCCACGGGTGCCTCCAGACTCCTAACGCCTTTCACCGGGGCTCGAAGCTTGAAGCATTGAATCCCTCCCCTCCCTCCACCAGGCCCTAGCAACACCATTCACCACTCACCAGCACTCTGCACTCCAATACTCCAGTGCTACGAATAGCTTTGGAGTACTCCAGTAGCACCTGCACCTTGGCGATTTCACAAACGAAAAAAAAATAAGGCCCTGTTTAGTTCCCTTCAAAGGGGGAAAATTCTCTCTCCAAACTTCACTATTGACCTATCCCATCAAATCACATCAAACATCTCTCCTCATGCATGGAGCACTAAACGTGGATAAATAAAAAAACTAGCTGCATGGTTTTGATGTACACGACGAGACGAATCTTTTGAGCCTAGTTATGTTATGATAGGACAATGTTTACCACAAATAAACGAAAAGTGTTACAGTACGCTACAGTGTCCGATGTGATATTTTCACCTTCTCTTTTCACCATTTCAGGAACTAAACACCCCCTTAGAGAAAGGGTACTACGGAGTACTATATAGTACAGTAGTATGGCACATGTGGCACATTCGAAATGCTGCTACTCTCCGGGTAGAAAATGACACTGGTCCCCGTCCAAAGGGCGCTTCCCGGGTCTACTGGCCTATGCTGCACAATGGCGATGCGTGCAGCGTGCACGCCAAAATCGTGCAGGCTTGCAGCGGGAAACCCCAAGCCGAACCAGCAGCAGAGCCATGGCTGCTGGACCCAGGAACACGGCATCTTCTTCTCGGAGAACGGGGGCCACCGGCGGGCCCTCCCCCCGTCAAAACGCAACCACGCGCAGCGGGTATGCGTTTAAATAAAAAAAACAACTCCCAAATTTATTATATAAAAAGAAGATTTCTCGTTACATCAAAATGTCATAGTATGTATGGAATACTAAATATAGATGAAATCAAAAACTAATTGCACAGTTTTGTTATACTCTGCGAGAGCAACATTTTCAGCATAATTAATCAATTTTTGGACAATTTTTTATAAATATAAACAAAATGATACAGTACCACAATAAAATTTAACCTCAAATTCAACATCTATACGAGGCCTTTAAGGCCCTCCGCAGTGTGTGCTTGGAGTGATGCCTAAATCTTCTCTCTCCTTTAAGCATCACTCTACACACTACACACTGTGGCTAGTGATGCCCATTCCAAGCGATGCCAAAAAAGCTGGAGCGAGGCCAGAGCTCGCATCGGTGCCCAGTTTCTAAACAAATATATATGTACTGTGTTCCGCTGCAGCAAACAGATACTCCGTAGTTGAGACAGGAGTTGAGAGCTGAAACAGAGGTAGCAAACGTCCGGTTAATTTCTTTTTACTTCATACGGACCCCGCTCATGAGATAGCATCGGTGCTGGATTTTTACGACACTGCGACTCGGAAGGAGTGACTCTATTTTTTTGACAGTGGGACCCAATATTTTTGAGCACCGCTATAACGTTGTGGAGGGCCTAATGGCAATTGATGATTGATCTGGGCAAAATTTCCATATTCCGGGGCATTTATTATAACCTAAAATCTATCGGGAGAGGGCTCTCCTTTTAAGCTTATCCCGAGAGCCCCGAAATCACCGTTGATTTTAATCTAACGAGTCCCTGCGCCCCTTTGTTTTTCCACACAGATCACAGAATAGCAGACACAAGTAAACGGTGCCGGTGCCTCGCGATTCAGGGAGGTGACGCGCTGAGGGCTGCGGCGCGCGGCAAGGGAGGCGACCGCCGAGGGACCGCGTGGGGGCTGTGGCGCGCCGCGAGGGAGGCGACCGCCGAGGGGCCTCGAGGGGGATGCAGCGCGCGGCGAGGGAGGCGGCCGCCGAGGGACCGCATCGCGCAGCGAGCAAAGGCGACGCGTCGAGAGGAGCCGGTACTGCTCAACCATTCCGCCTTGTGTACCCCGATTCAATGACTTACCTCGAATCAAGGGGGAAGGGCACATTCGAGGTAATGTCGATTCTGGCGAGGGGCTATCGGAGGTTACAGATCGAGGTAGGTGAAGATCCCTCTTCACATCGGAGGTCACAGATGGAGGTATTCATATCAAACTAGGTGTAATTTTTCGATCTAGTTTGCTATCTGATCCTATGCTTTCGGATTGAACATTGCATGAATCTATTGATTTGATTTGGTGAGTAGTCTAGGGTTTGCCGATTGGTGCAGTTTAGCTCATTGACATCAGGGGTCGAGCAAGTGTATGTGCTGCTGATACTGCAGCATGCCTCTAGATCCAGTATCATTAGAGTAAAGTTCATGTTCCTCTTTAGATCTGAGTAGTTAAGCACTTATGATCTAGAACACAAGTACCAAGCCCCTCTCATGAGCTCCATGCTCCACTCCTGATGTGTGTTTTGTTACTTTAGAATACCAAAATGTATTGTGATATGTCAATTTTTGGGTCAAAGACACATAAAGCAAAAGATACAATCAGTGGCGGAGCCAGGACGAACATCAAGGGGGGGTATAAAAGCAGTCCCTCTAATTCATTAAATAGATTGCATAACTACTGACTGTACTTTATTTTTTCCGACCTTTGCACGTGTAGGGAATGCATCATTTAGCACACATGGGGGTGGAGACATGTCTCTTTATATCTAGTGTAGGCACATATTAATCGAGTATGTTTGAAGCATATACCTCCCACCTATGTGCATGGCTATTTGTGAAATATTATTTCAATTTTAGAGTGCTGGAGCAAGTAAAGTCTAGCACAATATTACTTCTTGCTAATGCCTGGGTTTCTACAATTTGGCACCTAATCCTTTGAAAATTCTTGCTATGCGCTGTTAAGATCAGGTACAACGTTCTTACAGCCAAATGGTTCTCAAGATGTATGTCTCTGATCTAGGCAAGTAACTAATTGTTCATTTGCAAAATGTACATAGAGTGTATTATGATAGTGTGTTATGTCCCATCATTGAACACATAAATGTAAGACCAAACAGAAAGTAGACAGTAGTTTATTTGGAGTTTTTGGTTCATGTGTATTTTATCGTGTAGAAAGATGTATCATGTGTATCTAATCGTGCAGAAAGATGCATCTCATTTATTTTTCTGATGTTCTGATTGTGCAAAGTCTTCTGAAATGGCTATTTTCACATTGAAATTCTATTATTTCTGCAAAATTGTCTGTATTGGTATGAGGCTTTGATTATTATACTGAATATACGGGATTTATTTTTCGTATGTGATTTTCTGTATGTGGTTTTTCTTTATGAAAGTGCTAACTGCTAAGTAATATCTGAACCAGTAATTATCAATTGTTTTCAGTTATGAATGTGTTATTAAGAACGGTACAACAATGATTGCTCCTGTTAGCTATTCCTTCATGTTTGGAGATCATATTTTTTGTTCTACACTTATTCCTATTATTTTGTGGTTTAGGAAGTAACTTATCATCACTAGATATATTATAAGAAATAACTTATCTGTAATTTATATGACTGAGAAAGTAACTTTGCATTAGTGTACATGACCTGCATAACACTGTATGTGGCTTTTTTATTCCTGAAAGTTTTTTTGTTCATGGTAGTTTAACATTTGTTTAAGTTTTCTGACTGAGTGGTAATATGACTTTTAATTTGTATGAGCTACCAGCTCCACACCTGATGTGTGTTGTCACATTAGAATACCAAAATGCATTGTCATCTGCCATTTTCTCCTAGGACTTTATTTTCTCGCCGACTGATAATCATTGTATGAGAATACTAAAATGCATTATGCCTGATTCTATTACTGTTAATGTTCATGGGTAACATGTGAACTAGCTCATTTCCTTTTGTAATATCAACAAGAAAGTAACTTGTCACTACTTATGTTATTTAGAAAGTAACTCATCAATACTTTACATTAGATAGTAAGTAACTTTCCTATTTTGGGGGCATTCTCTCATTGTTCTCTTTGATATAATCTATTTTTTTACATCCTTTTCAGTGTATTTTTGTTGCCATGTCTAATCTGCAGGTGTAGCTTATTCAGTTCAGTGCAACTTGGGTGTGGCACGGCCATGTGACACATATATTAATCTAGTATATCTCATACCCATACCTTCTACATATGTCTCGACACAATATTTAGATTAACTGTCTCGGCATCATAGTGTAGTTCAAGTCATTGATAAACCATTTTAATATATATGTTTTTTCATGGTTTGCAAATAAGGATGTTGTCTTCAGAGTTTTGTTTTCAGCTTGCTAATTTTGGTCTATTGTTGTTGATGCTATATTTTTTCAATGCTACCATGGCTTAGTGCTTTTCTGTCCAGAATGGTTGTGAAGCTATTTCCCTTCTTTTCTTATGACACTTTGCTCAGGAATATGAGTCCCCTTTAGCAACATGGAATGCACGAGATGTGCAACTACTTCGATTATTATCGTGTGATATTTATTTAAGTTGGTTTGATTTTTTATTGTACCTTAACTCTTTGCTTTTTATTTCACATCTAGAAAGGTTGATGTTGGGTCAAAGACACATAAAGCAAAAGATACAATCAGTGGCGGAGACAGGACGAACATCAAGGGGGGGCCAATTATGCTAATCAACAGCTATACAATTGTCAAGTGCTACATAAATAATTTTTTTTACCACAAGAAGTCATGTGGACACCGCTAAACTAACTAAATAGAATAAATAATAGAACTAACAAACGAGTAGCCGGCAGTTTGGAACTTGAATTCACAAGGATTCAAAAGATTGTAGAGACGAATGTGTTGATTAACTGCATGCAGGCATGCAACACCATGCATTTTTTCAGCAAGCAATGCGGTCAGGCATGCTGATAGACATCTCCCACCGTGCTCAACCACAGAGGCTCGAGCGCACCTCGGCATTCCACACAAGGAAATACCATCTGTCTCATCCCACACGGATACTCATTTTATTCACCAAAATCCACCTTTTATTTTAAAGCACACACGCGGTTGCTTTTGTTCCATTTTTATCATACAAAGTTTTTTTAAGAAATAATTTTACATGTCTTAGCGGAAAAGCTACTGCCTTGGATAATTAAAGTAAATCACATAATGCTAGTATAGGAAATCATTAGTCAGGTATTATATATAGGAAATCATTAATCAGGTACTATTTTTTGTTTTTTGAATTTTTTTATATAATGTCCTATCACTTTAAAAAAGGTTGTCTCATTTGTTTTGAAATATACTTTTAGTTTACAATGTATTGTATTGACTTTTTGACCTCTGATTATTTTCTCAACAAATATGATTTAAAAAACTCGGCATAGGGTAAACTCTGTTCCCAATCTTTGCCATAGGTGAGAACACATGCTCTCAGCATATCTTCCATAATTTGGTTTACTCTTTCCGTTTGACCATCAGTCTGCGGGTGATACGCGGAGCTAAAATCCAACTTGGTACCCATAGCTTTATGCAAGCTTTTCCAAAACCTCGAGGTGAACTGGGTACCTCGATCCGAGACAATTCTACTAGGCACTCCGTGCAACTTGACTATATTCTCCACATAAAGCTTGGCTAGCTTCTCTCCACCATAATTGGTCCGTACGGGTAAAAAGTGAGCGACTTTAGTGAGTCGGTCCACTATAACCCATATGGAGTCATGTCCTTTTTGTGTCCTGGGCAAACCTACTACAAAATCCATTCCTATTTCATCCGCTGAGCTCCAAAAGAAAAATAGAGGGAGATGAGAAGTGGTGATGAAAGGATTATTTCTGGAAATGTGTTGGAAGGCTTGGCGGAAATATAGTGGTGATCATTGTGGTGGAGTTTGGGGTCAAAAAGGAATTAAAACGGCGCATAAAATGATACGCCATTAATGACCGGGAGGGTGGTTAAAAGGGGATTAGGACGGTTTTGTAAAGTTTATTAGAAGTCCGGAGTCTAAACTACAAGTTGCAAGGGCTTAGGTGTAAGGGTTTTACACTGGGGAGGGGCTTGGTCGTAACTATAAAAGTTTGGGGAAGTCCGGAGGAAAATATATGGGCTTTAGGACTGTTTTAAAAGGAAAAGGATCTATCTGCAAATATTCAAAAGGTCAGGGGGTTCCTGGTGAAAGATCAGAGAGAGGGGGCAACAGTTATTTGGACGGCGGGTTGATTAGAGTAGAGTTCAGGGGGTTATGAGCAAGATTGTCTTCTTCTCCGTTTTGACAGAGAGAGGGAGAGGCAGAGGGGGCGGCCGGCGGTGACTGGCGGCGTGATTGCCGGCGCTTGGGGCGGCGGCAGCAGAAACTAGGCGGGGGAAAAGGGAGAGGGAGGCATGACGAGTCCACCTGGGGCTTTACCTCGAGCGGGGATGGCATGTGGGACTCCGCTCGCGGCGACCGGCGGAAAGGCAGCGGCGGTGCGCGGCGGCGGTGGCGTAGTGGTGGCAGAGGAGAGAAAATGGAGGGCTTGCGAGCTTGTGGTGATGAAGGTGGTGCTCGGGGTATGCTTTATAGGCATGGAGGCAGTCTGGTGAGGCGGGACGACGGTGAGCTGGAGCTCGGCGGCAATGGCGGCCGGGTGGCGGTGCTGTGGTGGCGGAGGGGCGCAGTTGGGGGGGGGTGTGAGCTGATGGCGGTGGAGGAGAGGCTTGGGGTCCTATTTATAGGAGCGGGGAGAGGCTGAGGGAGTGTGCCGACGGTGATAAGGTCCACTGTACCACCTGCCCCCGTCCCGTGCTGACGCATCGCCACCAGGCGGGCA
>OAMR01000597.1:167189-199843 GCA_900205405.1 Echinochloa crus-galli | reverse complement strand
GGTCATAGCAATCAAGGAATGGCTATCAAACCGGGTTTAGCAATAATCATGCAAGTTTTATAAAACAGGCCATGGGTTGTGTTTATAAAAGCTAGGACAAAAATATGCATCAAAGGATGGGATTGCACTTGCCGTTTTCCCAACCCTCGGGGGATTCCTGCCCGGGGTCTTGGTCTCCAAGCTCCTGCTCGTAACCCGGCTCCTCCTCGAGTCCTTCCTCGGTCACCGCGTGGTCTAAGGCACACACAAGCAAGCATACAATAAATAACAGAAAATAAAGTTTTCACTGAGCTTCGAAAGAAACAACAGAAGGAGACGAGAAACGGCGATGGCATGATTATTTCTGGAAGTGTGTTGGAAGGCTTGGCGGGAACATGGTAAAAAGGTGGGCAGTGGCGGCGACGGTGGGCAGCGGGGTCGGCCGGCCGGCGTTCTGTGGGCGGCCGGGCGGTGCTCGGTGGGCGCTGGCGCCAGGGAGGGGAAACAGAGGGAGGGAACAGAGAAGGGAAAAAAAGAAAAGAAGAAGGAGGGAAAAAGAAAGAAAAAGAAAAAGAAAGGGGGAAAGGGAAAAAGAGAAGGGTGAGAGGGGGCGGGATTCGCGGCGGAAAGCCGACGAGCGGCGGTCGGGTCCGGCGGTCGACCTGAGAGCGGGCGACGCGGGATGGGAAAGGAGCAGCGGTGATAACAAGGAAAAGGTTCGGGTCGGTTTTCCGGGAGCAGATAAAAAGGTTGATAACGTAGAGGTCTTCATCAGAGTGGCAACGCATGCGGCTTCCAGCGGGTGGCCCTAACACACAGGCAAAGGTTGGGTGCAGAATGAACCCCCCCTTAAGCAACGTCCTCGGGGACAAAGACTGGGTCCTCCTCTGTAACAAATTAAGCAAGGGTGAGTACATACGTACTCAGCAAGCACAAACACATCCACGGAAGGAATATAAAAGAAGCATGCTAGGAAATAATCAAGGATAGGTTCAAGGTTTATTTGCAATAAAGCTAACTTTTACTCATGCGGGGGTTGTTTTATAAACAGACTTTCGCAACCAATTTTAGTAGTGGCATCAATAAACATAATTGTCTGTCTCATGACGAGGCCAAGACTTTTATGCTACCGGACTTCCCATCCGTCGTAGCCACAGACAAGTCTTTCCCAAAACAACTCACACCAGGAACATCCGGTGACTCAAACCAAACGGACCATTAAGTATCTCGTAAGGCGCTTAGGCTCAGCAGCCAGCCATTAGGGCTTTGAATTAGGTTTGATTGTAACTAAAGTCGGATTATTCGGACCCCCTCTTTATGAGACGAGAGATGTATATAATAGATTAAATTAAGTAAAAAATAGAGTATAGTATCTAACTCTTTCATCGAATTTTTTAAAATAATATTATTTTAATGATTAATTGCAAGAACGGGTGTCGAAATTCAGGAATTGTAGAAATGTAGTCCTGGGGGATAATTAAAGTAAATCACATAATGCTAGTATAGGAAATCATTAGTCAGGTATTATATATAGGAAATCATTAATCAGGTACTATTTTTCGTTTTTTGAATTTTTTTATATAATGTCCTATCACTTTAAAAAAGGTTGTCTCATTTGTTCTGAAATATACTTTTAGTTTACAATGTATTGTATTGACTTTTTGACCTCTGATTATTTTCTCAACAAATATGATTTAGCAAGAAACTTACCATTGGAACACACAAAAAGTTACTAATCATTGGTTTACATGAGATAGAAAGTAACCTGAACTTGATTTGGAACCGAACAAGAAATAGCTTATCACAAACTTATAAGAGACAAAGTAAATTGTCCCTGATTTGAAACATACAGGAAGTACCTTACCAATTAATTACATGAGATTGAAAGTAACTTTGTCAGTATTATGAATCAAAGCATAGTGATAAAATTAAATCACAAGATTATTCCCTACTAATGCATGAGTTTGTAAAATTTGGCATCTAAATTCTTTAAAAATGCCTGTTCTGTGCTGTTCGGATTAGGCACAATGTTCCTTTAGCCAATTTGATCTTGAAATGTATGTTTACCTTTTATCACTGGATGCCTTTTTTTATAACTTGTGATCTTTTTCTGGATGCAGCTAATGTATATAGAGGGGGCAGGGCAGCGGTATCTCTGGAAACACAACATGTTATGTGGTATTTCTTTCCCATCAATAAGTAACTTTTGAAGTTTTTTAGTTTCATATTAAGTAAGTGATCATATTTCTAGCTGTTCAAGAAGTAACTCTAAGGAACAAATAAGTAACTCTGTTACATGCCTTCTCAAAAATAAAAAAGTAACTAAGCTCATCTTTCACTTCTGATCTATTGCACAAGATTGTGAATCTATCATCATGATCTTTTTTTAACTTATAACATGCTATGCAAAGCATAAAAAACATGCTATGCTTTTTCAAGACATAGTTTATATCTTTGCAGTCTCATGAAAAGGTTTACTGATTCTCACCCAATTGTCTTTATTTAGGTACATATCTAAATCTGAAGGCGTGGGACTCATGGATGGGCAAATATTGTATATGAAATATTCAATTATCTTTGTTGAAGATCTTTTTTCGGTATTTTCCCGCGCCTCTGTGGCGTTGGTTGGTGGCCCTGTGGCGGACCATCGGTATTTTTCCCGTGCCTCCGAGACGTTGGTTGGTGGGCCTAGGGGCGGACTATTAGTGGTGGCTATCTAGGCGCGCGGACCATGGGCAGGGTTTGGTGCTTTCCTTAAATAGTAATCTCTGCATGTGGACAGCCATATTTGGGGGCTCTCCAGATAAGACTATCTGGAGAGGACTCTCCATGTAGTTGCCTCCTTATTATAAATATTGTATCGTGAAAGCTTTAACTCCAACAACAATTTATAGAGATTCCAAGCATTTTTTTCGCCAAATTTGCCAGGGATTTTACAGATGCACTAAACGTGAGACAGAATGTTGCGTGAGGGACGAACTATTTTCATCACGAGATAAATATCGCAACGGAAACCAACGTAACAGATATGGTCTGTGGATATATTTTTCCCTGGCTTGTGTACCTCAATCTGAATAACTTATATACTAAAGAGTAAAATACACCAGCGGTCCTCGAACTTGTCTCGAGGTGTCATCTAGGTCCCAGAACTCTCAAAATGCACATTTAGGTCCCTGAACTTGATAAACTGTGTCATCTAGGTCCAAACTTCTAAAAATACCCCTATCGTATTGATGTTTGTCTATCTCTTGATCTATAATTATCGATATTGTACAATCAAATAAAGTTATTTAATTATTATGATGGAAATAACCGATTTAGTTAGAGAAATAGTATAAAATTTCATGCTTAATTGGCAGCCATGTCATTATGCATAGGGGTATTTTTGGAACGTTGGACCTAGATGACACAGTTTATCAAGTTCAGGGACTCAAATGTGCATTTTGAGAGTTCGGGGACTTAGATAACACCTCAGGACAAGTTCAAGGACCGCCGGTGTATTTTACTCTATACTAAAATTCAGCAAGTTCCTTATAGTTAGGCTAGAACACCTGAATTAGGAAAGAAAATGTAATATATTGTGCACACGTAACTTTCTCCTCGTGAACAAGAAAACCAAACCTACGTATTCTTCAAGAAAGGTAAAACCCGATTTAACTAAAATTTAAATACATGCATATACGAGCATTAGTGCCATATACTGTACTACACCGTACCGGGTTGGTTATGCTGTAACCAAACTGTGGAACAGCCCACGGCGAATACGGCGCACGCGCACGGCGCACCCCCTCGCCCGGGCCACCCTTCATATATTCCTCCCCTCTCCGAACCATCCGCCTCGCCCCTCCTCCTCGCCGCGACGCGCCGCCTGATCGATCAGCCGCGCGCGTCCTTCCATCCGCTCGATCACCCAACCAACCCTAGGCGGCTCTCCCGGCTGCAATGGCGGACGTGGAGTGCGTCGCCGCGGGGCCGGAGGAGATATGGCGGCGCCGGCCCAAGACCAAGATCGTCTGCACCCTCGGCCCGGCCTCGCGCTCCGTGGAGATGTGCGCGCGCCTGCTGCGCGCTGGCATGTGCGTCGCGCGCTTCAACTTTTCGCACGGCTCCCACGAGTACCACCAGGAGACCCTCGACAACCTCCGCAAGGCCATGGACCTCACCGGCCTCCTCTGCGCCGTCATGCTCGACACCAAGGTCCGGCCGTTAAGTCGCCTCTCCTGAGGCCCCCTCTCTCCGCCCTTTGTTTTTTTTTTTAATTTTCTACTGCGACATTTAGGTTTCCGTTATAGGCGCTTGATCCGATCTGCGTGTTGTTTCAGTTATGTTGATTTGCGATTATGTTTGTTTCACGCGTGAACGAGTTGAGATGAATGGCAAAAACTTTTCCACGTGTTGGTAGTGCTCACCCCGCCCGAAAAATATTGGAAGTTTAGCTTCTAGCCGATGTGTGTGCTAGTTTTGTTTTTTTTTATTGTTTGACTTACGCATTGTCAAGATTGAGTTTGCCTCTTCTAGTCTGGTATTGGCACGTTTATTGGGGGCAGCCGGGGACCAAGGTTTTAATTATTTGCAGATCGGTGTTACTCCTTCACCATGTCCTGGATATGGTTTCAGGGGCCTTAGAATAAACATTAAAATTTGTTCACTTGTTAGTTGTTCACATCTAATTTGTTTGTTTATGCAAATCAAGGCGGACTTGTCAGGGGATTAGATGTGTACTATGTACTTGAAATTTGTGGCGTTTTAATTGGAATTGGCATGAATTGGCATGGACGCAAGACTCAATTTGTGCAACCATTGTCTGTGCCTTGTAAATTTAGTCATATCAGATGTCATGTGAGTTGAGGATCAGATGCTAAATTCTGCTATTTTGGTTGATGGCTCTTGAGTACCTAGAGGTCCTTCAGTTGGCATGTGTGTATTAAATAATGTATTTGTATAGTCTAATGAATTGTTGTGGATTGCCGTCAAAGTCGTTGGCTATGTGTAATCAATTTCTTGGTCATATTTCACGCGTACATTATTCTCTGTTTTTCCTGATTATTTCGGTAATATAATATTCTGTTAGTAATCATATATTGTAGATGACCCTATCAGTCAGCCAGGGCCACGAAGTGAACTTAATATGTAACCTGCATTACCTGTTATGATGTAGTTGATCTTATTCAGATGTTTCTAAAGGCATCTTTATCATAATGTTACATTTTGTCGCAAGTAACCTGAACTGCTAGATGCTGTGTAAGTCTGCCTACCTTGTTACTGATATCTTTGTTTGTTTTGAGGATACACAATGTTCTAGCACAAATCTTATTAGTGCATAGTTGATATGTGGTAAATACACAACATGCTAGATGTAATCGATGTATGTTCACTTTTGTTTTAGTTGATTTACAAGATTGACACAATGCATTATTTTTTATGTAATATTAGGGGTGGGTTCATTATCTGTGAAGATTTAGATTTTAACGGATTAACTTCTGCAACATGCTGCATGTCACGGATTTGTGCAAGCAATTCATGCATATATCTGAAACTATTTGAGTTATGGAATGCAATGTCCAAAAATGAAGAATGCATCTGCAAACTTGTTTGTGTGTTGAACCTTATAATTTGCCTGTTCGACAGGGACCTGAGATTCACACGGGCTTTTTGAAAGATGCCAAGCCTGTTAAGCTAACACGGGGAAAAGAGATAACAATCACCACGGATTATTCCATAAAGGGTGATGAGAACATGATTTCTATGAGCTACCAGAAGATCGCTGAGGACCTGAAGCCTGGGAACACTATCCTATGCGCTGATGGCACCATTACACTCACGGTGCTTTCATGTGATCCTGCACAAGGCTTGGTTCGTTGCCGCTGTGAGAACTCTGCTCTCTTAGGTGAGAGAAAAAATGTCAACCTTCCTGGGATCATTGTGGATCTTCCAACATTGACAGAAAAGGACAGATGATATCTTGAAGTGGGGTGTGCCAAACCATATAGACATGATTGCTTTGTCGTTCGTACGCAAAGGATCAGATCTTCAGTTGGTCCGAAGTGTGCTTGGTGAGCATGCCAAGTCAATCCTACTTATGTCCAAGGTATGCTCTTATCTCCATGAACTTTCATTCCTTGTTTTATCTGCATGAACATGCATTTCTTGTTCTCTTATGCAATTGATTTCTCTGTGCAGGTTGAGAATCAAGAAGGTGTTGCTAATTTTGATGAGATTCTTGCAAACTCAGATGCATTTATGGTTGCCAGAGGAGATTTGGGAATGGAGATACCTATTGAGAAGATATTCTATGCGCAGAAGGTGATGATCTTCAAATGTAATGTGCAAGGAAAGCCTGTTGTTACTGCTACCCAGATGCTAGAGTCTATGATTAAATCTCCTCGACCAACACGAGCAGAAGCCACGGATGTCGCCAATGCTGTCCTCGATGGCACTGACTGTGTGATGCTTAGCGGTGAGACTGCAGCTGGGGCGTACCCAGAGCTAGCCGTGCAGACAATGTCTAGAATTTGCTTACAAGCAGAGTCACATACAGACTATGGAGCAGTGTTCAAGTTAATTAGTAATGCCGCACCAATCCCTATGAGTCCACTGGAGAGTTTGGCGTCATCAGCTGTTCGAACCGCCAATATCTCCAAAGCATCACTCATTTTGGTCCTCACAAGGGGAGGCACAACTGCAAGGCTTGTGGCAAAGTACAGGCCAGCCATGCCAGTGATATCCGCTGTAGTCCCAGAAATGAAGACTGATGATAATTTCAACTGGACTTGCAGCGATGAGCGCCCTGCCAGGCACAGTATGATTGTTAGGGGCCTGATCCCGATGCTGAGTGCTGCTACCCCCAAGGCATCTGATACTGAGTCGACGGAGGAAGCCATCAACTTTGCCATAGATCATGCGAAGAAGCTCAAGATCTGCAAGTCTGGAGATTCAGTTGTTGCCCTGCATCGTATTGGCGCGTCATCTGTCATCAAGATCTTGACAGTCAATTAGTGTTAGAGATCTTGACAGTCAATTAGTGTTGGAGTTGTTCCCTTCGTCATGAGGGCAAATTTTGTTAGGCTGTGATTGGACTCTTTGCTAGATTTTGTTGGCTCATTGCATGTCTTGAGCTTCGAAGATTGTCTTTTTAGGAGCGAAAAAGACGTCTTTATGTAGGGAACTATGCCACGCGTTAGCTGAGCATTTTGATACGTTTGAAAACTTTAAATAATACAGAATTTGAAAACTATGCCACGCGTCTTTATGTGTTCTGTTTCCTGTTGGTTTGGTTTTTACGTTATTCTATCCGGTGGTTCTTATGCTACTCAGAGGTTGTGCCACAACTTCTGTTGAAGTGTTGATCGACTTGAAGTGCTGAAGTGTCTGTTCCATGAGCAATCGATCTTTCTTGCATGGTTTTTGGATGCTTATATATTGAACTATATCTCAGAATTTTGCATTCATGAACGCAGCAACTTTTTGTGATGACTGAGGACCACCTCTAACATAGAACAATGTTTAGGGGTAATGGGTTTCGATTAACACTAATGCCATTCGAGAGAAAGCTTAGCGAAAAAACCAACTAACTAGTTGATGGAATGATGGAGACGTATAACTCCATTATAAGTTGCTATTGAAGCTTCCAAATCATACTGGAACAGCACCGAACCAAGAACAAACCAGAATACAATAGCCGCACACGCACCGAACCAACCACCGAAGGAGGATGGTATTCTTGAGCTTGTCCTGGTGCACATTCCCCGCCAGATCACACACCGTGTTGACCATACAAGACTACGAACACATGAAACTTGCAAGGCATCTTTAACTTGCAATCAGGCATCTTTTGTTGCCTGAAGCCCTGAACACACAACGCATCTCTGAAACGATATTTTTTTAACGTGATACTAATAGACAGAGAACTTCAGGTTATGATCGAAAGCGTCAAGAGATCGATCGTTGCTCATATGTTCTGACAGGGCCACCAGGAAGCAAGGTTTTGATAGATGCTTTGACAGCAATGGTAGATGCAAGCCATCCGATCCATGAACAGAAGCAAAACTAGTGCAATTCAATCTAAGGACAAATGCAGCTTTACAATGGCCAATAACCCAATCATCACGTAGAAATCAAGAACGAACTTCTACAAGATCATTCTTACTCTATCCATCACGACGACGACGAAGAGGAGGAGCTCCCGTTCGATCTTTGCGAGAAGAGCCCGCCAAACGGCCACGAGAACCAATGCCTCCTGCCGCTGCTCCCGCCGTCGCCGCCGCCGCGCGCGCTGCCCCCCGCCGCCTCGTCGCCGGCGCGCCTGCCGCTGCCGGCTGGCTCCTCCTCCGTGGGCAGCTGGTGCCTGCACACGGGGCAGGAGCTGTGCACCTCCAGCCACGGCAAGATGCACGGACCGTGGAACCGGTGCTTGCACGGCATCTCCCGAGCCTCCCCGCCGGCCGCGACCTCGTCCAGGCAAACGGGGCAGGTGAAGGCCTCGCGCGCCCGGACCGTGGGCAGCGCCGCCACGGCCTCCTTCCTGGCCGGCGGCGTGCCCTGCCGGCTCGGGTCGGTCTCGGCCAGGTACTCCAGCAGCAGGTCCAGCCCGGGCCCCAGGAACAGGTCCCCCAGCGTCAGCCCGCCGGGGCCCAGCGCGGCGGCGCCCGTGCCCGCGCCGGCGCGACACGTTCGCGCCCGGCGTCGGCGGCGGCGTCGCCCTCCTGGAGCGCGTTGAGCAGCTGCAGGAGGGCGATGTTGCGGTACTGCCTTCGCGCGTAAGCCGCGAGGTCCGCTCCGCCGGCGTCGAGGCCCTGGCGGCCGGAGGAGGCGGCGAGGAAGTCCATGAGGACGGGAGCCCAGAGCGAGACCTCGCGCTCCAACGCGGCGTCAGCCGGGGCGTTCACGCTCGGCTCGCCGGCACGGTCTCGGACGCCCGCGCCGTCGCCGGCTTCCCGGTCGCCGGCCATCTCCTCCACGAAGCCGGTGTGGCAGTGGGGGCACTTGACCTCCTCGATGCCCAGCTCGGGGCGTATGATCAGCGAACACATGTGGCAGTAGTACCTGGAAGCTGCGCCGGATCGCTCGTCCATCTCGTTCCTTCCCTGCTCTCTTCTCCTCCGCCGCCTTCTTGATCAAGAACTACACCAAAGTTCAGAATTTCTGTCAAAGCTATGTTCTAGTTGCCGAACCGGACAAGTGATCAAGACCCAGATCGATGATGATTCATTCATCCTTCAAACAAAGATCATGGATAGAACGTTTCCACTTACCAGCCAAGACAGACGGAGCCTCTGACCGCTTCTCCTACACGCGCTCAGCAAACCTGATTCTGCTTCTCCTACGCGATCGCCAAGCCTGACTCAGCTTCTTCCTCGGTCAGGGCAGGGAACCAGAGCAAGCAACCAACGGAAAAACAAGCGAGGAGAAGGATCTAGAACAGCAACGAAACCGGCTTATCCGGACCAGGAGCGGCGACGACCGAGCAAGAAACAGAGGATGACGACGCACGCGACGCCAACCCGGGGTCCCGGGGCACTAGTAAAACTCGTGGGCGCCTTGGGATAATTGGCCGCCTTCTTGTGTTGCTGCGTCGCCAACGGAGGGCTCGATCTGCGGAGACTCTGAAGCCTGAGGTTTTCTATGCAATTTCCGTTGCTGTCGTGGGTGACGACGGGCCGCAAGGATACAAGTCGTGCGATGCAATACGACCAAACTGAAGAATGGGACAGGTAGGAGGATGGAGATGGTCTGAGGAGAGTAGTCAGTACAAAATTTTCTTTGGCGTATCCTAGATGGACTCTGTGATGTTTGTCTATTTCTTTGGCGACAGAGGATACATATCCAAACATTTGCGTTTGATTAGTGGAATGGGTTAAATTGCACGAAAGGCCAATGGTTATCTATGCTTGGTTAAAATTCATTTGTCGTGTTATTATTATCTCAATTTTATCTAAACTAGTAAATGTTCTCCTTAAAAAACATTTTTTTATATGAAACAATATTTTTTTTGTAAGCAACGTAAAAAATGCGAGAGTTTTACCATGGCCAAGCCAGCATGGCAGCCGGGGGCTGCTGCCTACTCCAGCCCCCCTTCCCTCTTCATCTTCAACCTCCAGCCAACAATATTTTTTCTCTCAACACAAATCAGCACCAGAGCCAGACAACAATATTTTTCTCTCAGCACAAATGAGCATCAGCCACCTGCCAGCCGAACAGGTCGTTAATTTGTTGGACTCAGACAAAAAAAAATAACACTAGAGTTTGCATTAAGACGATACTGGAGTTCATATTATTCGGAGGGTTTCAATGTACATATTTTAAACAAATAATTGACCCGGTATTTAAGCTAATATATTCAGCAGATGAATACTCCGTAGCCAAGTACGAAAAGCCAGACCAGACCGGTCAGGCTACTAGTTCACTGGTTCATCGGTGGTTCACTGGTCGAACTAGTGGTTCATTATTTATTAATATAATATTTATTTCACATGATTTATATCAATAATATGCAATTTCTATTACCAAAAGATATCACATATAATATAGTAGATGGTATAACATAATTGTATCATAATAGTCTTTTGTTTAAAATTGAAAACCAATATCCAAACATCAAATTGATAAATGGTTCACGAAAAAACCGGTTCACTGGTTCACCGGTTCAACACAAAACCGGCCGGTTCGAGTGGTTCGCACCGGTGCCGGTTCACACGGTTCAATTGCATGACCGATTTTTTGTTTGAACCGGACGGTCCGGCCACCGGTTCACGGTTTAATCCGGTTGAACCGGTGAATCCGGTTTTTTTACTAGGCTCCGTAGAAGACTGTTTGAATGAGGACCAAAGCATTGTCCAGGGGCCAACTAGCAAGGCTCTGCTTGGCCCATCTAAAAATGGGCCTTGAACCTCTGGAAAAAAAAGGAGAATTGGGCCCAGAACAGCACGATGCAAAAAGAAGGGAAGAGCTAACACGGCGGAGGAGAGGAAGAGAGACAGAACGGCCCGAGAAGTTCGCTAGCGCCCCTAACCCATCTCGGTCGCCGGAGAACGAGCAGCAGCCCCGTCGATGGCGTCGCCGGATCCCGGACGCACGCCGGCGCAAGGCGAGGAAGCCGCCTCCACCTCCCCGTGGCCTCTCCGTAAGCTCCAGGTCTCGTTCCCTCCGGATTAGCCCTCTTTAAGAATAGTTCCATCTTGTTTGCGAATCTGTGATGGATTCGTGTTCATGGTCGCCCTTCTTCATCTCAGATGCAGTATTAGCTATCATTAATTTTGGTTGAACTGATGTGCCATTAGCATACACGTTAGAACTACCGTTATGTTTTTGACATACTAAGTTAATCCTATTCCATTCGTAGTGAGAAAATCAGAGCCCCTATCCATTGATACTATCTGAAACACGAGTATTCATCTTACATTTTGTTGTATTAACGAACAAAAAATTCGGATTTCTCCTTAGATCCACTCTTTTGTTCCTTTGTTGTCACATTCTTCCTGTTGTAAATGCAGAGTTTCGCACCAGGACTGTGGTCACAATACAAAGTTTATGAGGATGCGGTTGTGGAGAACACTAAAGGTGAGAGTTGTATATATATCGCAAAATGCATTTGCCACTTACTGTGGTTCTTAAATTGCTGCCTGGTCTTATTTCATTCTAGGAACTATTGCGGATGCTCTGGTTCTTGTAAAAGAGCATCAGACGGAGGTAATTGGATGTGCCACTGTTGCAGGATTCATTCTGTTCAGAGGTATGCTTCTGGTTTTTGTTTGGAACCTTATTGCTATTTGCTTGTTGTGAACCTGTGTGGCATGTGGGAAATGGTCAGGACACACTATGGTTCTGTCTCCCAAAAAAGAGGACATGCTATGGTTCATGAATCGTTTTTTTAAGCGTTTCATGTGGAAAATACTGAAATTATATAACTTGTTTTTATTAGGAAGTTGAATGAAAGAACGAGGATTGATACTGTTAGATATTGAATGAGAATAACATGGTTTGACAAATCCTGAAACCAGACAACAACAAACTGCAAGTTTTGGCCTCCTAGTTTGGCACCCTGCTTTTACATGGGTATCCAGGCACGACTACAATACTACTGCATCTACGCTGACATAAAGAGATTTAGAGATGAAAAGAGGTAGCTGAAAGGAGACTGTTAAAACCAATTACCACGAGATTCAGCAGATAGTATTTACATAAAAGTCTCCATATTCCTATAATAAGTTAATAACTACTAATCTTAAATTCCAAGACACTGACTCATGGTAACTCTCCCACATTCATTATGCACACCTATCTTTTTCCATTGTTGATGCAGCACACTAATTTGGAGGAACAACTCCAAGGTGCTGATAGGTAGTTCTAGCACAAAATGTTGAAGGAACAACTTCAACGTGCTAGTAGATAAAACCCTAAGGTAGTCTGAATCCACAGATAAAAGAGCTCAATCCAAAGCTCTAGGACAAGATCTAATCCAAGATCTAGGATAGGAACATCAAGTTCTATTCATAAGGTAGTGGGTACAATGTAAGTTACAAAACTAGAGGGCATTGCCTCTATTTATAGGCTCAAGAGCCTTATACAACTCACACACAACTATATGACAACTATTAGCCAACTAGATGGTAGCTAAGGGTACATCATAACAACTCATCTATTGCTCATTGACACCTAAGACACAACTTCTAGGACAGCATAGTAGCTTCTAGCAATATAATGACTTGAGCCATGACATCATAATCTTCTTCACTAAGGTAACTCTTCATGAAGTATGTAGTAAAGAGATAAAAATCAAATTGGCTTCTTGTTCTTGGTAGCAAAATTCAGATTTACTTGTAAGACTTGATAGTTTAAGAATTTCTGTTATTGTGTCCCTCATCAATTGTCGTGTCTTTAACTTCAAGAGATGAAATAGATGGGTGAGATCTTAACAAGCAACGATCTTGAAACAAGCGTGCTTCTTGGGAAGTTGATTATCACCTTCATTATAAGAAGTAGTGAAGTGACTTTAATAACACATCTTTAACTCAACAACCCTGAATATGCAATTGTGCCGTGAACACTAGGGCATTTTAGGCAGATCATAATACTCCACACCTTCCATTGTCCTGGCTCAAATGCACTCGGTGGCACTAATACATAATCTGACCTTCTTCTTGTGAAGTATGTTTGTTACACGATCTTTTCCTGTTGAGGTTCATGGCTCCACCTCTCTATTCCCGTTCTTCCAGGTGTGGTGTATGAAAAAATTAAACAGGATGCATGATGGGATGTGAAAGTTGTGGCCATGAGTTCACAATCAGTGTCACATTTTCGTTTGGTTTGGATTCAGTCTAGAACCTGCAATACCCCCTCAGATTACAAAATAATAGTTTTAGATTTGTTCTGAGTAACTATTTTTGACCACCAATAACTAAAAATGCAAATAGTTTTGTAATATAAGGTTGATGCTACTGGATTCATCTAATTTCATAACATATAATTTTTCTGTTTAAAATGATATGTTTTTGAAGAAATTGGTGGGCAAAGTTTCACCTTGTAGATCGTGTCGATGTCTTGAATGATTTATATTTGTGACCGGAGTGTAAGATTATCAATTACTCCCTCTGTTTTTAAATATACAGTAATGAACTAATCAGCTTGTCCTAAACATCATATATTCAAAAGCGGAGGGAGTACTCCACTCTCATTTAGATGACTTTGAGATTTTGATTTTGTTCTCAAATAGGTGAGGTGCTCAGTTTTCTAGGCATTCTCTTCCCAATAGACCTTATTGAAAGCTAGTGAGTATAAGTACCTCAATTAGTCTCATGTTCCAACCATTTTGGTATGTTTCCGATAGGTGTTAATACTTGTTCCCTCATCACCAAGTTTTTTCTCTATTGAGGGGGAAAAAGTACCCGAAAGGTTTGTGATGTGCTGATGGCAGGTGCATGTGCATTTACTGCAAACATGCAGGCTCCAAATGTTTTGGCTTGTGCATCCATGGTCCCGTCTGGCACCGCTAATCGCATGAGTAGAGGCTTTTAAGTCAGTAAAGTTAATTAAACTACGCGGACTTAAGATGTCAATTTTCATAGCATTAAATTGATGCATTGTTCTGTGGAGCTGAGTCCAGAGCATCATCCTTTAGAGAATGGAGGGAGAATTATTTTTATTCGCGATTTTATTGGAACTATGATGGTAATACTCAAAGCAGGACTTGTTAGATGCTTTGAAGACTTCGTAATTTCGTTGGTTGCAAAGCAAATGAAATTCGGGCATAGCCCTTTTTGGAAAAAAAATTTGGAACTATGACATTCTTTTTATCATGGATTAAGAGATTATTAAATAAAGATTTAGTTACTGCAATCCTGTTTTGATTGGTGTTAAAGATCTCCTTTTAGCTGTCATTTTTGTTAGCAAATAGTTATAGATCTTGTTTACACTTGTTAGGCCTTAGATCCTTTAAATTCAAAGAATGTTTTGTAGTACTTGCTGCACAATATTTGATGTTTGGGAGTGTAACTGTAGCATCCTGATAGCCTGTCAAGGTATCGGCCTTTTGAACTTGTTTCATGAAACATTACATGCACGACTGACTAAAGAAAACTATAAAGCTCAAGATCCAATTATTATCCTGGAGTGAAAAAGGATCTACATGCTCTTTTATTTTTTACATTGATAATGTCTCTAACATGCAACCTCTAATCACTAAGTTTTGGTATTATGTCCTCATGATTAGTGGTCAAAGTTGGATTTTTTTTTGTCTGAATGCGTTCTAGAGCATCAAATTTTTTAATGGAGTAATTTTTTCGAGCTAAAAATGCAATACCTTAGGATTAGATGCATTATCAATCGCTGGAGAAGATCGGTTGCAAACTTGCAATATGTAACTGCTTGCTAGTGCTCGTTTTGTAACAGCATCCTATATTATGTTTTATCCTGAAGCAATCAAATTGTGCCATGAACCTCTATTGAGTCGCCTTTTCTGTTGATATGTCTCGTTGATTCAAGTTTCTACAGTGCTCATGAAGTATGGGCCTCCTAGTTAGCTCCTAATGGTGGGTGATGGCTGATTGATTATCAGTTTTTTACCAGACAATTGCAGATACACTCAAGTAGTGGGGGTATTATATATGCATTTATCACTCTATTGGTGAGTTAAAGTGGGATGGGTTTAAGAACAAGTCAAGACCAACCAGGTGTATGCTATCTTATCTTTTCATCTCAGATCCAGTTGCCTTGTTCCTTGTCTATCCTTGGCAAATGGTAGAATCAAAAAGTTTAACTTCGTTGGGACAAAACTTCCACGAAATTGCCAAGCAGATACCAAATGAAACCCATGACAATGAGCATTGGACAAAAGTACCGTACAAAATATGCTTAAGAACAGCAATTCCTACCATGAATTGTACTTGTGAGAAATCATTTCTAACAGACTAACACTGTCTATGTGTGTAGTGTTTCATGTGAGTAGTTCCTCTAGTTATTACTCAAAGGTGCTATTAGTTTGGCAATAATGCGCATACCTTTTTTTTTGCTGGGTCTCAATTCTTGATACTGATGGATTTTGTACCACCAGGTCCTCGGAGATTTTTATACCGCAATACCTTTGGCCGTTTCAAGACTGAGAAGGTATAATCCTTATAAATGCTGATATATCAAGTTTGAAACTTTTGTTCACACATGTAACATTCATTTTCTTCGCAAAAAAATGTAACATTCATTAGACCGGTTTACAATTCCATAAACTTTGGTATATTCTTAAGTTATGAATTGATGTCTTTAAAGTCATCGATGCAACTTTTTTCGGTTCAATCAGATCATAATTACAAGACCCAGGGATAATGTTTCTTTTCTTTCATGGATATATAAATGCATCTGATTGTACAAAATGTTGCCAGGATTTACTGAATGATGCTGAGCAAAGTATGATGGAGTACAAAAAATCTATTGAGAACTTGAAGAAAGAATCGAAATACACTCTTGATAAAGTAGTCATCGGTGAAAGTGATCTGCAGCGGGGACGAACCGATCTGAGGTATTTTACATCTCTCTCTCTCTCCCTCCCTCTCTTGCTGTTTCATTGAATAATAACGGTTTGTCGCCAACATATTCTAATTTATGCTCTTGCCTCTGTCCAGGTCTACTGGGAAGCAGATCCAAGCTCTTGTAGGTTCCATATACAAGGCAGAATCCACAGCTGCAGGTATTAATTAATTTGTATTGTTTTTGTTATTTTGCAGCTTAATTTGAAACTTGATCTCCACAGAATCAGCTACGCTCAACCTTCTGATTGCTCATTTACATCTTATAATTGTATATCTATTATTTTTATGGCTGTAGGTCTGATGGATAGACTAAGAACCATTCCAACCAGGCAATCTCTCGAGCTGCGAGCGGAGGCGAGTACATGTTAATGTACATAGAATCTTTTCGCTGTTGTTTGAAGTGCTAACTAAAATACTATGATTTTTATCCTTCAGGTGGCTAACATGGCCTCTGATTTGAAGAACCAGAGATGTGCCTTGCAGGAAAGAATCAACAAAATATCTGAATATGGTGTCCGTGTCTGAATTGCGCCGTCTATACACTTCCCCTGATAGGTTGTTTCTCATCATACAATAAACTGTGAATCCACCGTGAGAGGTGCCTTTGTTGATCGGACAAGTTCCGTCCCCGGATTCTAACCTTTTTTTTCAGCATTTCAAATGCTAGGGCAGACAAGTTCAATTATCAGAACAATGAAATGTTCCTGTCAGTGTAATGTTGAGCATTGCTCGTTTGTGGGAAAGCTTTGGATACTCCCCATTTATATGCAATTGCAAGGAATGCTATGTTCCACCATGTCAATATGTGATATGTTTGGTTTCCCGCAAACAATTCGTGGCGTCCCATTTCAGAAAAATTACCTACAAGACGTAATATGAGTATGTATCATGCAAGTCCTTCAATAGGATCCAAATGTTTCATAGCTCGCTCTTTCTTTCAACAGGACCCCAAGTTTGGGTTCAAAATGAATTTACAAGAAATTCATCCGCTGCCAATGATTTTCTTGAAAACCCGTGCCGTGGGGATTTCACACACTGGCTGTGTCACGCCGATCAGTGTGTGCTAACAGGGTGCTAGGATGAGAGAGAAGAAAAAGGTGCAATACATTGGACCGGGGGTGCTAGCCTAGGGTGTGTTTAGTTCCCCATCCCATCACCAAAATTCCTAAAATTCTCTCTCCAAACATCACTATCCACCTATCACATCAAATCTCTCTCCTCATGCATGGAACACGAAACGTGGGTAAATAAAAAAACTAATTGCATGGTTTTGATGTACACGACGAGACGAATCTTTTGAGCCTAGTTAGGTCATGATAAGACAATGTTTACAACAAACAAACGAAAAGTGCTACAGTACGCTACAGTGTCCGATGTGATATTTTTCCAAATTTTCTCCTACACTTTTTGGAACTAAACACAGCGTTAGCACTTCTTGGCACCTGTTGCTTGTTTAGGCACCCGGTGCAAAGGCTAAACAAATAATATTTCTCTCCACCCATTCTCTCTCTATCCACCACCACCATACATATGTGAGAAAAAGTTACAGATGCTAGATTTTTATTACATGTGGAGCCTGTTTTAGTATAGAGTAGCAAGTTCATACGTTGGAGCTTTTTTGCTAGCAGTCCATCTTAGGGCAAGTATTATAAGGCCACATAGGCGGGCTGGATGCATGGACACGTCAGAAAAATCCTCGCTGGCGGGGAGAGAACGGAAGAGAGAGAAGGAAGCGGGCGCTCTGCATCCCGCCCGGCCTCGACACCAGAACCGAGAAAACAACGCCCGCTCCCAGCCCGTGCGAGCAGATAGGCCGGTGTTTTCTCCCTCTTCCGGATCCCCTACGCCGCTCCGCCCTCACCCGCGCCTCCCGCGCCTTCCCGCGCCGCGCCTCCCGCCAAACCTCCTCCGAATCGATTTCTGGCGCCCCAAATCGATTCCCCTCGCGCCAAATAGCTGCATAAAGCCCCAAATCCAAACCCTAGACACCAAATCGCCCCCAAATCCAAACCTCCCAAACCTGCCGCCGCCGATGAGTCGTCAATCGAAGAGGACCTCCGCGCCGGCGCCTATGGAGACTCCGCCGTCGGGGCCTCAGGCCATTCCTCCCCCAACGACTCAGCCTGCTGCGTCGATGGCCGGTATGTTTGGACCTGGCGCTTGGTGTCCTCCGCGTCCAGCGCAGTCCATGGCTGCCTCCTCTGTGCCATACTGGCTCGCCGGGCTACAGCACCCGGGCATGGCCGGCTCGTCGACTCAAGGACCTTGGTGGGCACCTCCTGCCACGGGTGCCTCTGCAAGTAGTGAGGGCTTCGATCTGCAAGCATGGTATGTGTTTCCCACAGCAATAGTTGTTTAATTTTTATATGTGTCTACTTGTGTATGTATGAACTGCTTCCTATGTGTCTAAATCATACGGCAAGATTCTGATTTGGGGGCCAGTGAAGATTGATATTGAGCAACTTTTGTAAAGGGCCATATGTGTTTAGATCCCTGGTTTGAGAGATCAATTGCCCAAAAGTTCAGAGAAAAACTATAACTAAATCTGAAATTCAGTACTCAGAATTTTATTTCATTTGACGAACTTTGTCCACGATTTAACATACTCAAGAGTTTGAATCCTTGGACCAGATCATGATATCATTGTAGTCTGAACATAGGGCTTTCCATTTTGGTTAAGTTTGAGGGCTAGTGTTTAACAAAATCAAAAGATATAAGCATGTAAGGATAGGGTTATATCACTGTCCATTAGGGACAGCAAAAATTCAGATATGGGCTGCAAGCAAGCAGTTTGATCGAATACTTGAAGATAGGGAAGAGCACTGCATTAAACTGCTTGGATAAGTTTGCACGAGGAGTGATTGAGGTGTTTGGTGGGGAGTACTTGCGACGCCCCACACGTGAGGATGTTGAGCATATACTTCAGGTTAATGAGGCTCGTGGTTTTCCTGGAATGGTAGGAAGCATAGATTGCATGCACTGGCGCTGGGAGAAGTGTCCTTTAGCATGGAGGGGGCAGTTCACACGTGGTGATATGGAGTGCCAACTATGATCCTAGAAGCTGTTGCTTCCCAGGACCTTCGTATTTGGCATGCTTTCTTTGGAATTGCTGGGTCAAACAATGACCTTAATGTGCTCAACAACTCTCCATTGTTTTTTGATGCTTTGAAAGGAGAAGCCCCTCAGGTTCAGTTTTCAGTCAATGGGAATGAGTATAGCACAGGTTACTACCTTGCTGATGGTATATAGCCAGAGTGGGCTGCCTTCATGAAGACTATATCACTTCCTCAAACACAGAAGCATAAGTTGTTTGCCGAGTACCAAGAAGGGGCAAGGAAGGATGTGGAGCGTGCTTTTGGTGTGCTGCAGTCCCGGTTTACCATTATTCGCCGCCCTGCAAGACTTTGGAACCGAAAGAGTGTTGGGAGGATCATGCTAGCTTGTGTGATTCTCCACAATATGATAATTGAAGATGAGAGAGAGGAGGCTACCATTCACATTGACTTGAATGAGAATCCAGGGGCATCTTTGGCTCTACCCCCTGAAGTGAATGTTGGTGGTAATCTGTGTTTTGCTGATGTGCTGCGTAGGAAAGCCAGCATCCGTAATTATCCACAACATACCCAACTTAAAAATGATTTGGTTGAACATATCTGGCATAGGTTCAGGAATAGACCTGGGAACTAATCATGGTAGGACACTTATATATGCATATGTTTATATTAATTTTCCATTAGCATGGTATCTTATATATATGTGTATTTTATTTCAGGACCTTGTTGTGTCTATGATTGCTGTGGTTCTACTACAGGTATGCATTCTGGTTGTGTTTTTTTATTGTAACATTAAATTAGATTCTATTTATTATTTGTAATATTGGATTTTTGCTAAACCTCAACCTGCATACAAGTTTGATCTGCTATGTCTGAAACTTGTATGATTTTGTTGAACCTCAACCTGCCAGCATATTTGATCTGTTGTTGTCTGTTATGCACCAGAATGCATGGGGTTATTTGCTCTTATCTGATAATTGTGTCAGCTTCTATTGGCTAAATATTTATCCATGCTTTTGTTTCTTTTTTCATACAGTGACAGAAGGTTGTTGATTCGAATGTGCTGGCTAGTCCTTTCAGTGAAGATGCAGATGTGGCTCCATGCCTTTATCTATCGTCGTTTAGATCAATAATTAACGGTTTCATGCTGGACCTACTTTTGGTTAATGTTTTTTCAAGACTTTTCTGATATTTGTCATGGCGTTATGTGTCTGTCATGGTGTTGTGCGCCATTAAGTTATCTATATGATGTTGAAATGAACCATGTTGCCTAGATTTGATCAATTTCATGTGTCTGTTATGGTGTTGTGCGCCATGTATTATGTTGTTTGATAAATGGCCACAAAGATGTAGACCACAGCTGATGTTGTGCACATGCAAGCATTGAGTACTTGCTAATTAATGCAGCGTTTCTCTTAGCCCACCTAATAGCCAATCCATTATATCAGCTGGCTATTGTGATGGCTGTATATGACTTGGCATTGGCATACAGCCAGCTGCAGGCTGGGTTATTAACCTTGCTCTTACGATATGTCAGAGTTTGCACCTTGCCAACGCAATAAACGCTGCGGCTGCCCTATAAAGGAAACTGAGTTTTGGGCCCTGAATAGACTGACAGATACAAATCCATCACGGCCACACTTGCCATGCAACAGAGCAGAGCAGACGAGCAGTGGCAAATTGCAATGCTAGTCACGGCCCATGACGGCATGGCGCCACAGACTGTTGTTTTCTGCAGATGATAACGGTGATAGAATTCTGCAAGGTGCAGATATTCTTTGTTCTATGAATGGTTGTGCTTGTGCACATGCGGCGCAATTCAATTGCAGTGTTCACGGTCACGAATCGGAACGAGATCCTCTACCGTCAGACCTTTTAATGGCACTCTGCAGTCAGCGCATCCTGACCGTTCCGCAGGGATCCGACGATGAACAGCTTCCATGCTCTTCAGCTCTCCACGCACTGGGCCTCGGCCCAACAAGAGCCTCCCAGTTGTGGCGGAGCAAGCGCCGGGAAGCTCGCGATGCGTCCATGCCGACCTCAGTGGTCAAGAGCTCCCCCGCGCGGCTCGACGCCAAGCCGCTCCACCACGACGGCGCAGTTGCCTGCCTCAACCGACTCCGCGTGGCTGCTCGCCGTCCCCGCATCCTACGCCAGCCTCACCGAGGTCCGCCACGCCGTCGCCGACGCCGTCGAGGACTTCCAGCGTCGTGGGCCGCTCTCTGATGACGCCGCGTCGTCGGCACCGTCCTCCCCCGCCAGCGCCGAGGACGAGGCCTCCACCGACGACGGGGAGGACTCCTCTCCCCTCGCTCTCGCGCCGCGCCGCCCCTCCCCTCCCTCTCTCCGGCCGCGGACAGCGGAGCGGTGCTGCGTGGCGCGGTGCTGGCGGAGCGGTGGTGCGCGGCGCGGGTGTGGTAGCGGCGCGACGGCGAGCGCGAGCGGCGGACCGACGGCGCGCCGCGCCTCGCGTTCGGGGCCACACAGGCGTCGCTCCTCTCCGAGGTGCCGCTCGGCGTGGCGGCGGCGCTCTCCGACGACGGTGGGGCGACGGACGACCTCGCGGAGGTGCTCCGCGTGCGGCGGCGCGAGGCGGCTCCGGCGCGCGGGGATGGCGCCAGGGCGGCGGCGACGGGCACGGCGCGCGGCGGTGGCGGACACGGACGGGGCGGCGCCGAGCTCCCAGGCGGCGGAGCTCCTCGTGACGGCAAGCGAGGCGGCGGCAGCAGCGGTAGAGCCCCTCTCTCCGCCACTGCTCCACGCGGGCGTCCAACCCGCTCGGCTCCTGCGTGGCTGCGGGCGGCGTCGGCTCCAGCGTGGAGGCGACGGTTGCGGGCGGAGGAGGTGGTCGACGCCGTTGCCCAGGCGGCCGTGCGGATGGGCTTCGCGGCGGCCAAGGCGGGTTGGCGGACGTGGAGGAGCAGAGCGGCCGCGGGGGTGACCATCACGTAGGGGTTGCCGACGCCGTTGCTCGCCGCGGTGGTGGCTGAGGCTGCGGTGCGGCGGCTGCTGAGTGCTGACTGCCGTACGCCTGCAGAGGCAGGCTTTTGCTCTCTTGTTGGGCCGAGGCCCAGTGCGCGGAGAGCTGAAGAGCGTGGGAGCTGTTCATCGTCAGATCCCTATGGAACGGCCAGGATGGTGACTGCAGAGTGCCATCAAAAACAGTGATGGTAGAGGATCTCGTTCCCACGAATCAGGGAGGATGGGAGCCAGGGTGGAATGGTGGATTACTGATAGCGAGGCAGGCAGACGAGCCCCCTGTCTGTCTCTGCACGGTGCATCGAGCGGGCTGCCGGTAGCAACGGATCCAGTAGAGAGGTCTACGCTCCAACAGGCAACAGGGACGACCCGACCCCGGTAAGCTTACGAGTTCAAGCAGCCTGCAGTTCCGAGTTCCAGTACAACGCAGTTTGCAATTCAGTGCCTCATATATCAACAAATCTGCTACCCCTAGAATATACAACTTCTCGTACAAAACTTATTGGCCCTAATCTGCAGCCGAGGACATTTTAGCTTAACCGTAAGTAAAAGAATAAATTGAAAGAAAAATGATATGCCATGGGACTTGTAAAACCTGTGATTCTAACGCCTATCAACTTTAATCCGTTAATCTCGGCAGCCGTAACATTGTCCCCATCCCCCCAACTTATGTTTTCTAGTTCAAAAATCAAGGAGCCTGGTTCTGTAGCCAAGAAGAAGAATGATGTGGACTCTCATCTGTCTTGTTAGTTTCAAACCGTGAAAACCTCTGTAATCTGTTGATCTTCAGTCTGATTGAGGGCACCTTTCGAGCGATGGTCTTCCAGATCATCTGGACAGCATCATCGGTCTGAGACGGATACTGGTACTCAAAGTGCTTTTCTACTTCCTTCAACCTGTTCCACATGAGCGTCCACTCTTCTCGGCTGATCCCTCTGATGAGGTTCATTAGGAATCCCTTCTTGACCGCCTCCGCGCCACGGACTATGACGCTGAACTTGGAGTAGTCAAGGACGTCCTCGAATGGGAGCTCAATCTCGTCGCTGATGATGACTGGAACACAGTGGCTGACTATGGAATCGAAAAGGCGGTTGGAGGATGGCGTGTCTCCTGCAATGTTGAGGCAGAACTTGGAAGCCCGCATCCCCTGCGTTGCTTGCTCAATCCCATTACCGGCCACACTTCCAAATAAGAAATGCACATCTTTCTCGTCTTTCAGAAGGTAATACAGTTCCTGCCTAATGGATCCACCCTGCAATATTGTTCAGAGAAAATGTGAGAAGAATAGCACAATACTTATGTGAATTGTATATATTTTCACAGTTCATCTATTCACAGAAATCTGCGTCTTAGACCAAGTAATATACCCTACATCCTGATTGCTAAATCATAATTTGACTATCAATGAAAATGTCTGCAGATGCATAGATCACAACATTGTCAACTACTCCCTCCGTCTCAACGATACATGGTTATACGCTATGTATCTAGAAAAGCCAAAATGAAGTGTAATCTGGGACTGAGGAGTACATGTCGGATTGTACGACTAATGAGGTATTACTGAACTCGTTGATGGATAGCTATATATATTCTAACAAGACAAGGTGAAATATTCAGTTCATGGTCATATCAAAGAAGCAATTGCCTATAACGATAAACAACCCAAAACATACATTCCAATCTGTAAAGCAACAATCAATTTCTAGCAGTGGCATCTTGACTGCCCAGAACGAGTGCAGCTCGAGGTTAGTGGCACACGGAGGGGAAGGGCCACGTCAGCCATTCCTAGGTGCTACAGAATGAAAAAGGAGTGTACATGCCAGCACATGGCAAACATTTTCAATTCTTTCGGGGAAAGAACACATGGGCAACAATGTTGTTTAAAGCAAAAGAGGCATGGCCAGACTATTCAAATTAGAAGCGACTAATCCAACAAAGGTTCAGTTCCATGATGAGTAAGTAAAGTAGCGAAGGCACTCACATCCTTCCTGTAGATGGCGCCTTGGAAGTAGAGCAGCGTGGGGCGATCGTCGTATCCGGCGGTGTCATTGGCGAAGTTGTCGACGACGTGCCGGTACGGCGCGATGACGTCCTTGTCGAGGTTGGCGACGCTGGCCGGGTACCTCCCGAAGTCGCAGAGGACGAAGACGCAGGGCCAGAGCCTGTAGCGCGCGTCGAGCATCCCGTTGGGGTGGTGCGCGAGCACGACGTGGTCCCTGCCCCCGGTGCGGCGCCACTCGGGCTGCGCGGCGAGGAACTGGAGGAGCCTCCGCTGCAGCGCGCGGTCCTCGCTGTCCCGCGCGGGCGGCACGACCCGGGAGTGGCGGTTGAAGCTGAGGGAGGCGAAGAAGGGCACGAGGACGACGTCGGCGTCGGCGGCGCGGCGCACCCGCACGGCGGCGCAGGGCGTGGGCGCGCCCTGCTCGGAGGCGAGGAGGTCGAGGGTGAGCCAGTACTCGATGCTGTGCTGCAGGTTGAGGCCCCCCGGGTACTCCGGCGGCACGCCGTCGCGGACGTCGGGCCACACGCCGCCGCCGAAGCTGGGGGGCTTCCAGTCGAGCAGGCCGAAGTGGAACTCGGGGGGCAGGTCGTACATGAAGACCCGCAGCAGCGCACCCGCCGGGTCGCATTTGCTCCCGGAGCCGGGGCGGCGCCCGCCGCCGCCGAGGCGGAGGCCCTGGTAGGGGCGGGCGGCGGCCGGGGAGCCCGCGGCGGAGTCGAGGAGGAGGTACCAGGAGGCGAAGAAGAGCGCGGCGGCGAGTACTCGGGACTACGGTGTACGTATATATACAGTACAATAGTACAAACGGGGGCGTTCTTTCCCTTCCCAATCCACGCAAGCGCCCCCATGCCCACGCCACGAAGGAGCAATCATACTCAGAGAAATTAATATACAAACATACGGAGTATATCATTTTTCTGAAAGAAATATATCATACGGAGTATATCGTGATCGTCTATTCGAGGACAGAAATATAGATTCCATATTTTGAACGGATGAATTTATCTTTTCATCAACTGAAGCAATTAAATCGTGGTAGATTGCTAAATTCGCCCAACAAACGGACGAAAATAATTTCATAGGCCTGAAATACAATTCTATTATGTATATATACGTTGCTTATAAACCCAATATTGTAGGAAAGAAAAACATTTTCTTGAAAGTTAAATATAGCTTATTTAGGTGTTATTGAGGGGATGGAGGCACTGATACTTCTATCTTAAATATAATCATCTTCTGAGTTTGTCTTAAGTTAAACTATCGTAAGTTTGATCAAGTTATAAAGAAGAGTATTGCATCAACTATGTTAAATAAGTAAGCTAGAAAATTATATTTTATAATATATCAATTGATATTCATACAACGTCATAACTATTTTTTCACTTGATCAGACTTTGGAATAGTTTAATTTAGGAAAAACTCGCATATGATTACTCCCTCCTAAAAAGCATATCATTATAAATATGTCTTTAGTTAAACTGTCTTAAATTTGGTCAAAATTTAGTTAATCCTAATAATTTTTTGTAAATTTAATCAAACTTGTAATTGGTTGATTTAAAACAAACTTAGAGTGATATTTTTTTGGATGAAGGCAGTACTAGTACCTCGGGCTTTTAGGAGACGTGCAAAAATAAATCCAGTTGTATGGAAAGATGAGGCAGGTTTCAGGAGGCTAGCATATGTGTGACTGCACCGAAATACCTACATAGAGCTAACAACAAAAACAGAAATAACATCATACTATATACAAACATGAAAAACATGATGAGATCATTCACTCTTTTTTTTTTTGCGAGTAAGATCATTCACTCTTAGGACTAATAAGATATACATCTATCTATGTTTAAAAATATCACATAGTATCCCCGATTCATAAGCGATCAGAAAGAAATACACGCCCCTCAGGGAAAAGGATCTGAACTACTCCTTGACACACCTACTGGCACCTATTGTATTCTTAGTACGTCCAAATGCAGATTGTAGTGCACCCGCAAGCAAAGCAGGCAGGCACACCGCACACGAGTGAGGCTACAACTACAAGATACATCTGCTGAACCCTTTCACAGCTCAAGAGACGGTGCTTGCATTGCACTTGCACCACCCATCCTACCACGGCACCCAGCCTTTGAACCTCTCCTCCCCCACCGGCTTGTCTCGCCGGTCTCCGACGACACCGCAGGGCTCCGGCGTCTTCGCCGCCGGCACCGTGCTCTCGGACTCCACGCGGACCACGCCCGTGCCCGCAGCACTAGTCCTCACGACAAAGCTTTTCGCCGCGCGGGCAACGCGTGGCATCGGCTTGTTGACAGCAGCTGGCCAACGGCGGCGGAGCACCACGGACCACGCGAAGGCGTCGACCAGGACGAGCACGCGCGCGGCGCCCTGGTCGGCGCGCTGGCCAGCGCAGGCCGCGGCCACGTGCGCGCAGATCCGCTCCATGCCCGCGGCCACGGCGCCGCGGTCGAACGGGTGCGCCACCAGCGGGAGCAGCTCCTCGGCCATGGCCTGCTCCACGCGCTCCGGGTCGCGCAGCCCGCGCGAGGGGCGCCGCCGGAGCACGATGTCCTCGGCGACCTTCTCGGCGATCCGGCCGCGCTGGCCGACCGGGAAGTGCCGCCGGATGACGACCCTCACGTCCGCCGTGAGCGCGGGGGGCGGGTCTCTGGAGCCGCGTCGTCGGCCGCCGCGGGTAGAAGACGACGACGGCGCGAAGGTGGTGGCGAGCCGGAGACGGCTGGCGAGACGGACGGCCAGAACGTCACCGGGAGCAGGAGGACGTTGATCCATCTTGCGGGTTTCTTGCTTGCTTTCCTTGGACGGATCGTGTGGGAGGAGAGGATGATGATCAAACGGGGAAGTGAACAGAGATCGTCAGATCGATGGTAGAGCGAGCGAGCGATCCGTCGTGCATGTTCCGGCTTGTTTATAGTCGTCGAAAAGTGCCCATTCGAATCGGAAACAAGTCCGATCCGACTCGCTGCACCATCGACGACTTGGAATCCGGTGTTCTGCAAGACAGTCAAACCGGCGGTCTTCACTATGTTTCACATCATGGATCAACAATGATTCACTCGTAATGCAAATTAGCCATCATGGATCAACAATGATTCACTCGTAATGCAAATTAGCGTGTGGCCGTGTCATCAAAGATCCGATAGGCTCTCGGACACAATTTTCGGATCAAGTTTCTTTTCCTAAGCAAGGCAATACGGAGTAGTAGAATATAATTTTTGTGATGAAATATCACGTTAATTAATCTACTACCTCTACTAATGTACTTGATACAGTGTATTCCATCTGCGTTCTCCAATGCCAGTAAAAGCAGTACCACCGGTACCGGCAATTTTAGGGGCCGAGGTACCGTGCCGATTTATGAAGGATGCTCCATGAAGTTTTTGGGCCATGCTGATTTATGAAGTTTCATCGCAAATCTCTACTAAGCATTTGGCCAGGACGCGCTATACCGTGAAGCTTTGAAAGAATGGAATGTTAACCTTTTTCTGATTGATCAATCTCCAATCACCTTAACCAAATCGAGTAGGGTAATGAGCTAGTGGGCTGTATCTATATGAAGAAAAGAGTTGCTCACGTAAGAACAATATCTTCTATTTGACCCAGCCCTGTCTTGTTTTGCATATACTCGGCTCCTCTAACAGTGTAGATAGTTAAGTTTAAAGGCATGTGTATTGTGATTTAACCCTTACATGTTAATGCAGCACAGTGTTTTATGAAACAAAGAAGGAGAACAACACGAATGGTTTAGATAACTTCAGTATTTCTAGAATGGAGTACTTGTATACACACCATTTTTTATCTATATCCAAAGAAATTAGAAAATGATTACAAAATGTATTCTTGATTATTTCTAGAATTTATTGAGAAAGATGGTCATGCTCTGATATACTCCGTAAGAAGCTAGTAGTGCTCCCATGTGATTGCATCTGTCGGATGCAACACGAACAAGGAATGCCGGCCTTTTGACTGTAAATGTTTTCCAATTTCAGTTTATTCTCTTCACGTAAGTAGGTATGATTGGTGGGCGCCTGCTGGACGTCGAGGAGGAGGCCCAGAAGCTGCGGCGCACCAAGGACCACATACGCGCGGTGCTCCCCGACGCCGAGGAGCGCCGCTTCATCGTCGACGACCATGTCAAGCTCTGGCTCCAGGAGCTCACGGCCACCGCATTCGACGTCGACACCCTGCTGGATCGCCTGAGCACCATCACGGAAGTGTCCAGGCGGGCCGCCGCGGAGCCGTCGCGGAAGCGGAAGCGGCTACCAACATCGAGCTCGGCCTGCGGCAGCGCTGGGAGCTAGAATGCTAGATGCCTGGATTGCCAAGATCAACGAACGCCTCGAGGAGATCCACAGGTTGAAGAGAAGTTTCCGGTTGCAGGCCAGGGACGGGACGACGACGGCTCAGCCGATGCAGCAGAGCCGAAGGTTTGTTGAAGCTGCTGTGCACCGCGACGAGAGGCCAATAGGCCGCACCGTGGAGAAGGAGAAGATTGTCCGCGCTTTGATTTCTGACGGTGGCATAGAGCTCCCTGTGATTTCCATCTGGGGCACGACAGGGATTGGCAAGACAACACTGGCATGATTGGTCTGCGGTGATCAGGAGGTACAAAACTTCTTCACTGACCAGATTTGGGTTTGGTTACCAGATAGGTGCGACGTGAGGAGAGCCACTAAGATGATAATCGAAGCTGTGACCAGACAAAAATGTGACCTTCTAAGCTTGGACATATTGCAACAGAGACTGAGTGAACATCTGAGCTATATGTGTACATGCGGCCCATGGGCCGGCGGCACGGCCTTTTGGCACGGCCCATGGGCGGCACAGCACGGTCGTCAGCGGGCCCGTGCCAGCACGGCACGATGGCCCGTGCGGGTCATGGGCCGCCGGCCTGGCCCATGGCACGGCCTTGGCCCTGTCTCTTATACCGGCCGGCATGGCGGCTGGCACGGCCCGAAGTCCGGCTAATTTGGCCCAACGGCCCAGCGCCCCAGCCCCCCGCGTCGCCCCCGCGTATAAAGGCCGCGGCCGCGACTCGCCCGTCCCGGCCAAACCCTAGCCTCATTCCACCCACTGCGCCGCATCCCTCGCCTCTCTCCTCTCTCGCTCTCGATCTGGATCTCGATCCGAGCCGCCACCGCCGTTCACCTCGAGCTCGCCGGCGGCCGGCCCTACTCCGGTGACCTCGAGTCCTCGACACCTCGCCGCCTCATTCCCCACCGCCTCTCTCCTCTCTGCTCTCTCGCTCTCGATCTGGATCTCGATCTCGATCCGAGCCGCCACCACCGTTCGCCTTGAGCTCGCCGGCCCTGCTCCGGTGACCTCGAGTCCTCCTCCTCCTCCTCCTCCTCCTCCTCCGGTGTACAATGTGAGTCGTCGTTGAGCTGTCTATTCTTGCGCCGTCGGCGTCGGGGTCGGTCTAACGGTGCTTGTCTCGTCGTTCTCTGCTTGGATGCTGGTGCTGGCTCCTTGGCCTCTTCTCCGGCACTGGGCTCCGGTGGCGTAGGTGAGTTGTCTCGAAACCTTAACCCTAACCCTAGCATATTCTTCTTCTTCATCATCTTCTAATCCTCTGCTTGTTCTAGTATTCTTCGTCTTGTTTACAGGTTGGTGCCTGACGCTTCGTCCTCCTCCTCTGGAGGCGCGATGGCAACAAAGCGCCCCTGCGTACCGTCGAGGGACGGTGCTGGAGATGCGGTTAGGGGCCGGAACCGGCCTTCCCACCCTCCCGTGGCCGCGACCGACGGCAACGGCGAGCACCGCGAGGACCAGGAGGCCGTGGAGGAGATGGAGATCGGGGATGCCTCCATGCCGATCGAGGTCGACCTCGACGCCGGCGGCGACGGTCAGGTGGAGGTGGATGGCTCCGAGGACACCAATGGTACTGGTACCTCGTCTGGTAAGCACACTTCTGCTTGTTGGGAGGATTTTGTGCCGATCTTTGACGAGAATGAGGAGAGGACGCATGCCATTTGTAAACGTTGTGGTAAGAAATTTGTTGCTAGGAATTCGATTGGCACTGGATCCTTGAACAGGCACATGTTAGCTTGTAGGAAAAAACAGGCTGCTGATCTTAGCCCAGTCTAGGCTTGCTATGAATGCTGATGGGTTGCATAACTGGGTTTATGATGCTTCTCGTGCTCGTAATGAACTGTGTCGGTTGATTGCTAGGCTGGATCTTCCATTAGGTGTTGGTGAGACACAGGCCTGGGAAGATTACTTTAAGAATGCTCATAATCCTAGATTTCAGAAGGTTTCTAGGCAGGCCACTACTAGAGATATGCATAAGTTGTTTGCTGATCAGCGTGCTTTGCTTATGCATTCTTTAACTTCTTGTTCATCTGTCTTAACTTCTGATATCTGGTCTGGTAATGCTAAGGAGAATTACATTTCTGTTGTTGCACATTATGTTGGGGCTGATTGGGAGTTGCATAAAAATGTTATTGGTTTTAGGCTGATTGATGCATCACATACTGGTGAAAACATTGCTGAAAAAATTGCATCTGTGGTTGAGGAGTTTAGTTTGATTGATAAGGTATTTGCTGTGTCTCTTGATAATGCTTCAACTAATTCTAAGGCTTTTGATATCTTGCAACCTGTCTTTTTCGTTACCTGGGCTCTGATCCTGCTCCTACTCGTGATGATCCTCTCAAAGTTCAGTACTTGCTTGTGCATCAACGCTGTGCATGCCATATTATTAATCTGATTGTTAAGTCTGGGTTAAAGAGATTCAATCCTTATCTTGAAAATTTCAGGACTGCAATAAACTTTTTGAATTCCTCTAATCAAAGAATTGCATTGTTTAAAAATTACTGTGCTACTAGGGGTATTAGACCTAGAAAGTTTGGCTTGGATATGGATGTTAGGTGGAATTCCACCTTTTTGATGCTTAAACATTTGCTGCCATATAAAGAAGTGTTTTCTGTGTGGTTTGAGTCAAATTATGGTGAGGCATTGTTGACTCCTCCTAAGGGAATTTTTTTCAGGGTTGTTATAGCAGCGGCGACGACCTCATCGCAACAGTCGCGGTCCAGCGACTCGGAGCATCTGGTGTTTACTATCCTACTGCTCCACTTATGATGCATCATATCCTTGACTTTACTGAGCATTTGCATAATGCTGAAAATGATCAGGGCTTTAGAAGTATTGCAATGCCAATGAAACTTAAGTTTCTTAAGTATTGGGAGAAAATTCCACTGTTGTATTCTTATGCATTCATTCTAATGTGCTTGAATTACTTGCTTCACATACTGGAACCTCTTATACTCTTTACTATGCTGATGTGAAAGCTGAAATGTCAAGATTGTTTGCCAAGTATGAATAGAAGTTTGGTGCAGCTAGGTCTGAAAGGCCTCCTATGCCTGCTGGTCATGGTAAGAGGAAGCAGGCATGGGGAAAGATCTTCTCTGGTCCTGGTGCATCCCCTGCATCATTTTCTCCATATGCATATGGTTCTGCTGGTGGTAATGAACTGTCAGCATACTTGAACAGTGATCCTGTCAAGGATTGGGGGGAGTCCTTTGACATACTATTGTGGTGGCGTGACCATAAGCTATCTTATCATGCCTTATCAATAATGGCTCGCGATATCATGTCTGTTCCTGTTTCTACTGTGTCTTCCGAGTCTTGTTTCAGCTGTACTGCCAGGATACTTGAAGAGCGGCGACGGCGCTTGTTGCCTGAGCATGTGGAGATGCTCACCTGCATGAAAGACTGGGAGCAAGCAGCAAGAAAAGAACAGCATGCACCTGAGGACACAGAACTGGAGGAGTTGTTCAACAACTTGTACCTGGACGAAGGTGGTGAAGGCAATCAAGGCAGCGGCAGCGGCAGTACTGCTGCTGGGTGATGAAGATGAAATGGAGTCATGGAGAAGGTAATCAACTAATCATAATCATGTTCATCTTCAAGTGGTTTACTGTGTTTTTGCAGGATGTTCATCAAAATCATCATGTTCATCCTAATTTTGCAGGCATTTCTCCATCTTTTGCCCTTTTGGTGCTACAAGACTCAAGTGGTGGACTGGTGGCTGTGGTGGGCAGTGGCCAGTGGGCTGTGCTGTGGCTGTTTGATGGTCTGTCATCTGTGATTCCTGTGATGGATGACTTGTAATAGGATAGATGATAGTCTACTCTTGCCACTTTTAAACTTTGCCAGTTGCCACTTGATTCTTTATGGCTTGAAGGCTTGAAGCCTTAAACAACTTGCCACAGTCCACTGATGTTGGGCTGTTGGCTATTGTAATAGGATAGATGTATGCAACTTTTAAGTTTTGAGCTGGCTGTACTCTTTTTTCCTTTCTAGGGTTTCTCACAAGGGTGAGTTTTACCTGTAACACCCTAAATTTCATCACATTTAAATTATAGCAACCATTTTAATTTTTCTAGGATTTATTAAGGCTTAAATAAATTTTCTAGGAATTAATTGGAATTTCTAGCCTTTTTTTTTTATAATTTAATATCACATTAAATAATTATTTTAGTCAAAATAAGTTTTTGTTGCATTCATGCTGTTGCATATATTTTTGGTTGCTAGTAAATCAAGTTGGAATTTAAATTCTATTTAAATTCGAATTTGATTTGCTTTTGTTTGAGTTCTAGAAAAGTTAAATAG
>OAMR01000597.1:150929-165112 GCA_900205405.1 Echinochloa crus-galli | reverse complement strand
GCACCTGAGGACACAGAACTGGAGGAGTTGTTTGACAACTTGTACCTGGACGAAGGTGTTGAAGGCAATCAAGGAAGCGGCAGCGGCAGCGGCAGTACTGGCGCTGGGTGAAGGTGAAGCATGAAGAAGATGAAATGGAGAAGGTAATCATAATCATGTAATCATGTTCATCTTCAAGTGGTGGCTGTTCATCATAATTGTGTTAATCTTGATGTTCATCATGTTCATCCTAATTTTGCAGGCATTTCTCCATCTTTTGCCCTTTTGGTGCTACAAGACTCAAGTGGTGGCTGTGGGCTGTGCTGTGGCTGTGTGTGATGGTCTGATCTCTGATGGATGACTTGTAATAGATCATAGTCTAGTCTAGCCACTTTAAACTTTGCCACTTGATTCTTGATGGCTTGAAGCCTTGAACAACTTGCCACAGTCCACTGATGTTGGGCTGTTGGCTATTGTAATAGGATAGATGTATGCTTGAACAACTTTGAGTTTTGAGCTGGCTGTACTCTTTTTTCCTTTCTAGGGTTTCTCACAAGGGTGAGTTTTACCTAGAAAGGTTTTTAATGAGGCAGCATTGCACAACAGCTCTTTTTGATAATTAGTTCATCATTTTCATGAAATTCTGATTCCGTGAAGTGTTTAGTTGTTTACTGTATTTTTTGTGTTGGCCTGCCACGCGCCAGCACGGCACGGTGAAAATGGCCGTGGCCCATGGACGGCACGGCACGGTTAAATGGCCCATGTGCCGTGTCATGGGCCGAAGGCCTGGCCCATGGCACGCAGTGGCACGGCACGGCCGGTGTTGGCGGTCGTTACAGACCGATTTCCGACCTCCAACCAAGTATAAAATTAACATAACAGAGACACACACCATAGCTATAGGGCTTACTACTGACTATTTCCACAAGTTTTGGTGATTGTCCTCTTTGCAGGTACAAAATGGAGAAACACGGGCTATAGGGGTCGGAAATGACCAATTCGGCCGAACGACACGATTCGGCCGGTTACCCCCCTAGGAGAGGTGAGCGTCCCGGAGAGGAGCCGGAGTGTCGGCCCCTCTTCCCGCTGTACCTCTACGGATGCGGCTCTGCTTCGAGTGACATCCGGGTCATGTCTGGTAACTCTTGTATCTCTCTCTGATTAATTGAGCATTCAGTTCTTACATCTATATACTTGTCTCGTTCTTTGTTCAATGCTTAGTTGATTGGTATAACTGTATACTGGTTGCTTATCTTGGGTGCTTATCTTGCTATAGGAGATAAGTAGTTATTGACTAGTGTAGGAGTGGTTCCTAGACTTGCCAGTAACCTTAGTTTCTGCCCGTCGCAACGGAGGTGGTAGCCGTAAGGTGGTGACAGCCCTTACGGATGTTGTAGTCCATCACGTTAGTTCCGGTGCTTTAGGACCCAAGGTTCAGGGTAGTCGGCACCCCTTCTCATCCCTTTCTGTGTGTCGGAGGCTCTGTAGTCCCAAAGCAAGTATCTATCTTTATCTTCTGCTCTGCTCAGTCAATCGGTAGAATACCCTTACCAGACCTGTACCCTCTCTACCCTCCTACCCTTTCTCTTCTCTCCTTGTTGTCGTCATCCACCTCATCCATTCCATTTCATCCATCTTATCCAATCCATACCATTCGTTCACTCCATCCCGCTACCCCTGGGCAGCTTAGTTTAGAATCAGACCACTTCTCGTTCTCCGTAGAAATCGATACCTGAAATACTCCCGGGTAAAAGATACATCGGTATCCGTCCGCTTGCGGATTTATCTGTAGGCCGTAAGGAGTGCCAACAGCCGGCACGGCGGCACGGCGCGGCACGCCGCCGTGCCGTGCTGACACGGCACGGCCGTGCTGCGTGTCGTGTCGGCACGGCACGGTGGCCATATATAATCTGAGCCAAAGGAGGTTCTTTGCTGGTGATTGATAACCTTTGGGCTGAAGGGTTTCAGTTCTGGGAGCGTTAATGCCTTTTGCTGGTTGGTTCCATTATCACAAAGCTGCTCCCAAATTGGCCTGGCCCTCGTTGTTTGCAGGAGACAAAGGAAGCAAAGTTCTCATCACTACTCGAAATGAAGCTATTTCAACGATGGCAGCTAATATTCTTAACATCAACTTACAGGGTTTGGAAACTGAGGAATGCTTGCAAATCCTTGAACTCTATGCTTTCTTAGAGGTCAGCAGCAGAGATCAGCATGATGTTGAGCTGATTGCTCGGAAGATTGCTGAAAAATGCCTTGGTTCCCCATTAGCAGCCAAGTCTACTGGGCTGCTTTTGTCTAGGACTAATGGACAAAGGGAACAATTGGAAATCATACTTGGTGATATGCAGTTTCTTGAACATGACAGAAACACAGGCACCATTGTGGCGAGTTTGCAGATAAGTTATCAACATTTGCCATACCATCTCAAATGGTGTTTTGCCTTTTGTTCAATTTTTCCTATTGGTTATGAATTCGAGAAGGATGAGGTGGTCCAGCTTTGGATCGTCGACGGTCTTTTTAGCAGCAATACGAGGAGAACAGTTGAGATGGTAGCAGGCAGATGCTTTGATGAGCTCCTACGGAGGTCGTTCTTTGAAACTTCCAACAACTTCACTAATCCAAAGTTCAGAGTGCCAACTTTGATGCTTGAGCAAGCACGGCTTGTTTCTAAACATGAAGCTTTGGTACTCGATCCTGACAGCTCACAAGTTACTAACCATCCTGAGTGGATTCGTTACGCAACTATCTTGTGCCCACAAGAGGGGCCTCTTGCATTAGACATTATTCATCACTATAAAAATCTGAGGCTCTTGAAATTATGCCCCACAATGAAACTGCCCTCAAAGCAAGTTCCACCAACACTATTCTCAGAGTTAACTTGGCTGCGTGCTCTAGACCTGAGTTATACTGAGATAGATTTCTTGCCACACTCTGTTGGGTGCTCGATACACCTCAGATACCTCAGCCTTAGAAATACTTTGATAAAGACTCTTCCAGATACAGTTTGCCAGCTATTCAATTTGCAGACGCTCGACTTTGATGACTGCTACTCGCTCATGGATTTGCCTGAAGGTATGAACCACTTAGTTAACATGCGACACCTCTGTTTACATCTTGATTGGGATAAAGTTACTGCTTTCAGATCAATGCCAATCGGCATTGACAAGTTACTGTCACTTCGGACTCTTTCAAGATTTGTTGTGGTCGCCCGAGATGGAGGCAGTTGCAACATTAATGAGTTGAGAAACTTGAAGATCTCTGGAGAGCTTTGCATTCTAAAATTGGAAGCTGCCACTGGAGACGCTGCCGCTGAGGCTAATTTGAGTAGCAAGAAGCATTTACACAAGCTGATGCTGAAGTGGAGTGCTGACACATGCAAGGATCAGATGCAAATAGAAATAGAGGAGAGTGAGAGAGTCATCGAGGCACTCTGTCCACATACCCATGTGAAGCATCTGCGAATTGATAATTACCCTGGAACGAGATTTCTTTCTTGGGTAGAGACGTTCTTGTCTCTGAAATCTCTGGAGATAATTTCTTGCCCCAGGCTCACTCAGTTTCCCATGGGGATGTCGCGGCCAACCTTAAATGTGACTATGTGAGAACTGTAATGTGCTGAGTTGCTGATCTTGCGGTTCTACCCAGAAGCTTTAGCTAATGCAACCCAGAACCCCTTCGTTGTCTGGAATACGATGCCATTCTGAATCTGAGGGATAAGTATAGTGGGCATACTGCCTAGAAACATCTCTCTACTGGCTGTAAGTGGATGCGACGCCCTTGACAGATCTCCAAGTAGGAGCTGAAAGAATGTAGTTACTCCCTAAGAAACGATTCAATTTAATATTTAATTTGAATTATGACGGTGATCCATTTCACTTTGAGTTTTCGATTAACAGTTTCCTTTGCTAGCTTGCACGGTAAATTTCCCGTTATAATTTGCAGATTTGCATGTCTCCCTGGGTGTCTGTCTGATTCTTAGTGTAAAATCTGTTATATCGTCATCATAAATATGCAGAACCTATGGCACCATGCTGCCGAATGAATGTTGAACGCCAGAATATGGGCTGTGTAGTGCTCTTGTTTTCATCCTCTCCTTGTGTATTACAGTGTGGCCAAACTGTTCAAACAAGGTATTTGGATTGCCACTAGCAACTAAAAACTCTTCAAAAGTTTCAGGAGAGCCATATGCAATGCAAGTTCAACGGGTGTTAATGTTAAATCTGATTTCCGTTGCTTGTTTCATTGCAGGTCCGGCACGATGTTGGGGGAATTCTCTATTGACACTGTGAAGTCTGCGTACTGCTTCCTTTCTCTCTTTCGGCCCTTCTTCAGAGTCGAGACTATCCGGTAAGGTGGTGCAAGTTGTTCCTGCCTGAAGTTTTTAAAAAGGAAAAAGTCCATTTTGACCATCTAACTCTTGTCCCAGTTTATTAGTTTTGACCATCGAACTTCAAAACCGGGTATCTTTGGCCATCCAACTATCAAAACCGTTTAAATTTGGCCATCGGGACGGTTTTGATGGGTGGTTTTAATTTTTTTTATTTACAATTTAGTCTTTAGATCTTAAAATGATGATTACTTTTTACTCCTACCTCCGATTTAGGTGATTCTTGTGATCACGCGTTCATAACAGCGAGTTTTATCATTTAAAATAGTCTTTATATTATTTTATCACTATTTAATATATTATTTTATGTTATGTGTAAAAACACCAATATAAGAAAAGTAAAAGAAACGGTTAGAAAATATTTTCTAACCGTTACAAACACGTTTGTTTTACTAATGTTACCAATATATACGTACAACTCCCCCCACATAAACGGCTTTTACCATGGTCACGTAGAACCATATACTAGTATAAAACACATTTTTCTCGCAAAAAAGTGTAAAACACATTTATAAAACACATATATTAGTTTATAAACTTTGTATATATTGCTCATAAACATAGTGGGCTATTAATGTATTATCACTTTGTTGTTGGCCCATATATATTAATGACTTTGTATAAAACAATTGTATTATAGTGGGCTAACAATATATCGTCATTATGTACAAAGCAATGTTTATATTTTATACCAATAGCATGCGAGCCAGGTATATGCAATGGAAATTTTGAAATAAGCTCGAACATCAAATAGTACCATGACTAATATTGAAATTAGACTTTAGGTTTTTGGGACATGAAACTAAACACAAACAATATCCATATGATTTGCACAAATAAATAATTTCATGTATTTTACTACTATATTCAAATAGCGCCGCTCAAAACTTAATAAATCAACGGGTTAATGACTAGTTTCCCTTGTCCCATAAAGAGTGCATTTTTAGGATTCAAATTTTATTGCACAAAAAAGTGCATTTGCAGTATTTGGACGACCTAGATTCAATTTCATTCGCATTTGTAATTGTCTAAACCTTTCCATTACTAAGACGCATGCATATTTAATCGATAGCCTTTTACTTTTTCGAGATGCATTTTTTCACTTCCAACGTTCATGGACATTTAATTGTCTGACTTCTTTTATCTTTCAAGGTTTTGTTCGTTGCTGCTCCGTATTTGGTTGATTTAATTAAGCTAGTGTCAGTGAGGATTTTATGAGAGTTTCATGATATTAAATTTGCTGACGTGGCAGAGAAGAGAGAAGGGAGAGTTTCATGGCATGTGAGAAGAGTTTCATCATCATGAAACTCCTAAGGTATGGTTACCTAGTTTTTAGTCTAGGTAACTGTGTAGTGAAACTGTGCATTCAGTGGGGGTTTCATAGGGAGTTTCATAACTTATGTGATATAGGAGAGAGAATGAAGAGTTTCATAGTATATGAGAGGAGTTTCATCACCATGAAACTCCTTTGACACATTTACCAAGTTTTTTCTGTCTAGTTAACCATGTAGTAAAACTGTATATTGAGACCGACCTTAGGACATCATGGTCATCTGCCATGATTACTAGTTTGATAGAAATCTTAGAGAAGTGCACTCTTTGTAGGACAGAGGAAGAAGTACATGCATAATAGTTTGCTTAGCCCTTGCAAATCACTAGTAGTCTAGTACTGTATTAATTTTCTTTATCTTTTGAGTTTTCAGGGAAATACAACACCTGTCCTTTATTTAGCGTGTACCCTACCTTCGTTTTCTTTAGCAAATTAAATGCATTAACATCCCGTGCAGTTCGCAATCTTACATGGGCTTGAACAAGCTTGATCGGGTTTATTTTACAGTACCCCAGTGCACCGTGATGCTCCTGGTGCAAAGCCCCCTTGGACGACGTACGGCCAAGTACCATACATGTCATATCACACCGAAATTTGGGAATTTTGGCCGGTGGAACTGTAATAAGATGTTTGCCACGACTGTAGCGAAGTAACGAGTGGTTTCAATAACCCAATTACATCTAGCGCAGTGGACTGCAGGCATCAGTCAGTCAGGCGAGTTCGTGTTGAAGGTTTCAGGCTGCCATGCAAGACCAGCGATATTGGCAGGGTTTTGGGTTGACAAATGCCAAGGGCATCCGCGCCATCGGCAATGATACAGCATTACAGCGCGTATGCTGGCTGAACAGCGATATGGGGTAATAAGTTCACAGAACTAGTAGTATTTCGCATAACACTACGTTTGGATGTTGGTATTCACACTTAGAATTTGGCATTGGCATAATGGGACCTCAAATGCCGTTGTTTGGATGGCCACGGTATTCACTCACGGAATTGGGTAACAAAGCCACGGAATTTTTGCCCTACAGCCGCGAGCCCGCTCACAATACCGCGCTCTCCCCCTCTGAATTCAGCGGAATCGCCACCTTCCCCTTCCCCGCGTACCCCTTCGTCCACCCCCGTGAAAAAAATAGAAGGGGGCGCCGCTGCCGCCGAAGGACAACGACGGGAGGCGATTGCGGGAGGACGGCACCGCGCAGCTTGCCTCTGAAGGAGAACGACGGAAGGCGATTGCGGGAGGATGGCGCCGCCGCAGGTTCCCTCTCTCCCTTTCCTTCTTCGTTGTCCTCTCGCATCTGCAGCCATGCCCTGCCGACTCCCTTCTCCGCCGCGCCTTTTCCTCCTCCCCCGCGTTGTTGCTCCCTTCCCGCACCGCTCCCTCCTTCCCTACGCCAGCGCAGCTTCCTCCTCCCTCGCGTCGCTGCTCCCTCCCCTGCACTGCTCCCTCCGCACGCACATCTCATGGAGTCTTCTCCCCTTGGGCGACGTCTGGACCAGTAGCGGTCCGTTGAGAAGGAACTTGGGTGCTCCAGAGGCCGATTCGGAGGGCGGAGGCGGAGGGTGGTGGTGGTCAGACCGACGGGGTCGTGCGCTCGCCGGAGCTCGCCGCAGTCGCGTGATGATAGAGGGGGTAGGATGAAGCGTCGATGGATATGAATATCAATTCCATCCTCTTTTCCATCCAAACATGAGTTGAATTAGGTTGCCTCCTAGGATTCTAAAAGACAATGTAATGGTCATCCAAACAACAGCATTGGAATTGTATCCCATTTCAATGTCATAGCTGCTTTGGTATTAGACCCAATTCAATGCCAAGCTCCTCAATATCGACATCCAAACGGAGCCTAACTGAATTTGCATAGATATGAAAGCGATATGCATGTTCAATTCAACGCACAATCTTGAGCATTCTGCTTTCATATATAGTAGAAATACATGCCCTTGAAATAGGAGAAACTAATAAGAACCTAAAGGTAAAAACAAGTTCATGTCTGTCGACGAGTACATCCTTCAAAGTTTCCTGCACGCAGGCAGACGGACACTAGCTCAGTGCCCTTCAACTACGCCTAACCACCCTCCTAAGGGCACCCTGTGATCCTATTATGTTTTAGGACAATCTGAGCATGGAGACTTGGTACTACATCACTAACAACAACACGAGACAATTCGGATTCCTCTTAGCAAATCCAAACGTACTGGTTCTTCTATCTTCATCGATGAAAGATTGAGAAGCTGTCAGTCCACGATCCTACCACGGTGCCCAGCCCTTCAACTTTCGGCCTCTCCTCCACCACCGGCTTCGGCCGCCGGTCTCCGATGACGCCGTAAGGATTCAGCTTCTTCGTCGGCACCGTCGTCTCCGAATCCGTGCACCGCGTCGCGGTCCCGGCGACGAAGCTTTCCGGCTCCGCGCAGGCAACACCACCCCGGGGAACTGGCTTGGCAGGCTGAGGGAGGCGCAACACCACGGGGCACGCGAAGGTGTCGATCACGACGAGCACACGCGCGCCGCCGCGCGAGTCCGTGGCGAAGGTGGTGGACAGCTGCAGGCGGCTGGCGACACGAACCGCTGGGACGGCGGCGGGAAGGCGAGGATCCATCTCGCGAGCTCGTGCTGGTTGCTTGAATGAACGGGTCGAGTCGGTGGGTGATCAATCAGGAAAGAAGAAGCCGGAAGAGATCGGTGAGAATTCGATGGTGAAGGGGATACACTTTTATAGGTGTGGCGAGGAAATCCTTGTTCGACTCGGAAACCAAGTCCTACGGAGCGGCGCGAGTGCACCAATTCGGAGTCCGATCCATCTATTTCCGAACACACGCCTCACCCTCTGCTTGCTTGCCCGTGCAAAGCGCACAAACGGAAAGCTGCTTGCGTGGCGTCTCCTGATTTGCTGTGATAGATCAACGGAGATCGACGGGCTCCGTGCCCCTACACATTTTCTGGACCAGATGCCTCGGTGCCATTCAAGTCGCCGTTGACCGGTAAGGTTTGCAGCTTGGCGTCCCCCATTTTCACCCTCTCCGCCCGCGAGGCGTTCGTTCAATTGCCCGAGAGGAGCAGGCCGCTGCTGCTGCTCTCCTTTCCCCACCTCCCCATTCCGGGAAGCGGCCACTAAACTTCCTGCCCAATCCCCAGCCAAGAACCCGCGACCACTCTACAAGAAGCGAGCTCTCCATTCGTCCGCTCTCTTCACAGCTCAAGATCTCTCCTTTCGTTTCGTTCGTTCCACTCCCGGTACAAGTCAACTGCTCCCCCTTCTTGGCTCACGGCGCACCGTCGTCCATGGATCGGCTCAAGGACCTGCTGGGAGACGACCCGCTCAAGGGCATCTTCAACGCGCTCAAACTCCCGGAGAAGCTCGGCGAGAAGATTGGCGGCGCGGTCCTCGACGCCCTCTGCTCCCGGGGTTCCCGCCTGTGGAACGTCGAGGAGGAGGCCGACAAGCTGCGCCGCACCAAGGAACGCATCCGCGCCGTGCTCGAGGACGCCGAGCAGCGCCGCTTCGTCGACCACGACTCCGTCAAGCTCTGGCTCCGGGAGCTCCGGGCCGCCGCCTTCGACGTCGACGCCCTGCTCGACCGCCTGAGCACCATCACGGCTGCGTCCAGGCTGGCGGCCGCCGAGCAGTCGCGGAAGCGGAAGCGGCTGTGGCCTAGCATCGAGCTCGGCCCGCGGCAGCGGTGGGAGCTGGATGACAAGATCGCCAAGATCAACGAACGCCTCGACGAGATCAACCAGGGCAGGAAAAGGTACAGGTTGCAGGCCGGGGACGGGAGGAGGACGGCGGCTCAGCCGATGCAGCGCCCACGGTCCCTTGAAGCTGCCGCGCATCGCGACGAGAGGCCCATTGGCCGCGACAAGGAGAAGGAGGAGATCGTCCGAGCTCTGGTTTCTGAAAGTGCAGGGACGGACCTTCCTGTGGTTTCCATCCGGGGAACTGCAGGCATTGGGAAGACGGCACTGGCACGACTGGTCTACAGTGATCCTGAGGTACAAATCTTCTTCAGTCATAAGATTTGGGTTTGGTTACCTGATAGCTGTGATGTGAGGATGGCCACCAAGATGATCATCGAAGCCGTGACTGGTAAAAAATGCGAGCTTCTAAGCTTGGACATATTGCAACAACGGCTGCGTGACCACCTGCGTAAAAAGAGGTTCTTGCTGGTGTTTGATAACCTTTGGGCCGAGGGTTTTCAGTTCTGGGAATTTCTGAGGTCCTCGCTGATTGCTGGAGAGGAAGGAAGCAAGGTTCTGATCACTACTCAGCACGAAAGGGTGTCTAGGATGAATCACGCCATTCTAGACATCCCTTTAAAACGCTTGGAAGATGAAGATTGCTGGGAAATACTCAAAGTTTACGCGTTCTCGGGTTGGAGCGGTAGAGATCATCATGATCTGGAATTCATTGGGCGGAGGATTGCCGCAAACTGCCAAGGTTCCCCATTAGCTGCTAAATCTATTGGGGTGCTTTTGTCTGACACTCATGGAGACAGAGAACAGTGGGAAAACATACTAAGTGAAATGCAGATTATTGAAGATGACAGAAACACAAACAATATATTACCAAGTTTGCAGATAAGTTATCAACACTTACCATATCACCTCAAACAGTGTTTTGGCTTTTGCTCTATACTTCCTCTTGGTGTTGAGTTTGAGAAGGATGAACTGGTAAGACTCTGGATTGCTGATGGTCTTGTTAAGAGCAGTGGAAGAAGAAGGGTCGAGATGGAAGCAGGAAGATGCTTTGATGAGCTCCTATGGAGGTCATTCTTTGAAACTTCTGACACCTTCCCTACACGGTTTAGAGTGCCAAGTTTGATGCTTGAACTAGCACAATTTGTTTCTAAACATGAATCTTTGACTCTCGGCCCTGAAAATTCACATATTGACCGTCCTAATTGGATTCGTTATGCAACTATCTTGTGCCCAGAAGCTGAGCCTCCTGCATTCGACAAGATTTTTTACTATGAAAACTTGAGGCTCTTGAAATTATGCCCCAGAATGAAACTACCCTCAAATCAGGTTCCATCAGCACTTTTCTCAAAGCTAACTTGTCTGCGTGCACTAGACCTGAGTTACACTGAACTAGATCGCCTGCCAGATTCTATTGGGTTCTGTATACACCTCAGATACCTCAACCTACGGAATACTTTGATAAAGAGTCTTCCGGAAACAGTCTGCGACCTATTCAATCTGCAGACACTTGACCTAAGGGACTGCTTCTGGCTCATGGATTTGCCTGAAGGCATGAGCCGCTTAGTTAACATGAGGCATCTCTGTTTACATCTTGATTGGGATAGAATTACTGCTTTCAGGTCAATGCCAAGCGGCATTGACAAGTTACAATCACTTCAGACTCTTTCTAGATTTGTTATAGTCCCCAAAGAGGGAGGCAAATGCAACATTAATGAGTTAAAGAACTTGAAGATCCGTGGAGAGCTGTGTATTCTTAATTTGGAAGCTGCCACTGGTAGTGGTGCCAGAGAGGCCAATTTGAGTGGGAAAGAGTATTTGAACAAGCTAATGCTGAAATGGAGTGATAACACATGCAAGGATGAGCAGCAGCTGGACATAGAGAACAGTGAGAGAGTCCTTGAGGCACTCAGTGCCCATACCAGCCTCAAGCATCTACGCATCGTCAATTTCCCTGGAAGAAAACTTCCTTCTTGGGTAGAGAAGCTCTCATCTCTGGACTCTCTTGACATATTTTCTTGCCCCAGGCTCACTCAATTTTCCGTGGAGATGCTGCGGTCTCTCAGAAATTTCAGGATTCATCAATGTGCTGATCTTGCAGTTCTTCCCAGAGGCTTATGCAACCTGGAGTCCCTTGATTGTCTTGAAATCCACGGTGCTTCAAATCTGAGAATAAGTGCAGTAGACATATTGCCAAGAAACATCTCTCAACTGATTGTAAGTGGATGCCACACCCTCGAGGAATGGTGCCGGCAAGAAGGTGCCGAGAGAGTGCAGCAAATTCGTGATCCAAGGATTATGTTTGGTAACTGATGAGACACATGGTGGTGATTAATTTTCTCTTCAAATTGTTGTAGCTGGTTCTCTTTTGAGCTAGTACTAATTTTGTTTCCTCCTGCCCTAGTCGTAGAAGTTGCTATTACAATTTTCTTTTGTTATGTCTCTTGGGAATTTGCATGCCTTAGCCTTTGATACGTCTCTGAATCCTGGTGTCGATTTTTCTTTTTTTATTACAAGCTCGGTTGCTGAATTAGCATCGACTGTTGCAGCTTCGGTCTGTTGCTGTGAGATAAATGAATACAGTACATATCTGAGCATTTAAGTGGCTCTTGGAATGACACGTATAATCACCATTAAAGAATATTTTGCTGATAAATATGTGGAGCGACTTTTGTCTGATGGAGTGATGGCACTGTGCTACTGAATTTGATTGTGAATACACAGTATGATCCGTTCATCATGAATATGATGCGCCTCAAAATGTATTAAAATCTTTTTTTTTCTTCTGATCTGCATGTGTTTTGGAATTGGTAGTCTGCCCACGCCATTTTTATCAGGTATTTTGGATTGCCATTATCAATTAGAACTCATCAAAGTTTTAGTAGAGCAGCATGTTCAATGGGCCATTATATGATCCGTTCTACTGCTTTTTTCATTTCAGGTCTAGTTCATTGCTGGGGGAGAACGTAAGAGTAAGACTGCATTTAAGCATTATAATTTCCATGAAAAAAGGGCTGGCCACGTGAAACGAACCGGATTCCCAATTACGAGAATCCGACTCCCTGTACCCTTGTGATAGTCCCAGAATCAACAGCTATCACGTACAGAACTCATTTCAGCATTTCAGGAGAATATCACAACCATCAATTGATTAAGGTCCACAAACATGACATAAATACATAGCGGTAAGGTACAAGCCCACTGGGCTAAACGACAAGAGAAAAACACTACGCAGCGAGTAGCTAAAAGCATCTGGAGCTTCAGGCCTCCTCCTCCACAGGCATCCTTGAGCGTAGTGCACAGCCCCCATTTACGTCACCCGTTGATGTCGATCTTGAACTTGGTGTCCTCACCTGAAAACCCAGGGTCTGTCCCCAAGGAAATGGGACAGGTCCACGTCACCAACCATAATATGCAGCAAAGCTTTAAAGTGGGCTATTCTAGTAATAAAATATTCAAGGAATATAAGCTGGGGTTTTTCCTATGCGCGCAGCAGCAATATAACCAAGTTTATCTCATCACCAGCACCTTTCCTCACCAGAGAGATCTCACTCCCCAAATCCCACCATCAGTCTCACAACCACATCGGGCTCGTCCTGCCGCAACAGGTTCCCGCAAATATCATCCACCAGCACCTTTCACTCACTAGTCGACTCGGTGAGCTCCCTCCCCACCTTGTCTCATCAGCAACGCTGGTCCAACCTCTCATAACCCAAAATAAGGATGAGGTAAGAAAGCAGAATCCCATGCTAATCTCCATCGATCCAGATGCGGTCGTCTATAACCGTGGACACGGCTATACGTATAGTTTTCACTCTGCAGAGGTTGCACTCCAGGAACCACCCGGGCTGCAGACGGTAGCATGCCGTATTGAGACACAGCCCACAACAAAGACCCTAAACAGTAACGGCGCCAATCCTGTCTCCCTGGGCTCGGGAAACATCTGATCTAACATCTGCCCCAGGGATGTGAAACCTTCCCACCGGAGCCAGTCGGGGGCCGTGGTAAATCAGGGAGAGTACGCCGCAACGAGTCCCCCTTACACATATCAAACTCGAATCTCCTACAGTCCTGGTACCGCACTAGATAGGCTTGCTGGAACCCTCCCCATTCTGGGTAGACGGTCAGTATCAAAAGAAAGCCCCAATCCCTGCTGCAAACTTACCACATCTGCAAATGGTTTTTCCAGTTCTGGATTGTTTGGATCGTCGAACCACATGTCATACAACACCACAAGGTGTTTTTTCTTTTGCAATGGCCCCTATCATGACATCAGAAATTCTAACATTATTTCACTAAATCAAGTAATTAAGTATGTGGTAACTATTCTGAATCAGTAAATATACCTACCAAATGTGAGTATTTATCTAGCATCAGAGAATCTAGCAAAAGTGATGCTTGGTCTATCATAAGTGAATGTAGCAAAATTGATTCTTGGTCTACCATAAGAGAACCTAGCAGAAGTGAATCTAGCGAAAGTGATTCTTTATCTAGAATGCATTCAATCTTAACTCTCATTGGTTGAATCCACATACCGAATCATTTCGAGTATATCTTTCTTAGATTTTATTTCTATAAGACTCGCTGTACTGGTATCATCTACATTTCTCTTCATGTAGTACGTGTAGTCCCGCTGCTCAAATCCAAGCGTATCTTTAACATCTTCCAGGGCAGATACGTCTATAACACCCTTGTCCAATTGACAAGAGAAGTAGTGTACTGCTTCCCCACGACTTTCGACTAGAACAGTCCACATCTCTCCTGTAATTTCGGATTCTCTACACGTGCACATA